>JAJHZJ010000166.1:3348044-3820210 GCA_023548195.1 Bettongia penicillata ogilbyi | reverse complement strand
CCAGGGTCACTCATCACTAAGTGTTGGAGGCAAGATTCACATTTAGGTCTTCCCAATGCCAAGCCCAGTAAGATTTATCCACTATACCACCCAGTTCTTAGCTGCCCTACCAAGTTCTAGAATCATCATCTATGAGGAGGTTCTCCCATTAGATCACCTGGTCCAGGGGTTTCTTTTTTTACCTTTCTCTTCTATGACTCTGGAACTAGAGCACTTAGCATGGATTGAGAAAGGCCTGAATTCAAATCCAAGCTGAGATGCTTACTAGCTTTGTGACTGAGCAAGTTACTTGACCCTGTTTGCCTTAACCCACTGGAGAAGGAAATGGCAAATCACTCCAGTATCTTTGCCTAAGAAAATCCCATGGACAATGTGGTTCATGGGGTCACCAAGAATCAGACATGACTGAACAACATGGTAATCCCTGCCACGTCATGGTTTTCCCCATCACAGTTTTAGTATATCGCAGGTCAGCATAAGAAATTAAATGGAAATTTTGGGTGAGTTTTGCAAAAGATGCAGAAGACATACAAAGGCCAGAAGAAGACCCAGAAAAAAAAATGTTCAGAAACTCAGAAATGCGCAACACGTATATATAGTATTGTATAATATTCCTATGACCAAATCCTTAACCTAAATTTTACAGTAAGGCACTGTAAATACTCTATTAAATAAAAAGTAAAAAAATTCAGACTCCTTCCCTGGTACAAAGAGAGGGCCAAAAAATTTTACATGGATTTTCCAGATTGTGGGGGTGCACACCCCTAACCCCCATGATGTGGAAGGGATAACTGTAGTTTTGATTTCCCTCTGCCAGCTTAAAGTCTTTCTCTTGCTGGCTTCTTTCGAGCATCATTTCTTCCATCTTTTCTAAGGGATGATAGAGTGTCAAACTTGGAATTACCAAGATTCCTCCCTTAGACACTTACTAGCTATGTGATTGAGCGCCAGACAAAGGGGATTAAAAATGCTTCTTGCCAGACCATGACACATAGCTGGATGCCACTGTTTACTGCACGTGGACAGTGAATAGAGCCTAAAATTGAGAAGGAGGCTCAGATTGCCCAGAGCTTTCACACAAAATTACAGAACCCCAAGGAGTGGGAGAGAGACCTCAGACATCATCTGGCTCTTTCCAAACCAGAACAACATAGACAGCATTCCCACAAAGTCTGCAGCCATCACTAGTCACTCAAATCCTAGTGAGGGAGCCCATTCTGGTTTTGGGTGGCTCTTATGCTTAGGAAACATTTTCTTATATTGAACCTAGATCAGTCATCATACTTTTCATCACTCAGTTTCTATTTATGCCCTCTGAAGTCAAAGAAAATAAATATAATCCCCCTTTCACACAACAGTTCTTCAGGTATCTGAAGACTGCTCCATGTCCCCCAAATCTTCTCCAGTAGAGACAGTCCCAGTTCACTGTATCACATGGTTTCAAGTCACTTCACTATCTTGTTCATCCATTTTCTAATATATTCTAGAATTGTCTGTTCTTCCTAAAAAAAAAAAAAAAGCCAGAACTAACATTATTCCAAGGAAGAATGCAGTAGGTCTTCCCTTTGTAATCTCCAACTTTCCAGTCTTCTTATACCTTATACTCCTCCTTCTCATGTACTTGGCAGCCTCGTGGTTATTCTTCAGACAAGACCCTCTATCTCATTTTCGTTGATTGTCCCCCATGCCAGAAATGTTCTCCACCCTCATCCGGGCTAAAATCCCACCTTCGGCAGGAAGCCTTTCTTGACCCTTAATTCTCGGGTCTTCCTTCTAGTCAATATTTCCTGTTTATCCTACGTATGTTTTGTTTGTATGGAGTTGTCTGTGGGTTGTCTTCCTCATTACGTTGTAAGCTCTTAGAGAGTCGGGGACTATCTTTTGCCTTTCTGTCCCCAGTGCCTAGCACAGAGCAACACTTAAAACATTCATTAACCAACTGTCCATCACCCTCCTCATCCTAGACTCTGCCACTCACCAGAGACTAAAATTGCGTTAGCCTTTTTAAAAGCTTCCAATACTTGGCTGACTCATTGAGCTCTCACCTTTTCCTTGTTCATTGTTCTGTAGCCACACCTTCCTCATGTCTTTTATTGGTTGTTTCTTACTTTATTTTCCTTCATATCCATTATTCCTATTTCTAAAATTAATTTTAACAGGGACCACCTGTAAGAAATTAAATCAAGAATTAGATCATTTATGAGTGTTGGTGCTTCATGGCTCATCCCTTAGATCGTGAGCAGAAAGTCACTCTGGTCATACACAAAGTTTATGATGTAGAATCCTTTTCTGTTTAAAACATGCTTTCTTAAACTACTCATAATAACAGTGCTGACTAGCTGTGAATGTTACTTTTTTAAAATATAGGACCATTTTTTCAGTTTAATTAAGCCTATTTTACAGAATTTTGAACTTAAAAGGGTAATTGATCAAGCTGGACACTAATTTTGTAGACTCTGATGCCTCAGATTTCAGAAGTTTACCAAAAATAATTGTTGCATATTAGAACAGCACATATTGATGACCTGGGAAAATCCAACCTAAAGCTATAGAAAACTGTTGCCTGCCTGCCTGCCTTCCTTCCTTCCTTCCTTCATCTCAGATTAGGACCCATCTGCCTGGAAGTGAACCCCGTCCCTTCACATTTCTCATAGAACTTTGTAGGACCCTCTCTTCTGCATTCATTATCATCTAAATTGTGAAATAGAAGGTGGGAATTGGACCTGTGATTTCACTGTTATGTGGAACTTCTGGCTGAAGAAATTCTTTTGACCAATGATGGTCAACATTCTTTGCAATACATGATAATAGCTTGCATTTTTAGCTACTATTACTATCCCCATTTTATAGTTGAAAAAAATAACTAAGGCTTACATTAAATGATTTGCTAGGGCCACATAGTTTGTGTCTTAGGTAGGATTTGAATCAAGTTGTTTTGTTTTGTTTTTTCCAATTTCTCCCTTCTATCCATTATGCCAGCAGAAACACCCTTTTATACTTTAAAAAATTATGGAGGACCTACCCTACCCCCAAAAACTTTTATGTGGTTTGTATATAGTGTTATTTACCATATTAGAAATTAAACCATCCACATTTCATTAGGAAAATGGTTTTGATCTTGTAGACTCCCTGAAAGGTTCTACCATACTTTGAAGATGGCTTCCATATGTTGGCCTGTCTTTAGGGACTGTGTATAGAATTGAAAGGGAACTTATCTTGTCCAGTTCCTTCATTTTACCAATAAGATCACTGAGGCCCAGAGAGTTTAAATGACTTCACCCAAGTCACAGGGTTTTCAGACAGGTCATGGCCACAAAAGCCCATCCCTAGTATTTTCCTAAGGATGTTCTTGTGTTGTTCAGTTGCATCCTAATCTTTGTGACCCCATGGGCCATAGAAAGCCAAGCCCTTCTATCCTCCCCTGTCTCCCAAATTCTGTCCAAGTTCACATTCATTTCTTCCATGACCATCTATTCATCTCATCCTCGGCCATCCCTTCCGCCTTTTGCCTTCAGTCTTTCCCAGCATCTTTTTCAGTGAGTCCAGTCTTCTCATTATGTGGCCAATGCATTTAAGCTTCAGCTTCAGTATTTGTCCTTCCAATGAAGAGTCTGAGTGGATTCCTTTAATATTCACTAATTTGATCAATTTACTGTCCAAAGGGCTCTCAAAAGTTTTCTCCCACACCACAGTTTGAAAGTGTTGATTCTGCGTTACTCAGCTTTCTTTATAGTCCAACTCTCAAAGCCAGGCACTGCTGCTGGAAAAATCATAGCTTTGATAATATGGAACTTCGTTGGCAAGGTAATGTCTCTGCTTTTTTATATGCTCCTGATGATAAGATGTGGCTTTAAATCATGCAATACTATGATCTCAGAAGAAATAAAGTTACAGATAACCTAAAGGACAGTGAGAAAAATGTATGATGGGCATGAGGAGGCTGAAAAACATATTTGTATGTGAGGGTTATTATCAACGATCTGTAAGGCCAACAAGAGGTGAGCCTGCTGTAGTGAGACTAAGAGACATTGGATGGACAGCCACAGTGATTGAGACATGAATGCCCCCACCATAATAAAAAATAAAAGGCAAACATCTATCTCATTGGGAAGATTCTTTGTGGAGGTCGCATTGGAAAATCTGGGTAAGGATCACACAGAAAGAATGGAGGAGTGGTCAGGTGCAGGCAACATTCATTCCAATGAAATCACAGTTTCACAAAAGTATCATGAGGTATAGAGGATGTCTTAAAAACAAGAAAAGAGCAAGTATCATGCTTCCCTGTAAGAACCTTGAAGATCATATATTGGTCAACATAAAATGGATACCCAGGAATATCCAGACCAGACCTCATAGCTAACATTGAGGCATCAAGGGGAGAATCACTATGGAGAAAGGGTCTGCCTTCCTCACCATCAACTGTTGACCAAATGTCATTGACAAGTCGATGAGCCCAAGAACCCAAGAGTGGTAGCACCCCTTTCCTCCTACTTCCAGCCCAGCCAGCCTCCTGGGAAACACCCCTTGTGAAGTAGTGACTTGACACCTACTTTTGTTACAGCCAAAAAGACCCAGAAAGGGGCACCTAGATGATGTAGTAGATAGGAGACCAGCCCTGGAGTTGGAAGGACCTGAGTTCAAATATGGCCTCAGATATTTGACAGTTATTTGTTGTGTGACCGTGGGCAAGTCACTTAACCCAGTTGCCTTGCCAAAAAAAACCCAACAGACCCAGAAAACAAATTCCATGGCATTTGGGCACTGCCAAATGGTTTAACATCAAAAACTGGTATGATTTTAACAGTGAAAGTGACATTAGAGAAGAGGCATCACGATCTGCTTTGCTGCTGCACCCAAGGTCCGTGGGACCTTCCCATCTGAATTGGCGTTGAAAGCTTCTCTATTTATTGTCCATCCTATTAGAGCATAAGTTCCTTGGGAACTAGAATGATCTTATTTACTGTTTATATCCCCACTGTGTAGCACAATGCTTTACACATAGCAAACCCTTTTTTATTCATTTATCCTAAAACCAACAACTTTGAAGCACCCGGAAGAACCATTCAATCAGTAAATAACATGAGATCTATCCAAACCATCTCCTGTGATGGCCCTTATTCTACAAAAATGGTTCCAGGATAGGCAACTCCTAATGTTGGACAAAGGGAATCTCTTCCTGTATCCTCGGGTGGCAACAGTTTGGGGTCCTTGGTTGACTTGGGGTGGAGGATGGCTTCCCTGGAAAGTATAACTCATACCAGTTGAACTCGAAATTCCCTGTGGCTACTTAAAGTCATTATTATGTGTTATATCTGATCTGAAAGGCATGAGAGTCTTATTATTTAAGTTATTTTCTTGACACATTTAGGGTGTGGGTGACCCAGCGGACAATGGAGAGACATATGGTGAGCATAAACAAGCTGTAGTGTATTACCAGCAACAAAGTACATGAATGAAGCTGTGTAAAGGATGTCGTCAGATAGACTGAGAGCCAGAAAAGAAGGCAGCAGGTCCTATAGAGAGAGGGAGCAGAAAACAGATGGATAGCCTTTGGGTTCTACTGTCAGGCACCTAATAATAGAGACCCAGAGGAACGCCCTCCACACAGTGGATGGACTCCCTGGGAAGAATTTATGGGAGACTGGACAAAATCTGCACGGGGCAAGAAGACATGGATGGATGCCATTCTCCTCCTTTGCAGGTAGTACCCAAATTGATGAAATTCTAGACCCACTGAAGCATTGAATTTTAGGGACCAAAATAAAAAAATCACCATAAATAACAGAGGTTCTGCTTTACTCAAGAAACTGTTTCATTTGTTTATGAAGAACCTTCTGTTTGTAACAGGAAGCTTTAGTGCAAGGAGGGGAGAGAGCTGATCGCTTAACCAGGAAGACCTGAGTTCAAATACTATTCCCGGTATATACCAGCTTGGTGAACCTGGAAGTCACCACCTCCCAGTGCTTTGAGCAGCTCTCTTAAAACTACAGAGTGCCATTGTACATCGGTAGAGGGAGTTTCCTCATCTGGAAATATCTTATACAATGAAATCACAAGCCCAGGCCATATCTCTGTCCTCTGGCATACAGAACATCCTAGCTAAGGCAGAAGGTGATATTATCTTGGTGAAAAAGGTTTGGTAAGACTTCTTACCCAAGGGAACCCAAGGATTCCTGCTCTCACAGAACCTTGAGTCGAGTAGGGAGATATGACCAAAGGGATAAATAAATTAAACATAAAATAATACGTGATGAGTGCATTAAAGAAATGTGAACAAAGTGCTATGTGGAGTCTTGGGAGGGAGAGTTAAAAATGTGAGCATTCCAACAAGCGATAGAAATGTGTACTTTAGAATTCTTGTACCACCCAGGAATCTGTCCCATTTAAAAAATTATTCACGGTGTGATTTGACCTAAAAAAGATAAATGCTCTTTGTTTCAATAACAACTGTTTCATAGTTCTTTGTGGTCTTAAGTTAGTTCCTTATAACCAAGCTTGTCTGCAAGACTGATCAGCAATGATCACGGCTTTATAAGTTTATTTAACAAAGCCACATCAAGTATTTTATTTATCCGTAGTCATAGACTTCTAGACCAAACACCTCCAAGGTCAATTCTATTGTTTGGCATCCCCGGCTTAAGACATGTACTTGAGAGCTATACCCCAAACTAGGACTCTCTACCCAAGGCCAGAACACATGGGAATTTAAAAAAATGCTGGTGTTACTTTCACTTTCACATTCACTCTATGAAAGACCACTCATGAAAGAAAGTTTCATTTATCCACTTTATATTTTCAAATAGTTTAATTCTGTTTTCCTGTGAAGAAAATACTTTGATGTATGTGTGGTGTCATCAGTGTGGGAATGGTAATCCCTCCACTGGTCAGATTGCAGCCCTCAATATCTTCTCTGGGCGATTCTTGAGTCTATGCTCTCCCTAGGGGAGCCCACCCAGTATGTTGGAGATTTTTTCCTCATGCAGCTTGCATTTTGAAGGTACCAATGGGGCACTTGGTTCGTCTACCCTCACTTGTAGCACATGACCAGCTCATCTCCTTTTCTGTTTGTATCTTTCTTCACTGATTTCTCTTATACTGTCAAAGGCAGCATGGTTTGATGGTTACTGAGCTGCCCAGAGAGTCAGGAGTATTTGGGTTGAATGAAATTCTACCTTTGCCTTTGTGAACCTCAGCAAGTCACTTAATTTCTTGGTGCATCAAGAGGCTCCAGAATAATAAAAGTTTAAGTAGAGTTGCATATCTGCATTGAGAGGGAGTTTCCCAATCAGTTCGGTAAATGAAATCATATGTCCAGTCCAAAAAGAAAAAAAAAATCCCTTATGCTACTTCTTAATCACTGGTTATCATTGGAAATATATTTTAGGCTGTTTATGCCGCCATATTTTTCTCCATTGCCTTTTGAGTTACCCAAATTTAATTTGAAAAATGACATTTGGAGAAAAATAAGGACACTTCCCCTCCTCTTTGAAAGGGTGACATTATCTAGTTTTGATATTTACAAGTTGTTACATATTGGAAAGCAAAGTTGACCCAATGGCAGGTACTTTGAAGTCAAGAAGCTGCCATGGCAACATCATCCCAGCTCTTGGGCTCAGATCTGTCTTCTACTTCTCCTCACCTGAAGAAAACAAAGGCAAAATAGTGTAAGATCCATTTTCCCTTGGTTCAACATGGAAGTCTCACCACACTTTATTTTTAAATTTTTGTTGTGTAAGGATGCAGCAGAACAGGGAGACAGAATCAAGGGGCAAAGCTGGGTGTGTCAGAATGAAGGCACATAAGAATTATTCATATTATAAGAAAATTTTTGAAAAAAAACTAAACTTTTTTGTAGTTTGCAATTAGCTCTAATACCTTAATCAAAGAACATTCAAAATACTCCTATGTAGAATCAAATATGATAAGAACCTTGTCAATGGAAAAAGGTCCTGGGTTTACGTGTCCCTTCTGTCTCTTGCTACTGATCTGACCTTGACCGAGATGCTTGTGAGACGAAGTTTCTTAGTCTGGGAGATGAGGGGTCTGTACAGTACCTTCTGGTTCTAAATCTCTGATACTCTGATCCTGAGTGCCACTTGCTTCCCATTAGATTTTGTTTTCTGTAAAGTGTCATTTGAAATCTTTCCAATCTGGCTTCAGCCTACCCTTCTAGACTTATTACATTACCCCCCCTACACACACACACGCATTCTACCTTCCAGCCAAAGTAGCCTACACAACATTCCATCTCCCACTAAATCCCTCCCTTTACAAGGCTGTGCCTTATAGCTACAATTGACTTCTTCCTCTCCTCTGTGTCTTAGAATACATAGGATACTTCAAAGCTCAGCTCCAGGACAGCTTCCTACAAACCACTGTCAGTGCTCACTACCTCCCCCCCGCCCAAATACTTTGTTTTCTTTGTATTATAATATTCATTATATATGTATATATATGTATGTATATGTCTATATATCTATATGTGTGTGGATGTATGTGGGTGTGTGTTTATTTCCTTCCTCTATTAGGACAGTCATGTTAATAAACATTTATCAGGTGCTTGTTGTATTCCAGGCACTGTGTTAAATGCATACTGTTTAATTTTTATCTTAAATGTCCCAGTACCTGGCCACAAGCATATATTAAGCACTTTATGTGTACCAGGCACTATGGTAAACACTGAAAATTACAAAGACATGCAAAAATAAATGTGTGTGTGCTTGTGCATGTGTGTGTATATGTGTGTGTGTGTGTGTGCATGAGCACAAGAGAAAGAGGAGGGAGGGAGAAAAGAAGAGTATTGATTAAATGTTTTATTATATACTAGACACTACATCCTAATCAGAGGAGAGGCTGGCACTTAATAAATGGTTGTTGAACTGAAATGAGTTTAATTTAATTCTAAAAACAGAGAATCCAAAAGATTCTTGAAATTGTGCTGGGTTTGACTGGCTTTGCTGTGTCTTAGGAATAAAAGCTGTGGGTGGCTTCTCACATAGTGAGAATCTCGCATAGTTCTACCATAGAGCATGGGCTAGAATTTAGGCCCCAACTTGGGCCTGGGAGTGATGGAAAACTGCCCGCTGGGTTAGTCTTACACCATTTGGGATAGATAAGTGCTTCATGGCCCTCAGGTTTTAAAGGGATCTAGAGGAAATGAGTCCCTAGAAGAAAGAGCAGAGGAGGTGGAGGAGGAAAGGATGTTGTGATCGTATGAGGCATGTAAGTGCCCATGTGTGTAGAGAGAGTTGTGCCTAGGTACTTGTTTGTCCAAATTAAATAGTCATTCCCCCTTCTAAGAGACTACAATCTAAGACCATTTAAGTACTAGCAGAGGTTAAAGACAGGATGAATCAGGCCCCCCAAAAAAGGGGAAGGAAGAGTGGGGAGAGGACATATTTGGAGGTTGACAGGAGGGGTTGGTGGAAGGGGTCACAGGAAAGAGGTAAAGTCTAGTTATAAACCTTATATATGTTAAAAGGCTTCAGATAATCCTTTAAAGCTACAAATATTTCTGCAAATGTTGGGGGGGGGTGAGATTAAAATGCATTCTTAAGACTCCTTCCTCCATTTGCTGTTTCTCTCATTCCAGTATTCTTATAAATTACTCCCTTCCACAAACCCTGAGGCCCAGCCTTATCAGCCTGCTTGCTACTGTGAACATAAATGCTCCATTTCCCATCCCTGCATCTGCAATGAAATGTCCTCCATCCCTGCCTCCATGTCTTAGAATTCCTTCCTTCAGAGACTTTGCTTAAATGCTGCCTTCTGTGGGAGACCTTTCTTGGTCTTCCCAGGGGCCAGAAATTTCCTTTCCAAAGTTATCATGTATCTATTTTGTATGTATTTTGTATATGCTTGTGTATATACAGTAGAATGTCAACTCCCACAACAAAATGTAAGTTCTTTGAGGAGAGAGGGAAGAGTATTTTTGCTTTCTCTTTGTATCCTAGGCACTTATCACAATACCTGGTACACACTGTAAGCCTTTACCAAATTCTGTTTCCCAATTGATCACTCCTGTTCACCAAACTGTTATCAATAAATAAGTGTTTATTAAGAGTATACTTTGTGCCAGGCTCTGTGCTAAGCCCTGATGACTCCCATATGAAGAATAAGATAGTCCTCACTATGGTAACATTCTCTTATAGAGAGCCATAGGAAATCTCAATTCCTTTATTTTATTGATTAAAATAAAGGTGTGTTTCATTTCTTTTCAAACAATAGTTCTAAAAAAACCTATAAGGTAATGAAAAGAGCAGCTAGGTGGCACAGTGGATAGAGTGCTAGCCCTGGAGTCAGGAAGACTCATCATCCTGAGTTCAGATCTGGCCTCAGACACTAGCTATGTGATCCTGGGCAAGTCCCTTCGCACTGTTTGCCTTGGTTTCCTCATAGGTAAAATGAGCTGGAGAAGAAAATGATAAGCCACTGCAGTATCTTTGCCAAGAAAATCCCAGATGGGATTGTCAAGACTCACAACTGAAAAGTAACAGCAGGGCAGTGGAAAGAAAGACTGCTAGACTTGGAGGCAGGAAGTCAAGGGTTTAATACTGATATTGACCTTTTCTAGCTGAACTTTTCTGAGGCTTACGTTTTTTATCTGTAAAATGGAGATGATAACTATGACAACCACCTTGTAGGATTGTTACGAAGACAGATAAGAAGAAAAATATAAAAGCCATGTATTAACTTTACAAAGCAGCATAAATGTAAGGTGTGGTTTTTATTCTCTAAAAGTTCTGATTTTGAGTTCTTGTCTTTCAGCATTGTCAGGCCTTCGGGGCATAGCAAAATATTCAAACAACTTTTGATTTTTCTTCTTGGTTAGAAATATTATAATATGATGTAATATAATAAATATTTCACAGTATCCGATGGCCATCCCCATGCCCAGATTGTTTTCCTTCCTCATCTCCGTCTCTGAAAATCCTGAGTTTCCTTCCAAACTCAGCTCCATTTCCACTTATTCCATGAGAACTCTTCCCGATCTCTCAGGTCTGCAAATTACCATATCTTTACTTTTTTATATAACTTGTCAATGTACATACATATGTGAACATGCGTGGGCTGTCCTCCTGCCAATGTAAGCTTCTTTTTTGAGGCAGTTGGGGTTAAGTAATTTGACCCAGGTGTCTAAGGGTGAATTTGAACTCAGGTCCTCTTGACTCCAGATCCACTGCTCTATCCACCATGCCCCAGAACATACCTACCTGCCCCAGAACATAAGCTTCTTAAAGATGAAGACTGTCTCATTTTTGTTTTGTATCCATAGCCCCTCTCCAGGTGACCGGAACACAGCAGAGTACTTCCCGAATGCTTATGGATTGATTAATGAATTACATGAATATAGAAAATAAGGCCTGTTCTCAGATTCTCCTATCTCATAAGACTCCTGAAGGTCCCCTTCCCAAGAGCTCTTTTGCGTCTTTCTCTCTCTCACTCTCCCAGTGCCAACACCATCTACCCTATTATTTCTGCCATTTCATAGAACATCATACTTTATTTATCACCAAGTCCTATAATTAACATATGGTTTATGTTATTGATTTCTCAAGTTTCAAAGTAAAATAAATTGAGGTCTCTTCCACATCCATAATACATAATACAGAGATGTGTGTGTGTGTGTGTTTTAAGGAACTCTAAACAAAGACACACATTATTTGTAAGTTAGAGAGCAGCTGCCAGAAAACAGAAAATTAGGAATGGAGTCATGGGCAAAATAATGGGGATACTGTTCAGAGGTAACCCTTTGTATAGCAGGAACATTTCCTTAGAAAAGAGACAGCTGAGTTTGCTTGTAAATTTTGGTAGAAACAGACCTGATTTCGTAACATTTACTGCTGGTTGGGAGGCTAGAGACAACATTTCTAATACTGGATCCCCCGGTAAAGTAGCCCATTCTGTGAATTTATGTCAAGTCAAAACACTTTACATAGGCCCCATTGTAGAGCAGTCCAAGCTCTCAGACCTAAATCTCTCCTTTAATTGGTGGACTTGTTGACCAACCCAAGAATTCATAAATGTCTTATTTAGGGGAGGGTATGACTTCCTCTACTATTATATGGCAAGTCTTACAGTTGGGCTGCTTTGGTAAGATGATGGGACATGCACAGAACAAATCCGCCAAGGTCTTGGGAAGGTAATATTTTATATCTTCTAATTAGATGACCCGATTTTACTGCCGTTATCTTTCTCCCTGTTTTATTAGCGTATCACAACCAAACAAAATAGTTCACAATAAGATGCCATGTGATTTGAAAATATCAGGAATTCCTGATAGAAGACTTCTCAAAATAATTTGTGTGCATAGAATTAGACATTTTTTTTTAGTGGGGCATTAACTAGAATGACAGATGGGCACTGAAGAAAGAACTCTTTTTAAAAAAAAATCTCACTCTTGGTTTATGATTCCATAAACAATATTTTTCACTTGAAAATTAGCTGTGTTCATTCCTGTTACAACACGTTCAAAATAATTATGATATATAATTTAGTAAAGGCTTGTTTCTTTAGGGGGAGAATTCTGACAGCACTCCTTAACTTGCTACAAAAGGAAATACTTTCCTTCCAAACCCAGGATTGGCATTTATGTGGAAATGGTTCAAAAAGAATATGTAGGATGTTACAAATGTAAAATTGGTCTTAATGAAAGAGTGTACAGATGGCTTTCATGTTTTTAAAGTAAAACGTTTAATTGGAGACTCAAAAATGTCAACAGTGATCTCCATAGAATATGCTTGATGTTACAATAACATGTTTGTATAGAACTCAGCAATCCAACCTAGATTCCCCCAGAACTTTTTTAAGACATTTAAAAAGTGATTCCAGACAAGGAATGAAAATCCCATTGACATTTAGTGTGATTCTACCTCTTTAGGGTCTGTTCTGTTTGAACCACTGATATCCTTAAAATATATATGATAAAATTTGAAAGACCTACCTCTCATTGTTCTTTTGAGAGAAATGCCTTTATGAACCTTAACACACTATAGAAATGTAGCTAGTATTTAGTATTATTGGAAAATAAGGAAAAGTAATAGACCTTGTGATTTCACTGTTAGAGAGAACTCCCAATTAAGGGTACTCCTTCTTCCAATGCATCTCATTACATTCTCTGCAATTGAAAGTTGCCCAGAGCACCAAGAGATTATATGACTTGTCACACAGCCAGTATGTGACTGGGGCAGGACTTGAACACAGGTCTTCCTTATTCAGAGACTGATCTCTCCACCCATAATACCACACTTAAGTGCATAAGGATGAAAATAAACCCCCATGGATGATGACAAATCCAGGGTATTTGCGATGGTCTGGAAAGTCATTGTTTTAACTTCTGTTTGGCCATAGGAAAGCCAGGAAGATAAAAGCTCCCAGGGGTGCATGATTTAAAAGATGATCAATAACAGATTCAAAGTGAACAGTCATGACATGTCTACACTATGCTAGCAGCTCAAGATACTAATGTGGGTAGGTGGATGGATAGAATGCCATATTCTGAGAATAGTTATTATTCCATTTTGATTGGAAGAGGGAGAGTATAGGACATGAGACTAGAAAAATAGGTGAGGGTGAGCAGAAGGGCCTGAAACACCAACTGGAGAGTTTATCCTATTTTTAGCCTCATCATCCCTTAAAGTAATTCTTTTCCTAGATTTGGAGATCTGAAACACCGTCCCAGCCTGAATTCCTTCTCTTGCTAAAAATGCCCCTTTCCATGCTCCCCATAGCCTCCTTTACTCAGTGTAGGATGAAGCCCAAGAAGCAGGTGTACATAGTTTTTAAAGGGGAGTAGAAAAGCCTGCAGAGAATAGCCCCTAATAATGCTGGCTGGTGGAGCCATGCTTCCCAGTAACTGCCAATCCTCAGCTCCCTCTCCTTCAGAGAGAGGAACTAGTAGGTCCCATCTGACTTGATGGATGTACATGCTGCCCTGCCCCCAGTGAAATGGGCTGGAAAGACATTGCTTGGTCTTTCTTTCCCTTTGCCACAGGAAAGCAAGTCATAACAAAAGAGTTTCTTTTCTTCTTGTCCTGATAAGAAGCCTAACGAAGCATGAGGAAGGTCAGGCTGGCTGGCCTGGAAAGTGGGCTACACCCAGCTGCCAGCTCTTTGGTTCACAGTCCAAAGTAGACCCCATAGAGCTGGTAAATTCACCAGCAGAGAATGAGCATCTTGGAATGTGATTGGTAGGCTGTTCTGTTCTCGAGTAGAATGGGAACTTGGAGTGTTGTATGTTTTTTTGTTTTGTTTTTAAGAGAAAGATTTTCATAAATACAGAAATCTCTTCCTGTAAGGATGGATTTGTTCTTGAAAAATTGTCCAACCTGTGAAATTTCCATGTACTGAGGGGATTATTTAAAGAGGCCTTCACAAATATCCTAGAGGCATGACTTCTTGAATGCATCATAGGATCTGGGACCATATATTTAGAATAGAGGTCATTCTCATTTTACAGATGAAGAAATTGAGGCATGCAAAGATTAAGTGACTTAACTCAGGGTCACATGGTGAGTCAGTGTCAGAGGTGGATTTTGAATCCATGTCCTCCTGATTCCAAGACCAACATTCAATACACCTTGCTGCTTGGTGTCAGGCTTCAGTGTCAGTGGTCTGAAGACCAGCCTAGCCCAGCCTAGAGATTTTTCTCTAGGCTGAGAGATTTTTTTGGTCAGCTCTTTATGACCATCAAGCAAGTCATGGAGGGGTATTACCAGCTATGCCAAAAGAGGCAAAATCTATACTAATGAAAATTCCTGGTCATTGAAGGTCCCTTATGACCTCTCACCTTGTCATCTATCAAGAGACCCTTTACAGAACTGTTGAGATATGTTTGTGTGTGTGTTTAATTGGAGATGTATTATTATGTTATAAGGTCTTGTGGGATAAGGCGTAGATAGATATATCCTTAAAGGGAGGCAGAGAGTGTGTTAATTGCTTGATTTACAAGAACCTTTTCATATTTATAAAGCAGACTATCAACTCCTTGAGGGCAAACACTTATTCACCTTATACTTGTATATCCAGTGCCCAGCCTAAATGGTACCAGTCCCAGAATAGGCACTTAATAAGTGTTTCTTGATTGATTGGTGTGCAGATAGGTAGAGATAGATGGTTGGGGGAATGCCTTTCTTCCACTAGATTACTTTCTTTCAGCAAGTCTGCCAGGAGTGTCACCAGTAGAATGACTCCCCTGATGTTCCTCCCAGTGGTCTACTATTGGTTCTGCCCCTGTAGAACCACCGGTAGATTCATTGGCCTACGTAGCAGAGCAGTGAGAGTAGCAGGGGATTGGCAGGGCGGGGGTGTAACCTAGAAGAAATGCCATGAAAATTGAGCCAGGCAAGCAATACTTCAAGCCAAGAGGATCTCAGCATTTCACAACGAGGAGTCTCCTAGTATTGTATATCTACATACAACCAACTTAATACTATAAGATTAGAATCATCCTGCACATTGAGTTGTCATAGAACAGGAATTGCCTATAGTTGAATAAGTCCTCTGTTCATTAGTGTTTAATTGCTTATCTTGGGCAAGGGGGGTGGGAAGGAGGCTTATTACATAGCCACAATACTCTCAAAACCCTTTTAGGTTTAAACTAAAAAAATGTCATTAATATACTACCTTCTTATCCAAAAACAAGGTTCCAAGAATCAGTGGGCGATGAATGTTAAGAAGGCTCAGGTGGCATTATGAAGTGTATTTGGGAAATGTATTTGTTTAAGAGATTAGCTGCTTCTGTGGATGAATTTTCTCCTATTTTTTTTTTTGTTGTGTTGAAGGTTCATTCCCTGACTCCCTCAGTCATATGTTTTCCAGGCCTGCATTCCACTTCTGGGATAGAAAATTGAAAATCCTTTCCTAAAAACAACAAACTTCTTACAGTATTTTATTTACAAGACTAGTTTTTCCTCTCCTCTTTCCACTATCACTCTCTCCCCAAAGGAAAAAAAAAGTCTTCCTTGAGAGACCTTTTCCACTGAGGGTAGGAAGACACCCTTTCTTTGTCTCTTTTTCTGGCCAAATGTTCATTGAAGTTTTGAAAATTGTTTTAATTTATTTATCTTGATGGATCAAAATCTAACTTAATACTGTCTAACTTTTTTGTAACCAGAGCATGATCCCCCTGTGGCAGACACACTTAGTGATTTTTCTATACTCTAGTGGAAGTATGATTTCTTCATAGTGTTCATTACCTCCATGTTATAGATTACAATTCATCTGTACTTTCTTTACATTCTCCACTCTTGTGTGTGACCTCCCCTAGATCACCTATAGAGGTTCTGTCCAAAGTGCTGAGAACCTTCTTTTTTTTTCTCATCATTGCATGTGTTGTCATAGTACTGGATTTAAAGGGTGCCTTCAGAATTAGAAGTCTTTTGTGCTATTGGTATCACAATAAGAAAGGTAATGAAATCTTGGGTTGCATTGAGACAGTCACAGTGTCCGTGTTTAAGATGGTAACCCCTCTGTTGTACTCTCTCTGGGTGAGACTGTATCCAGAATAATACAATTCAGTTCTGGCCATCATATTTTCAAAAGGATGAATTGGAGAGGGTCCAGAGAAGAGTAGCAGAATGGTGAAAGAGCTTGAATCCATGCCTTCGGAGGATGGGCTAGAGGAACTGGAGATGTTTGGACTGAACATGAGGAAATTTACTGAAATTGACAAGAATATATTAAGCACCTACTATGTTCCATATGCTCAGCACCAAAGATACAAAGAAAGGCAAGGAGAAAACAAAACATTTCCTGCTCTCAAAGTGTTCATGGTCCACTGGAGACAACAGCATGCAGACAGCTCTATACAAATAAGAAAGATAAAGACGAAATTGGAGGTAGTCTCAGAAGGAAGGCACTAACGTTAAGGGGAAGGGTCAGTCAGGAAAGGCTTCTTGTGGAAGGTGGGAAACATCTAACAAGCTGGGACTGGAAGGAAGCCAGGAGGGGGAGATAGGAGGAGGGAGAACATTCCGGGCATGGGGGACTGCCAGTGAAAATGCCCACACTTGAGAGATGGGGTGTGTCACATATGAGGATGAGCAAGGAGACCCCTGTCATTGGCCCACAGAGTATGTGGAAGGGAGTAAAGTGTGATGTAGGATGGGCTTTTAAAGCCCTTCCCATAAAGAAAAGATTCTAGATTTGATCATAGATGTGTAACAGGGAACCGCTAGAGTTTATTGACTTGGGAGTGACATGGTCATACCTAGGTTTAGGGTGACCACAATAGCTTTCTTCAGGTATTTAAAGGCTTGCCACCTATAAAAAGGATTAGATTTGTCCTGCAGGGCCCCAGAGGGCAGACCTGGGAGCATGGGAAGAAGGTACCAAGAAGCAGGTTTAGGCTTTGAGCTCTTCAAATATGAAATGAGTTTTCTCTGGAGGTGGGGAGGTCACCATTTGGCAAGGGTGGTTTGACTACTCATCATGGAAGTTGGAAAGGAAATTTCTGCTCAGGTATGGATTTGAATGACATTCAGGGATTCTGGGGCTCCCTTCATCTGTGTTTCTCAGGGTCAAAGTCCACAACCTCTTTAGACTCACCGTTGTCCTTTGACCCACCCTAGGAAAAGAGAGCACCCAACCTCTTACTCACACTACTATCTCATTTAACCAACTTTTGCTTTTAGGCTACTCAGAGCATGCCTTATTCTCCCACTAATTCTGGGCCCCTATCTTGACCTACTTCACATGAGCCAGGACATGAGGAAACTCTGGACGAAAGACCAGATGAATCTAAATACACTTCCAGCTCTGTGAAAGCATTTAGCCTATCAGAATGCTTTCTACTTTATGGTCCTTGGGACGTGCCCTGCTGACCTTGTGAAGAAACGGAGCCACAGAATGAGAAGCTTCTCAGTTGGATTTGACTAAAGAAATGTGGTTAAGCCCTTTAAAACTCCCTTTCTCAATTTTCTATCCATCTCCATCTTATGATAAATAATGACTAACACTTATGTTTTTCAGTTTTTCCTAGCTTATCTCATTTGATGCTCATAATAGCCCTGTGAGGTACGTTCTTTGGTTATCCCCATTTTGTGATGCGAAAACTGAGGCTGGAGGGAGGTTAAGCAGCTTGGCTGGAGTCACACAGCTAGTAAGTCTCTGAGGAAAGATTTGAACTCAGGTCTTCCTGGCTCCAAATAAACTGCTCCTTCCACTAATACCATTAAGCTGTTTTGACATATAGAATCCTTCAGAATCATAGAGCTAATACTATTAAGCCATATTCCCATGCCTCTAAGGTCTACACATCCACAGTTGGTAGACTACCCTGTGGTGTTTCTTAGGTCTAAGGGCCGAGAGTGGAAATCTGCCAGAGGAAGTTGATATCATATATAAAATCATAGGATGTAGATAATAGATAGGCCTGTAAATTCTTTGTGAATGTGTAAATGTGTTTATCAGAAAACATGAAAGATGCCCATATGCACAGAATTTTTATATTAGGTGCCTGGACTCTGGCATTTAAAGTCGAGGTAGGAGATGCCTTGTTAGCCACCAGCCCCTTCAGAAGAGCTTCCTGGCAGCTGGGGATCATAGTGTATGGTGCCTAGGATGGTGTGCCTTGCCTAGTTTATACCTTGCTGGGAGGACCTTAGAAAATGACTGCTTCCTGACTTCTAAGTACCTTGGGGGAGTTTAGGAATTTTCAGGGGAGAGAGATAAACCTGTACATTTCCTTTGGGCAAATGGGGCAACCTCTCCTCCTAGAAGCTGTTTTGTAAAGCCCTCCACCACCCCCAGCCCCGTTTGCGCCGTACCACATTGTTGGAGTTTTTCTAATCACTGACCAGCTGGCTTGTTAGTGAATAGAGCCGCGGGCCCCTGGCCATGTTTCATGTGAGGTCTTGGCTGGGTGGCCAAACAGGCCGCCTGCAGCCAGTGTCGGAGCAATTCAAGGAGGTATTGGCGCGGCCCTGTCCCCATTAATTTCAGCTTGTCACATACTGTCATGCAAGTTACACCAGGGGAGGAAATAGCCGTTAAAAAAAAAAAGGTTCCCTTGTGGTCCTGGGTCCCCTGCAGACATTCCCCCCTGGCCTAAAGGACAAGTGCATGCAGGGAGCTGCTCTCCATAGACAGCTGCAGGAAGGGGAGCTCCTCCGGCAGCCAGGAGCGTCAGCTATCAACATCTGCCATATTTTAACCCTTCAAAGGGCTGGGGAAATTAAGGGGAGTTATTAACCCACGCTCTGCTGATCATTATCAATCATAATGCTTGGGGAAATTATGGCAAGGCAGACGTGGTGGCAGGTTTTGTCCCCTTGGGGCTGGTTTTTTGTTGATGCTGGTGGTGGTTTCTTTTTTTCTTTCTTTTTTTCTTCTACTTTTGCTGGGAGTCAGAGGAGAGTGGTGGGGGTGGAAAGACTGAAGGGAAATTGGCTCTTTTAATCACCAGTAATTGACTGCTGTGTATCCTGGCAGGGGATGGGACGGACGGAGGCTGCAATAAACTCCTCCTCGTTTCCAAGTGCGTTGCTTAAGATCACTTGGCTCAAAACTGCCTCCATTTTTGAGTTGATGGGTCTTGTCGTTTGCCTTGTGAGCCAGGCTTTACCAGGAGCCCATGATAGCAGAGACAAACAGACAGACAGACGGGGAGAAACAGAAAGGAGAGAGAGAGAAGGAAGAGAGAGACACACAGAAAGACCGAGATAAGAAAAGAAACAGAGGAGAGAGACAGAGGCCAAACAATAGCTTCAGGGAAACCAGAGTCCAGTTGGGAAGCTGGAGGAGAAGAGGAACTCTTAAAAACAAATAAGAGCTTCCCAAAAATGTTTTGTTGTCCTCAAAGATTGAAATGATTATGCTTCTGTTAGCCAGAGCAAGCTTGCCACTGATACTTCATAGCCTGCCTCCATGCTTTGGACTGGCAAAGCCAAAGGAAAATCTGATTGCCTGCACAGATGAGTTGTCAACATAGATGCCTCATGGGAAACTGTGTTTGTCAAAATCATGTCAGTTTGGGCAAGTCACTAAACCATTTAGTAAAAAAAAAATAAAAAAATAAAAAATGTCATTGCAGCTTTTTTACTTTTGATACAAAATAAATAGGGAAATGTTCAAAATGTTGTCAATTACAAAAGGGACCGTTTTGCGACATTTTCCTTAAAAAAGAATTCTTCTGAGAATTCATTTGAATTTGACAAGCATTTATGAAGCCACATACTATGTGCTGGACACTGTGCTCAGCCCGGGGAAGATATAGAAATACATAAATAGAATAATAAATGTGAGATCATGTGAAGACTATTCCAGAGCATTATAGTGTATGTAAGACAAGCCCGTATGTAGGACCACAGATTATTACCTTGATTTCTCCAGGAGGACAGATCTTTACTTAAGAAAGTTGCTAACAGTGTACATAAAGTGGAATACAAGTTATTCTTGGGATGAGATGGCTTTCCCATATTATCCAGATATTAGAGGAGGATTTAAGTGAAGACAAGATGACCTAATAGGTGGGAAGGCCATGTGATCATAGGCAGAACGAATCTTAGAAGCCATGTAGTCTAGCCTCCTAAATTGACAGATGGAGAAACTGAGATTCAGAGAAATTTAATGACTTGCCCAAGGACATGCAAGATAGTAAATAGAAGGACTGAGATTTGAAACCAGATCTTCAGACTTCAGCACTCTTTTCTGCTTACTCTACCGAGATCCCCTTGATATGCGTAAGTACCACCCAGCTTGATAACTACCATTTCCAAAGTCAAATAGCAATTTGGGAGACACGCATAAGAATTGTCCAAGTTTAAACAAAACCCTAAGTTAGGTTGCATAAACTCGGAGATGCAGATCTGACCTTGTCACTCCCATCCTCAACAAGCCATAGGGTCCCCATCCCCTCCAGGATCGAATAGAAAGTCCTCTGTTGGCATTCAGATCTGTTCTCGTCCTGACTTGAGATCTTATTACACACTACTCCCCTTTCTGCAATCTATAGTCAAGACAGATTGGCCCCCCTCTTTGTGCCTTTGCACAAAAGGCCTGTCCTCCACCTCCTGATTGGCCTGCCTGTTTGCCCTTCCAGTCCTTCATTCCTGGAATGCATCCTCTCCTCACCTCTGCCCCTTCAAATCCCTGGATCCTCCAAGACTCAACTCCTGTGACACCTGCTACCTGAAACTTTCCTGATGCCCCCAGCACTGTTAGTGCCCCTTTCTCACATTAGTTTGCATCTATTTTGTGTATAGCATGTGTATATATGTGTGTATATACACATGTGTGGACAGGGGCACACACATATACACACATATATTTTCCCTCCCAGTTTGAATGTAAGCTCTTTGAAGTCAGAGACTTTCTCTTTTTCCTTTGTTTCTCCAGTGTCTAGCACGTAGTAGGTGCTTAACCAATACTTGTTGATTGATCAGTTTCCTCATCTGTAAAATGGAGATAACAATACTTGCATGAGTTGTGAGAAATGCTGTTGCGAGAAAGTCTTTTTGTAAGCCTGAAAGCTTTCTAGAAATGTGTATACTCCCTTCTTCCACTCATCTAGTTTCCTCCACACCTTAAATGTGCTACACTTTCCTGCCTCTTTGCTAATGCTGCTTTCTATGCCTAGTACCCCCTCTTTCCCCCTCCCCTTTCAATGTCTATTTTTCTTTTGAAGTCCTACTTAAAATGCCACCTTCCCTTCTCAATAAGGATCTTCTCCCCTCTGAACTCACATAGCACTTTTTTCCTTTCTGATGTGCCTATCCGTAGTTTTCTGTATTTGTCTTAGTCCCATGCTAGACTATAAACTCCCAAGAAGGCAAGAAATATGTTTTATCTCAACTTTACCACTTCTCTAGGACCCAGCATAGAAATCTGTAAACAGCTGATACTTAATAAGTAGAAGGTGAATTGAATCTAGTTATTGGATACAGCCTAAATTACCCTTCATTACCCTTGTCTAAAGCCTTCTTCTACTTCTGGTCTCACTCATCTATCCACTACTTTTGGAGATAAAGAGAAGGCATCTTGGGGGGAATGGGAAGGAACCTGACCTGGCTGTTCCGTTCTCAGTGGTAAGGTCCAGTGGAACCTAGACTCTGAGTCAGGGAGGGGGTGGGGATGGACAATGGTACCAGCTGCAACATGACTCTCCCAACAGCTGCCATTGTTAGGAAGAGGTGAAGTCTGAAAATGTTGGTATCATCTTTGGATAGGGACCCACAGGAAACACTGCAGTTAAGAAATAATGATTGCCAAGGCAAAAATGAGCTTGCGCTTAGCCAAAATTCTAGGTGTTTACATAAATATATAATAATCATATTTAGCATGGTGACACGACTGGAGTAAGTGAGCCATATAACACATAAACAGAAACCAACACAAATGTAGGCTCATTTTCCAATTGCAGTGCATGCTCTTGGGCCCCTTCTCTGCCTTCAAGATGGGTAAAGTAGGTGGGATTTTTTGGTATCCCTGTTAATCTTTCCAGTCAGGGTAGGGAATCAGCAGTTGACTTGCATTTGACTTTCAGGTGAACATTGAAGCATATAATTTAATAACAGCATTAAGTGGCTTTAGTTGATGATCAGAAATGGATTTTCCCTTTTTATAGATTCTAATTAGGGTATTGTTAAATAGATTTTCAATTTAGTAAAAGTACATAAACACACACTTAAACAAATGTCTTATTGGTATTTAGATTCTAATAAGTTTTCTCTGAATCATTCCCTATACCTAATCTTACGAAAAGAAATATATTTATGTGAAACATTTCTCAATTCAGAATGTGAATTTTAATTGAAAACACCTGAAACTCATAGAGTCCGGAGAAATACCAGATAATTAAGAAGAGGAATAGTGGTGAAAGTTGCAAATTAATGAATAATGATGAGCCAGTTAGACCAAAGAAGTTGGACTGAACTGGATGGAAGTCACCAAATCATTACTAACCCTTTTGGTATTCAGTATAATAATATCAATCATGAGGAACTCTTTTGGTATTTGCAAGACTATGATAATGTAATTCCATAAGAATTCATTTGGTTTGGGCATTAATTGGTTGTAATTATACATCCTAAGTGGCATATTACATTGGAAATGCTTGATTTTGAATTGTATTTCAGCTGAAGAATTTGAAAATTTCTACCATGTGTTAAAATGGACCATTCCCTGACATGCTAAGAAACAGTTTCTTATTTTAAATTCCAAAGTTTCTACAGAGTTGGGTATAACATTTCATTTCATTTCTAATTCTAATGACTCACTGAACATTTTTTTTCCAACCTTACCCACTGGTTACCCTCAAAGTACTCTCTCTCCCATGCGCCCACAGGTCTTGTGAATCAAGAAGGTTGTCTATATTTATGAACTTTTGGATGATGGGTGATGCACTGTCAGCACTCAAAAGCACAAATGTGCCCATGATTTCCATTAATGCAGATCTCCCCTCCAGTGGTACAGATTATAATTCATGCATGGCCTTCCAGTTCTGTGCAATTCTTGACTATGCCCTCCTACAAGACCTTCCTAGAGTGTGCCTCCTTCAATTTTCTGATCCCCCTTTCCAACCTTCCTTGTATTTATACTTGTATTTATTCATTGATTAAGTAGAACATAAGCTCTTTCCATTGATTAAATAGAACATAAACTCCTTGAGAGTTGGAATTGTTTCATTCTTTGAATTTGGGTATCACAGCACACAGCCTGGCATACATATAGTAGATACTTTATAAAAATCACCCAACTGGTAAGTATTTGTTAAGTTATCATGAGGATACCAGTAGAGCGCAGGAGGCATCCACCAGTTATCTTTTTCTATCAGATATTTCTATGTAACTCTCTGTGGCTCCCTGCTTGATACTTATGTTTAATTCTTAGGAGACTACAGTGTATCATCTTCAGTATTAGAAAAACAAAAATAAATACCTTCTCTCAGATCTTACTGTGAAATCTTAATTCAAATATGGACAGGACCTGACTTAAAATAAACACAAGAAAAACATAGCATGTTCACACACACTCTGACTGATTCAACTTTTTGACACACATAGACAAGTAAATACTTTCATTATCCTAACCTTATAGGTGGAGGCAGCAAATATACAGCAGTTATTTAATTAATGGTCTTCCCAAGTTCACACAAGTCAGGAGCCAGGCTTCATGACTCTCACAAGCCATTAGGCACTTCTCATCTAAATCATGGGAGTAGAATTAAATATAATTTATGTATTCTTGTCTGTACAATTTAATGAGTAAATCCTGTTTACATAATTTTTAGTGTTTCCATGCCCTCAGGTTTATTAATGCAATTTCTTTTTCATAAATATAATTGTGCTCAACCTCTAAAATATATAAAATGAAATCAGAAATGGAATAAACAAAGGTCATATTACTGTTTTTGTAAGGCATATTTTAAAATTTTCTTTGAAGTCAGGGGTAAGATCATAAATGTGGTTTATGTTGTCATGGGCCTAAATAATGTTGTGTGAACACAGCTTCAAAATTATAATTAGTCAGGTAAAAGGATTCTCCATATAAAGGTTCATGTTATAATTTTTCCAGGAATGCATGTCATGCTTAAAACAGGATGGAGCTGTATTGATTTAACATAATAACCCCATGCAAAGGTAAAGAACTCCATGTCTGTACCTCTTTGCTGACATTCACTTACAAACTTGTAAGCAGCTGCCAAATTATTTTCACTGCTATATTTTCTAATAGAAAAATGAGTTCTATTTCAAGTCAGTTTCATATAATCAAATCTATCCTGAGGAATGGAAAGAAACAGGATTTCTTTCCTTTCTTCTCTTCTTCCCTTCCCTCCTTCCTTTTCTACTTTTTGATTTTCCTCTTTCCCATCTTCCTTCCCTCTACCTTTCCTCCTTCCCTCCCATCATTCATCTTTCTGTTCTTCCTTTTCTGTTTTTCTCTTCTTTTTATCTCCCTCTCCTTTCTTCCTAATTTTTCTTTTTCTATCCCACCCTTTCTTTTTCATCCTCTCTCCCTCAATCCTTTCCTTCCTCTCTACCTTTTCAAACTTTCCTCCATCCATTCCTCTCTCCCTTCTCACTTTCTTTGTAACTTTTCACCTTCTCTCTTTCCTTCCATCTTTCATTTCTTCCCTCCTTCCTTTCTTCTTTTCTTTTTTTCTATCTTTTTCCTTTTCTCTTTGCTTTCTTAATATAAAGATACCCAGCTCCCAAAGGCCAGTTTAAAAAAAGAAGCTTTAAACTTTAATCATCTCAATCCAAAGAAGTCTAGCAATACACTTTTTTTCCTTTAACGTTTAGACATTAAGATGTGTCTTGACACCTAATTTAGAAGCCTCCTCATCACACTTCCCAACCCTTAAGCTATTTACATGCGCATACATCTCATTATCCAAAACTTTTTGCATGGCATTTTATTTGTTCTTGTCCTTTCTGTATTTCTGGGAAGACTTGTGGGAGAATATGGCAGATGGAATTTTGTATTTTTAAGTGATTATTCAGTTTGCATTATGCCTCCCAGCAGTTCAAAAACCACGGTTGGGTTTCCTTTGTTTATTTCATATTTTGTAGATATTGGATGTCGCAGGCTGCTTCCTCTGCAAAAACAAGAGGGCCTTGCAGTGTATACTAAATGCTATTGAATTGTAATTTCGTGTCCCAGTTTTTCTAGTTGTTTCTCCCTTAGACCTCTCTAATCCAATCCAACCCAATCCAAAAAGTGGTTTATTAAGCATATACCATGTGCCATGCATTTTGTTAGACCCTGGGGATGCAAAGACAAAATATTAAAAATACACCCTGCCCTTACAGAACTTCCAGTGTACTGGGGTGAATATAACCTGTATGCAGAAATGTATATACATGATAATTTTAAGAGGAAAGAACTAAGGGGATTGGCACAGATGCCCTTTTACTCCAGAAAGTGTCCCATAGGGCTGGTTAATAGGTAATCCCCATTCTGTTCAATGACCACAGAATGGCTTTCATAAACCACTAATCAACTATATCATTAAGCATAATTGAATCCTTTTCATTTGTGCCAAGCAAAATACATTTTTTTTTTAATTCTACAAACTGGATTAAACCAAAACAGGGCTTGTAAAAACCAATTATAATACACTTGAAATAGCTTCAATATTAAGCTCTTCTCATGGCAACTCAACATTATTGTTGACGTGCTGAGATATCTCTCCGTTCATCTCCTGAGATCACCAGAGATGACTGGGATGTTGGCATAGCCTCAGTTCCTTCAATATGAAACAATACCAATATTTCATCCTTCTCTGAGATATTTATTACAGTAGTTGGTCAGCATAAATACTTGACTGTTATCCTGTCATGCATGGATAGTATGAGTTCAGGCCATCCCTAGTTACTGAAACTTTTTATTTAGAAAATTCCATATCATTAAAACTTCATCTATTTTTCCTGGCATGGGTCAAATTTACCTTGCATTATCTATTTTTAAAAGGGTCTTATAAAGCAAATTCATAATGGAAACAAAATCACAGAAAACACATTTAAATCTACCTACGTACTTGTTCCAACTTTGTATTTTTAAGGAAGATAGCATATTTCTTACGCACAAAAGTTAGCTTCGCAGAATTTTTGGAGCTTGTGAGAAAGCCCTTAGAGATCTAGTCCAACCCCCTTCATTTTTCATGAGGAAACTGAAGCGTAAAGAAGACTACTGAGATCCCACAACAGGTAGGGAGTAGCCAAGTTGGGAGTAGAACTTAGATCTTCTGATTTCCTTCCAATGCTTTGTCTGCTACACCATGTTATAAATGAGGGTTATCTGTCCGTGGAGAGAGGCCTGGAAGGACCCCTACTTAGAAACACTTGGTTACTAGTTAGTTCCAATTATTCTATGTACTTGAAAGTAACACAGCTGCCAAAAAAAGAGTAAGTAATACAACTGCATTCTTTTGAAAATATTATATAATTTAAGCTTTCCAGACCAATCTTCTCCCAAAATACTCCAGATTGGTGAGATTTTCTTCTAGTACCATCATTCTTAACATTTTTTTTCCTCTTCAGATGTCTCTATTCCAAATGTATTTTCTTTTTCTCCATGAAGAGTTATAATTACTTCTACCCAACTATTTCATCTTAGGAATATTTGTAGATGATCACAAGGGTTGTTATTAACAATAACCTTCAGAGAGAATGTATGCATCCCAGGGCCAAGATGTTTTTAAATCTTGCCACCATGAAAATTTCCAGTTTGGGTTTTGGATGCTGGCGTAATTTCTGATTATCACAGTTGGTTTTGATTTAGAATCTTCTAAACATCATTGCTGAGCTACTCAAATCCATTAACTGTCTATTAGAGAATTTTTTGATTCATAGCTCCAGAACCCTGTGATTCTTATGAATTGGTTGCTCTCAGAAGGCAAGCAAGATTAGGACCCAAATGTTTCTTTTCCCCTTATTTTGGTCTTTGTTCTAAATCTTTACCATTGACTTAGTCTAGACCTCTGTGAACACCTTGATAAATAGAGTTCAATTTCCATAAAGAAAGTCAGAAGAGAAAAAAAAAAAAAAGAAAAATCTAACCCAGAAGGTGTTTATTCCAATTCTTTCTTGGGCTTTTCCATTCCTAGTCCCAAATTCTATAACTCATCTTCTGTTGGGAAATGAGAAAGTAACAGATTTCACCAGATTGGAGGAAACATAACATTATACCTGGTCCCAAAAGCAACCATAGGTATTATGGTTTTTTTTTTATTAAAAGAGGCATCGTTAGGCCATTTCCCCTAGTTGTGAAGTGTAAGAGAAAGGAAGAATATTGAAGGCAATTCACTTTCCCTTCAATGCCTCTTGTAGTCTTTGCCCTACAGGATTGTAGTGAGAACTTCGAGAATAAAGCACTATATAAAATATGAAATCAGTGCAAGTTTGATATACCTTTAGAAAACTTGAAATACCAAAAGGTAGTTGTTTGTTCATTTGTAAAAAATTGTAAGGGATGTTGATTTCAGACCTTGTTTCAATATTTAATCACTTATATTTTATTCACCTTTAATATTGACTGAAATTTCCTGATGCCATTAAACGCCATTTCCTCTGATATAATCCTCTGTAGAAAAGAAGAAACCAGGCTCACACCCTTTACCAATTTTGTTCTTGAAATAATTACTAAGTCATGGACACTCGCTCTTTTTCAGATTTACCACCTTCGATATCTCTGTTCCATTTCTGAAAAATACCGTAATCCAACCTTTTAATTATTTCTGTTGGACTTCTCTGCAACATAGAATCTGCATACAAGTAAATGTTTCAGATGACTTTGTGATCAAGTGTATTTTTTTTTATTTTAACCATTTCCAATAAAAACGTTCTTCAAATATATTATACCCTTCCCTGCTTACTCAAGCAGAGTACCCTGCCTTTCTTACACAGGCCAAATCCCACCCCCTACAAAGAGGTCTTTCCCATTCTCCCCCTTCCCGCTGCACCCCCATCTGCACACATGACTAGTGGCTTCCCTCTGAGACCCTTTCCCATTTACGTCTTTGCACTATATGGATCTTGTATGGACAATTTATTGGTCATCGTCACCCTTTTGTGCTACTTGTGTATCTTTGTAACCTTGACACTTAATAGGGTACCTGGTACGTATTATATGTTTATAAGTGTTCCTTGATGTTCACATCTTGAGGGTATATATAGTGTTTTTGTTTCTCTTTGTACCCTCAGATCTTAGGACAGAATCTGGCTTAATATGTACACACGCATGCTTGGATTGGTTAACTTGTATAACTAAGCCTGTGCTTTCATCAGTGTTTGGAATTCCCATATACTATAGAAATGCATTTTTTTCTAGTGTCTCCAAACTGATAATCTTATAGAATTTTTCTCACTTCAGTCCAGACTCTCTATTTTACAGATGAGGAAACTGAGGGCCAAGGAGAAATTATTTGTCCAGGGTCACAAAACCAGTAAGTAACATAAATGAGATTCAAATGCAGGGCTTTTGACTCCCAAGTCCAGTTCTCTGTCTGTACTACTTCGCTCCCATGAGATTCCTTGGTGCCCTGAGATTCTTTTTTTTTTTTTTTTAATGTGAATGTCTCAGTTCATGTGAAATTCCCATGCTTTCTACTTGTGTGAAATTTTAAAAAAAGATTGGTTTTTTTACCCCCATATAGTACCATGGAAATAGTACTGGATTTGGACTCAGCGGACCTGGGTTCAAATACTGGTTGTATATGAACTACGTGATTTTATGGAAAAGTCACTTCTCCATAGCTTCAGTTTCCTTATCTGTAAAATGAAGGCGTTAGGGAATAAACATTTACATAGCATCTACTATGTACCAGGCTAAGTCTTTCAAACAAATAGTCTCTTATTTTATTCTCATTAACTAGAAGAGAGGGAGGTAGCATAATTATCCCCCTTTTACAGTTGAGGAAACTGAGGCAAACAGTGGTTAAGTGATTTGCCCAGGGTCACACAGCTAGTAAGTGTCCAAGGCCAGATTTGAGCTCAGGTTTTCCTGACTCCAGGCCTGACACTTCTATCCACTGTGTTCTCTATCCTATTTTCCCATGTAGATTCCTTCTTGCTTAGTTATCATCAAAGCTAACTTTAATTTTGCGTTTTTATGATGATCTTTTTTTGATATATCCTTGATGGTCTTCCTATCAGATTGGAGATTTTCAGTTGACAAAGTGATAAATTTCAGGAATTAGATGATAAATGCATTTTCGTTTATTTTCTCATTCGCTCATGATCTAGAGATCAACAAGAACAATGGATTGTGTACACCTGAATGAGAGTTCAGGTAACCACTGATCCTATCCCAAGCAGTACTACATCCTTGATTTACATAATCGGGCTTATCTATTTCCCAGCTGTTCTATTTAACTCTTCCCCCTGAATGGGCAGATACCCAGAAGCCTACATTTGCATATTGACCTCCTGGGTTCAGGTGTAGAGGAAAAACCCAATTAGTTTCTCCACTTGGTTCTTATTTCTCCCTCTGTGCATGTCAGTTACTTCTGAGTTTTTGGGTTTTTTTGATCATACACATCAGCATTTCACAGTTTGTCCTCATTTCTCAGAGTCCCTATTTAAAGTGAGGTTATTTTGTGTTTTTAAATTTGTTTTTCTTCAGCCTAGACATGGTTTCCTAAAGTCTCTTATGGATTAAAGAAGTCGGGAGGGTGAGCACATGTGCCTCATGTCCCCTTGTCCATGAATGTTCTGAAGCCTCCACCCTAAAAAATGCTTCATTAAAAAAAAATATAGCCCTTTGCAGCCACATGAAATACAAATTTTTAAGGGAAAAAAAAAAGTCCTGCCTCTTCTGGGTCCTAATAAGCAGCTGCTCATTCCTCTCTGTGCCCAAGACAGATAATTCTCATAGATCTGTTTATGGAAAGGAGGCACAAAAACTTTTCAGAGTTTTGTTTTCATCTTCTCACCACTGCAGAGATTTCTTTTCTTTTTCAAGAAATAGAGAGGTACATTGTGGTAAGCAGAATTTTATGGCCTATAATAAAAACCCTTGTAAAGGCCATTTTTTGACCAAATGAAGCTAGGCGTTCTTTTCCAAGTGTTCTTTCTCTCTCTCTGAGTATTGGAATGCACACAGTTCAGCATTAATGGATAACATAAGGAAATGATGGAGAAAATTCTATTTCGTATTAGTGAAGAGGGGTGAGTAACCAGAGGTAATTATGTGAAAAGCTGGTTCCTAAAGTTGATGTCTCTTCATTGGGATCTTTGGAAAACATTCTTTATAGGAATCGCTCAAGATTTCCATCACTTTCTTTCTATCTCCACTGGAAGACAATATAAGTGGGGATAATTATTCCTTGTTAAATTCCACTGGCCCCCAGGAAAAAACAAAATTAGGTGAGGGCAACTTGTAACTGCTTATGCAGCTTATGTCCTCATTTGTAAAATGACTGGGTAGGACTAGATGACCTCTGACAGTCCCTTTCAGCTCTAAATCTATGATCCTATGACTAACTTTAGTAAATATGGGTGGGGTTTGGACAAAGCCATTGCCAAGGTTCCTTCCAGTTTTGACATTCTATGAGTCTATGGGGTGTTGTATGGAGGGTTTTTTTTTTTAATGGGAAAGAAATATAAAACATGCAACCCACTTTGGGCTGCATGATCTTGAAAGTCCTTTCCAACTCTAAAATTCTCACTCTTGGTGTTTTTAAAATTAGAACAGAAAGTGCAAAACTGTGTTCAGTAAATATAATAAGTGCTAACCCTTGAAGGGATTGTTGTGAAGAAAGCACTTTGAGGCACTATATGAACAGGCATTATTCTTATTGATTGCAATGGTAGGCTGAAGTAGTAGCCAGATTTGCCACTTAATTTGGGGATTAAGTTTCACCTAGATGATAGTGAATCAAAATGGGAAAATGGGATAGATGGCAGCTCATAGAACGTAGGCCTAGAGTCAGAAAGGCCTGAGTTCAGATTCAGCCTCAGACACGTCCTCACTGTGTGACCCTGGGTAAGTCATTTAACCCGTGTTTTCCTTTGTTTCTTCAACTGTGAAAGTTAGATTTAGCCCATGGCTTGCAGAGTACCTCTTCTATAGAAACTGAAAACCAGAAACTTTTAAATTATGACATTGATAAGGTATTTAACTTTAATTCTACACATGGCTGTAGAATTCACTACTTCATGCATGGTAAGACTTAAGACCAAGCAATACTAATTTCTTAAATCCCTCCTTTCCTTTAGAATATCAGCTCTGTCTATTAGAGGTTGCTTTCTGTATTTATGTCCCCAGCTCTTAGCATAAAGCATAGTAGGTGCTTTGAAATTTTTGTTGGTTTATTCTCTGCCTCTCTGTCTCCAGCCTATTTCTAGCTCTTTTCACTTTATTCCTAGACTACGAGAGTAACCAACCTCTGAACTGATGTCCCTACTTTTGGATTCTGCTCATCCCCCCATCCGTCATGCATATACCCTTACCTGCAGGTGCTTTGTCCAAAGAACAGATTGATTACTGAAACCTTGCAAGATATCTTGGGGTTTACAAACTAGATTTCTTTCTTAAGGATCATGCCTTAAATCACTCTAGCTGTCATTGATTGGCCAATGGTAGATCCCAGGTCAGGCCCCACTTGGTAATTATTTGGGCTCTGAAGGCTCAGAGTGAGTGTAAAGAGCAATTGTTTCTGTTTTGGCCAGAAACCCTGAGGGTCTTCCCCTCCTGGATTGATGTGTTTTTTTTTTTTTCTTGACTAGGTAAGAAAGGCCATTCTCTGCTTCATTTCTTACTTAACCTTAATCACTGAAAGCGTGTTGCCTCAGTCAAACTGAGTCCTATTAAAGATGTGAGCTTCAAAAAGCCAAGGTCTGTTAGTGCATCCAGGGCCATCTCCAGTCATCCTCATCCTTTTCTTGCCACTGGACCCAGATGGCTCTGGAGGAGAAAGTGAAGCTGGTGACTCTTAGATCCAATTCACTTGCATGTCCTGTTGTCATGGCCCTCAGCACCGACAGTCCCCCAAATCAGTCATGCCTAATAATCTTTCCAAAATAAGTATTGTCAATATCTCTCACTCATTCAGAAGCATTCATGGCTTTTCACTGATCGGCAAGTCAAATTCAGTGAGAATTCTCAGAGGATACAGATTCATGTTGTCCTTCTCCTCCTTTTCCCCCTTCCCTTCTTCCTTCTCCTTTCTCTCTCCTTGAATGTTTTTGTCAGTTTCTTTTCAGGGATGTGTTTTGTTTTCATATCACCTACTTTTATAGATCATTCCCACTTCATAAGAAGTCTGTCCTAACAAAGTACAACAGGTAAGTAAAACTTACCTGAGAGTATGGATGACTGGTCTTGTCTGAGCTTCATCTCCATCTCAGTCCTTTGCATTTAGTAGCCACTTAATGATATATCAACTGGTCTTAATTAAATTAAATTACCTCTGTTTTGAAGGTCAGCATCTCTGATGAGAAGGAAACTTGGGAGGCCAGCTAATCCAGTGTATTCTGACCAAGAATTCCTCTGTCTCCCACCCAACACATCATCACCCAGCCTTTGCTTTGAGATTTCTAGTGAGGGAGATCTTGTACATAGATCTAATTGTCGAAGTTCTCTTTACATCAAGTCAAAACTTACCTCCTTGTAACTTCTACCCAGCAACTAGGTGGCACAGTGGATAGAGCACTCAGCCTGGAGTCAGGAAGGCCTGAGTTCAAATCCAGACTGTCACTTATTAGGTAGTTTTCTTTGCTATTGTATCCTATTCACTCTTACTGACTAATAAAATCCCTACTAAATCTTTTCCAGCTGAGCGGCCATGTGGCCATTTTTGAGATGGCAAGATGGTGCCATGATGCTTTCTAGTGTTGGAGTCCTGAAGCCTCAGCCTCAGATACTTAGTAGCTGTTTAACTTGACCTCTGCCTCAGTTTCCTCATCTGTAAAATGGAGGCAATAACAGTATCTGCTTCCCAGGGTTGTTGTGCGGATCAAATAAGATAATCTTGGTAAAGCTTTTAGCACAGTGCGTAGCATAGCTTATTCTCCTCTCCGCATCCATATGTAATGTTATATCCTACATAACATCTATCCCAATGCCTTCAGTGATGGAAAGTCATATCCTTGAATAGGTACATACTTGAATAACTGATTGCATAGAGAGAATATGATAAATAATATTTATTATTAGTATATCTATAGCATTTTGTTATTGTGTTAGTATAATTATTAGTTAATATATTGTATTGAATATTTATAGTAAATAGAAAAGGAAACACTTGAGAGAGGAATAGTGATGTCTTTTTCTATATATCACAGAAATGTATCAACATTAAATAATTGTACTTGACAGTGGTAATGTAAGGGCATCATTCCATTCCATTGCAAGGTGATTTCCTTGAGGACTCGTTTGTTCCGCCTTTGTATCTCTAACACTTGACACATACTTAAGACTTTAATAAGTTCTTGTTGAATTAAACAAATGAGCAGTATTTCATTAAAAATAAATTAATTCATTCATGAGCTCCTTGGGGGCAAGGGATCTTTTATTTATTTTCTACCTTCATGTTACTCGATTGGGAATAAGAGAGCTGGAATTTTAAATCTTGTCTCTACTGTTGCTAACCATATGACCTTGGACGAGTCCCTTCCTCCTTCTTAGCCTCAGTTTTCTAATCTATAAAATGAAGGGGGGTAAATTAGATTCTCCCTTGGGACCCTCCCAGGTCCAAACCTTATGATCTGATCAAAGAACGAGGCATATGAATACTCAGGAAATTCTGACTGATGACCATTGTACTGCAGCATAATGTTGACCTTTTCCCTAAAGCAAGTCCTGGGAATTGATTCAGATTGTGCTCAGTGGAGCCAGGATTAATTGTGCAATTCCTGAATGGATCCAGGGCTAGGAAGCCTTAAATTCCTCGCTAATTCCGTGTGTTAGTTTCAGGTGATTCATGAGGTCAGATCAGTCAAATTAACACACTCATATATGCACTTCGGTGAGGGAGTTAAAGGAGCAGGCAGCATAGGAGTCTCACAAGTCACATTTATGTAGTATTTTATCCTATGCAAAGCATTGTCCTTACATCAACTCTGTGAAAAAGGAAGTGCATGTATTTTAATCCTGCTTTACTAGAAATTGAGGTTGTGAGTGGTCAGTTGCTTGACTGGTAAGTGTCTAAGACTCTCCTGAAATCAACTATGTGAGGAGCACTGGATGATGTACTTATATACCAGGGACCCTTACCCTCCCAGGCACATTCATAATCCCTTGCCTCCTCTCAAGTACTCTATAGTTTTAAAAGCACTTTTGAATGTATAATATCATTTGAACTTCACAGCACTTCTGCAGGTCAGTAAATTCTGGGGACTCCTTGTCACTTCCAGGATCAAATGTAAAATCTTTGGTCTGGTGTTCAAAGCCATAGCCCAGCTCCCCCTCCACCTCTGTAGTTCTCTTGCACCTTCCCCCCATACTCTGCAGTTCAGTCACACTGGCCTCCTTAAGACCGGTCCTTGCACAAGACATGCCACATCTTGATTCCTGGCGTTTTCTCTGCCTGTCCCCTAGCTCTCCTTCATGTCTCCCTTTTATCGTTAATGGCTTCCTCCAAGTCTCAACTAACACCCCACCTTCTACAGGAAGCTTTCCCCAATCTCCTCCTAAATCTAGTGACTTAATTCTATTAATTACCTCCAAACTATCCTCTGCGTAGCTTGTTTGTCCACAGTTGCTTGAGTGCTGTTTCCCCATTCTAGTGCGAGCTCCTTAATGAGAGGGGCTGTTTTTGCCTTTCTTGGTATCTCCAGAGCTTAGCCCTGGCACATAGTAGGTGCCCACCTCAAATATTTATTCACTGCTATCAGCAGGCAAAAAGTCAAATGACAATAGACAATGCCAATAACAATTTTACTCCATAGATAGAAGGAATGTCATAAACTAAGACAAGGGTAATGGATACCCCTCCCACCTGTCCCCTTAAATCTGATTCCCTCCTTTTGTTCTATTTGTCATGCTCTCAACCTCTCCCTTTCCACCCCTTCTGTCCCTGGTGCAAATATGTCTAGGTTGCCCCTCTCTTTGTTTTTGGTTTTTTTAAGCCCTCTCCAACACTCATTTACTATCAGACTTAGAGCAGTTCACACGCACAGCCCCTTGTCATCTGGCTTCCATTCCCTTTCCTCTTCTGACACTTTTCTCTTCAAGGTCACTCATGATTTTCTTGGTGCCAGAGCCTGTGTGGCCTTTTCTCCATTATTCTCATTGGTCTTTCTCAAGAAATTGGCATTGTTCTATAGTACCCTGTGAGCCTTCCCTTGGTTTCTCTGACATTTCTTTCTCCTTGCCACTCACTGCTTCTTGATATTTTTCAGTTTTTCCTCTCTGTCTTAACCATGTCCTAAGTGTGGACATCCTCCAAGACCCTGTCCTTTGCCCTCTTCTCTCTCCATTCTTTCTTGTAGAAGTTTCATCTACTTCCATGGCCTCAGTTTTCACTCGCATGTGAATGACTTCCAAATCTCTATCATCAGCTCTTACTACTTCACTCGGACCCAGTCCCAAATTTCCCATTCTTGGTAGACATCAGAAAGTGGACAGACTCTGCGTCAGACGATCTGGCTTCATGTCCTGCTTCTGGCACTAACTCTGATATGAAAAATCACTTAAGTTCCCTGGACTTTGGTTTCCTCATTTGTAAAATGAGAAGGTTGGAGTAAGAGGAAATTGATGGTTTTGAGATGGTTTGATCTCTAAAGCACTTAGCACAGTACTTGGCACATAATAGGCACTAGATAAATATAGGAAGTTATTTTCTATTTTTGTGGCCACCATGATCATAACCATCCTCATCACCACCTAGATTACTTACTCAAGGTCAGCGTAATTAAAACTGCTCATCTTTTTTCCCAAAAAACCTGCCCTTCCAACTGACTTCCCCTATTTTTGTTGGTGACACATTCTTCTAGTGACCCAGGCTCAAAATTTCTCTTTTACTTTCCATACGCCCTCACCATCCATATCCAAACATTGGCCTATGTCTTCTAATTTTCTCTCTGAATGATATTACATTTCTGTTGCCTCTTTTCCACTTAACTGCCATCTTCCCTACTTCTTGCCTAAACTATTGTAATTGTCTCCTAATAAATTTCCCTTCTCCAATCCATCCTTCTCACTGTTATCAAAAGAACCTTCTCTTAACTTAGAGGGTGCTCAAAAGTTTTCAGTGATTCTTTGCCTAGTAGATAGAACCTGAATTCAGTAGCCTCACTTTGAGGCTTTTCTGACTTCACCTTTCCCTTTTAGCCACTTTCTGCCTTAATTAAATGAAGGTATGTTCTGTTCCTTTCCTTTTCTACAAATAGACACTCATCCCCATTGACAGTGGCTCATGTCTTCCTTTAGAGCCCATTTCCCTTGCCACTTGTTCCATGATGCCTTCCCCAAAGAAGTCATCCTTTTCATCTTGGATTGCTGCTGCTGTTTGACCTCTCCTGAGTCGTTGACAAGCATATGCAGTTGTATATGCATCATATCCCCTCCTAGAGTATAAGATCCTTGAGGGTAGGAACCATTTTATTCCATCATTGTGTCCCTTGAATAGAAATAGGCCTTGAACCTATTTCTTGCACATAGTGGGGACTTCATAAGTATTTGTTCAACTGAGTTATCAAATTAATTGTATGGATAATAAATGTTATATGAATTCAGATAGTGGAATGAAAAGAGGGGGAGACTTTTAAAATTAATTTCATGGTTCAGTATTCATTGTAAGATATTAGAGATAGATGGTTTCCCATGATAATACCTACAGTGTCTGTGTACATAAAAAACAAACATGAAGGTGAATGGTGGGAAACCTCAGTTTCCATCCAAGCTCAGTTCAGTTACCTTGCATTTATTTTGTCATTTATTCTCGACACATTTACATGTATACTTTTTGTCTTTCCCTCAGTAGCACAGGAGCTTCTTGAGGACAGAGATTGATTTTTCTCTTTTTGTTTCCAGTTCCTGTCACACAGTAGGTGCTTAATAAACGTTGTTGATTGGTTGATGGAAACTTCCTTTCCAAATAGTTTCTCTGATTCTCCCCCTTACTGTACAGTTCTTTTAGGAGTAGGCTCCTTGTGTCTTCATTTTTCTTTTGATCCCCAGGGGCTAACCCAGTTCCTAGCCCAAAATACATATTTAATATATGCTGATTGATTGATTGCTGGAGCTCAAATCAGATTGAGTGAAGTCACCTATCACTAATCTTTTTTCCCACTTGACTGTTGTTAATAATAATAATAGCTCACGTTTATGTGGTACTTACGTATCTTATGTTAGGCACCATGTTAAGCACTTTACAAATATTATCTCATTTGATGCTCGTAATAACTCTGGGAGGTAGGTGCTATTATCATCCCTGTTTTACAGAAAAGAAAACTGAAGCAGACAATATCTGAGACCAGATTTGAACTCAAGTCTCTCTTACTCCGGGCCCAGTGCTCTCATCACTGTACCACCTAGCTGCTGTATAAATGATATGCATATGTAATCTCTTGTTTCCATCCCTTTCCCCTGCACAGTCTCCATGGATTCCCCCAGAGGATCATTGTACGCTGCATCATTTCTCCTTGAAGTGAGTCAATGAGCGCTTCTAGTTGGTCTTTTCCCAGGCCACACATAGACCGATTCCCTAGTCAGGTTTGATAGCTGCTTCTGTGGAGACTTGATTATTCACTGAAATTTGGCCTCTTTTTTCCTCTCTCCTTAAAAAACAAAAAAAAACAGCTTTGACCCGTTTAGTCAGAATGAACAAACTGAGTCAGGAGAATTGGGGCAAGGTAGATGGTAGGTATATTAATCAGGTGAGTTAGTTACTTGGGAGCTTGAAAGGTCACTGGCCAATAACAGAACCATTTCTGCCTCCCACTTTCTAACTGAGTCAGCCCTGAATTCTCATATCCTGCTCTGAAGAAGCCAGGAGATGGTTATAATTAACACTGCCTAGTGGCAGTTTCACTTCCCAATGACTTTCCATACTGGGCTAATAGCCATTATCATGAGGTAATGATTCCTTTTTCAGGCCGTCCTCAATTACTCATTACCTTATCCCTATAAAGCAGACATTCATATGACTTGAGTAGAAAGTCAGTTGTTATGTTTCTGTTCCCAAATATCATTTAGATATGTCACAAAGTTTACTTACCCATCGTTTATCATCGCTTTCAGCAATATAATGCTAGGTTTCTTGACTCAATTCTCTGTTTAAAATACATCCTCCTTTTATTAATGTGCTCTATACACATTGCTGCATTTATACCCCTTCTCAGTTGCCTGGAAGCCATAAAAACAAATAATATGCCAGCCTTTCCAATGAGGGTTCTATTTTTGGATCGGCTCTAGTTGTCAGACCGCAAGGTGGTCGGTCTGTTACCTTAGCCCTTGGTGTCCTCCTCCTGTGAAGCTAGCGTCGGACAATGACCGTGGAAACAAACCATACAGACGTGTCTTTCTAACCCTGGTTTGTGAGCATATTGGGGAGGATGGCTCCCATCGCTACCCTCTGATCCAGTGGCCTTTGAGTAACTCTGAAAATCACTAGGGAACCCACGTTGTTGTCGGCTTCTGGCTTCAACTGGGCACTTCAGGAACATGTTTTTCTCTCTCTGTTTTGGAGGATGCATTCTTTGAGTGTTCTATGGTCAGTAGTGATGTATCTATCTATGCATGCATATATATATATTATATATATGTGTGTGTGTGTGTGTGTATGTATACACACACACATGTATATATCTGCCTGTATAGGACAACTCTTGGATTCCACTTGTATACAGGAAGCACAGAGGGATTTCCAAAGAAAGATAATAGAATCTTAGATTAAGAGGTAGAAGGGAATCTTAAGAGGCTCATTATAGACCTAGAAAGAACCTCATAAGCCATATAGTCCAACCCACTCATTTTACAGGTGAGAAAACTAAGGAAGATGAAGTGATTTATCCAAGGTTGCAAACGTAATATTATAGGTAGGATTTGAATCCAGATCCTCTTTTACAGTTGAAGAACTAAAGCCAGGAAAAGTTTAATAACTTGCCCTGGGATCACACAACAAGTAAGTGTCTTGAGGCACAATTTGAACCCAGCTTCTCCTGACTTCAAACCCAGGGCTCTGCTCTACGTACCGTGCTGTTAGGCTTTTGACAAAGTGTTGAGTCCAGATTGTAAACCTGGTAATGATTTTGTGGAACAACCAGAAAAGATAGGAAACAAAATGCCTTCTGATATTTAGAAAGCAGTTTAAAGACTGCACCCTGCTTTTTTTTCCTTCACTTTGTTGTCAAGTCTAAGTCAACTCTTCCGTGGCCCCATTTGGGGTTTTCTTGGCAGAGATACTAGAGGCCATTTCCTTCTCCAGCTCATTTTACAGATGAGAAAACTGAGGCCAACAGGGTGAACTGTTGAGTGGATTTGAACTCAGGTCCTGTTGACTCCTAGGCTGAAGCTCTATCTCCTGTGCCACCTACCTGCCCTTTTTTCCTTCACAGTAGCTCTTAAATCCTTTGCTCATGCTGAAGCTGTTGCCCTATATCTTGTCCAAGTCTTGGGGATCTTTGACCTATAAAATGGAAACACCATTGTCTTCTGGTCATGTGAAAGTAAAGCTTTAGAATTTGAGTTTTAGACTTTCCGATTTTAGAATCTTTTTGCTATCAGGACATATAAAGTGATATTGGAGTGGGGAGTGGAAAATAATTTATTTTGTCCCTATTACAGAGAAACATATAAAAATGTAATAAACGGTTTGAAGAGAACGTGGTTTGCACATCATGAGGATAGAGATAAGAAGTTCATATTATCTACTAAAAAGTCATCTTTATAAGTTCAAAATACCCCATTACAGCTAAATTTGGAGAAACTTCAGCCAGCTCGACACAAACGATGCTGAGATTTTTTCAGGTTATTATGAGTTCATTATACAGATTAATTGGATCTAGTTATCCAAAATTATCCTTCGAAGCCATCATTTCTGTGATTTACTGCACAATGGAAATTGGACCAGTTTCCAGTAGCCTTGAAAATAATCAGGCTTTTTCTACAGTTGGAAAATATAGCTCTACTGGATGTAATACAGAATCACAGGAGACCGGGATTGGTTGGAAAGGACTCCAGAGGCCTTCTAGCCCAACCCATAACCCAAAAGAGAATCCCCATTGTATCACATACCTAACAAGTTGCTTTTACACTAAGTCCTCCAGTGGAGAGAAACACCATCTCTAGAGGCAGTCTGCTCCCCTTTTGAATAGCTGTAATACTTTAGAGGTTTTTCTTGACTTTAAGCCTCAATTTACTTCTCTGCCACTTAAACCTAGCCCGTGGTTTTACTTCTGAGGCCTAATCCCTCTGTGTCCTTTCAGATCCCTCAGAGAAGCTGCCTAATCCCTCTGTGTCCTTTCAGATCCCTCAGAGAAGCTATCTATCCCTTTTCCTCCAAACATCCTCCTACCCCCCACTCCCTTCCCTATCTCTAGTCATATCTTCCCCGGGCTAAACATTCCTGTTTCCTTCAGATGATTCTCATATGATATGAATTCTAGTGCCTTTCCATTCTGGTGGGCCTCCTCCAAATGCCTTCCCTTTTTAAGAAAATAAGAGAATTCAAGATAGGGTATACCTAAAACAAGGATTCCTGGTGTTGCACTAAGGCCCCATAAATTTTGGGGTGGGGGGCAGGGACTTAGTTACCAAAGACAGGACCACACCTAACACCTCCTCAGGCCAAACAACATTGCACAATAGCATTTTGTTGAAACATGCACCCAAATCACATGTGTACATTTATTTCTCAGAAGAATACAGCCAGCTGAACCCAAATCTTTCTGTCATGGGTGATTTGCCTAAACCATTCTTAGTTATATGGACAGGAGTTTCCCGTTTTTTGCTTTGTTTTTGTTTTTTACACAACTAGGAAATTTCCTCAATAAATTTTATTTAAGGATGTTTGCTTTGCACTGGTCAACTTACTTTTTTTTTTATTCCCTTTGCATTGTACTACTTTAACGGCTTAGAGAAAAAAATTCCATTTCAAGTAAAAGCCTACAGTGGCTTAATAATAAATTAGAGTGTTGTTGTATAAAGCTTGCTTCAATGTTAGAAGGTTATGGTAAGGTGGGCACGCTAATACCTTGTTGGTGGAGCTATGAATTGACCCAGCCATTCTAGGAAGTGATTTGAAATTAAAGGAAGAAAGTGACTAAAATGCCCAAACCCTTTGTCCCAGACATTCCTGTGTTAGATATATATACTCTATGGAGGTAGAAGACTCTACCAACGAAAGGTCAAACTTTTCCAATACGCTGATTAGTTTTACTGACCTGTTTTCCTTTTTTCATTTTTATTCATTGTTGTAAGAGATCACTCTCTGGGAGGGATAAGGGAAAAGATACACTGGGAAATGTAGATGATGTGAAAGCAAAAGTTATCATAACTTTGAGGGTTTTTTGTTCTAACTAAAGAAAAGACTTACCTTGATCTTGTTACACCACAGTGGCACTGACTTCTTTGCTGTCCCTCACACATTGCACTCAACACTGAGCATTTTTAATAGCTGTCCCATGTGTCTGAAACTCTCACCCTCCTCATTTCTGCCTCTTAGCTTTACTTACTTCTTTCAGGTCTCAGCTAAAGTCTTTCCTTTCACAAGCAACCTTCACCAGCCTTAATCTTAGTTCCTTCTCTGTCCTGTTACCTTTAATTTATGCTGCATATATCTTGTTTCTAAACACTTATTTGCATATTACCTCTCTCTTTAGAATGAGCTTCTTGAAGGCAAAGAATAGGGTTTGGGTGGGGTTTTTTTTTCCATCATTCTTTTTCTCCCCAGCTCTTAACAATGCCTGGTACATAGTAAATACTTAGCAAATGCTTGTTGACTATGCTACATTTTTTTTTTTTTTGCTTAACAAAGCATGCTACAAAAGCAATTATTTGCGTAGTTCTTTCTGATAACACAAATTTTGAATTATCCACAAAGCTGAGTTAAGAGATATTATTATATCTCTCTAGAAATCTCATTAATCCTTTCTGTAATTCAGTGACTAGAGGTGGTCAAGCATCTCTGAATTTTTTATTTTATTTATAATGGTACTTCCAGAATATTATGGAATCTAGAGTTGAGAAGGCTTTCAGACATAATCTGATCGATCCAACCTTTATCTGTAATCACCTCTCAACGTTCCTGGGGAGATCTGTGAGACAGTGGTAGTCCTTGCCCTTCCAAAGGCCATTCACCTTTGAACCCATTCCCTTCTGTCTCAGAGCTTGCCCCTTCTAATGTCTCATCTCCGTTTCTCTCATTTTCAGTCTTTCTCATCCATAGGCATCTTTCCTGCTACCTACAAAAAAATCTGATTTTCCCCCATCCTCAAAAAAATTTCATATCGCAGTAGCATCCCTTAAAGTTATTACTCTCTATATCTCCTCCTTTTCATAGGCAAACTCCTAGAAAAATCATTTGCTTGTTGCTGCTTTTTTATTTCCTAGTCCCCCCTCTCACTTCTTAACCCCTTGTTATAACTGGGCTTCTTATCCTACCACTAAAACCACTATTTATTCCAGGTTACCAGGATTCCTTAACCTCCAAATCCAATGGCCTTTTTTCTCAGTCATCATCTTTCTTGACGTCTCTGCATCATTGAACAGTACAGACTAGCCTTTCCCTATAGATACTCTGTCTTTCCTTAATTTTCCAAATATTGCTTTTTCCTGATTCTCCTATTATTGTTGGTTGTAGTTGACTAATTCTCTAACATTTTCTGATTCTAGATTGATATAGTAAGTTTGGCCAAAGAGTTCATTAATATTTCTCCTACCAGAACATTTCAGATTCGAGAATTTGTTATTAGAAGGATAGATTCTGGGTATTTAGAAAGGGAAGTAGTTAGCACTCTAAGATACTATCATTAAGAATAAAACATGTGAGACTGACTTCATTTCCGTTTTTGACTTAATTACTTGACTCAATCGGGTGAATGCTATAGATATCATCTATGTGAATTTCAGAAAGTAATTTGACAGAATATTTCTCAATATCCCTGTGAAAAAGATAGGGAAAGGTAGCATAGCATAGAGAAAAGACATTGTCAAATTTGGTTAAAATCTGAGTTATTTTGATTTATATTTCTCTTAATATGTTTTTAATAATTTGGAAAATATTCATATTCTTTGTTCATATTCTTATATATTTCTGTTAATTACCGGCATATCTTCGTTATCATAGATATTTGATATAAAGATGTTTGTCCCCCTAGTCCCCTGCTTTCTTTATCTTAGGTGCATTAATTTTGTTCATGGAAAAACTTTCAAATTTCACATACTCAAAATTCAGAAGTAGCTGTTTTATTTACAAAGCTGCTTAGGTAAGAACTGTGATACATTCCTTACTACACTGATTATTCTTAGGACCCATGATTTTAATCCCTCTACCAAATTGCATTCTTAATTTCACCTCTCTATACAAATCCCTCTTCAGAGTATTGAATCGATTGACTATTTCATGGACTATCCATCACACTTGCTGTATGACTGTTTCCTTTTTCCTTGCCATTTTCATCCTTCATGTTAACTTCTGAGCTTGTGCTTAAGTCCCCTTCAGTAATTTGCTGCCATCTTTTTGTGCCCATCATGCATCTATCCATTGCTTCTGGGGCACCTGAAAGTTTGAGTCTTCTGTGATTTTGGTGTTTATTAGCAGCCCTAGAGAACAGAGGAGATTGGTATTAGGAAGATAAAGTGTTTCTGCTCTTTCAGGTACTTTCTGGCTCTAAATCTATGATCCTGTGAGGAATCCTAGTAAAAAAAACAATTATATTATAAGAGACCTCTGCCCCTGCTAATTATGTTGTGTTCAGAATTTTGTAATTACTCTCCACCTCCCATCATGACCCTTTTGTACAAGTTGTCTTTGTCTGTCTGGAATATATTCCATCTTCACTACTTAGAATCCCCACCTGACCCTTACAATTCTGAACTTCCTTCAGACATGGCTCAAGTATCATCTCCTACCTAAAGTCATCCCTTGTCACTCCATTTATTAAGGCTCCCTCCCCAAATTAGCTTGTATTGCCTTTATGTGTGTGTTGTTTAATTGCTTTACATACATGATGTTTTCTGTATTAGACTATAAGCCTCTTGAGACCAAGGACTTGTTTCACTTTTGTCTTTATAATCCTAGCACTTTGCCTGGCACATAGTAGGTACTTAGTAACTTGTTCATTGACTGAGATCATAAAAAGCACAGCACAAATTCCCCATCACTATCTAACCCACTCTTCTGCCTATTCTACACTCCCTTCAGCTCATTGTTCATCTATATTTTGATTCACATATATACCAATGGACAAAGGCACTGGGTGTCCCATTCTCCAGTTGAGATGATTTCTGGGCTGTTCTAGCCTACTCATTTTACCAGCTGTTTTATTCAACATGAAATTCTGTAGGAAATGGCAGTGGTGGCTAATCTTTGTAAATACTGTTTTTCAGAAGTAATGGCTTGTTTACGTAGGTCAGGCCAAAGCTGTTGTAATATCACATTATTCTCTTTATCCTGTTATCTAATTTGATATTAAAATTGACCTTTTCACTGACTAATAGATGATCCAGCTACATAGGGACAGATGATTCTGAAACAAATGACTAGTTCTTTCAGCTTTTTGACATAAAGTTATCTTTTTACAGATGTCTTCTGTACTCACCATGTCATGAGTATGTCAATTACAAATTAATTATAGAAAATTCATTAAGACCCATTTAGTGATTTTGTATACATTTAAAATTAGCAAAAATGGAAATAATTTTAAAATTCTGTAATCACACTTTCCACCAATGAGGCAGGCCTCACTCATACCCCAGTTAATACAGGTAATTGGGGTTTATTGAATTAATTTTGGGACATCTGGACTTGTGATTCATTTGGTGTAGGAAACTCCCTTTAGTAATACAGAGGGACACCTTCTCAGCCTCTAACAGTCTCTAAGAGCTATTGTCATATTATATTCCTAGGTTGTTTTAGTTAAATAATTTAGACTACTTCCAATTCCTTTGTCCCAAGTTTCTCTGTACAGTTTCAAATAGTGCTTCATGCCTTAGAAGCCCACAGATGTGCACTTTTGGTGGCATTTTTTTCAGAGATTAGGCACGCCTTAAAATCAGGGCTCCCAAGTTGTGTGCACATGTTTCCAATGAAGACTCACTTACTACAGTAGAGACTGGCTTCTTTCACATGTTTGGGTTCACTTTCACACTCCTGTTTATTCACTGCTATTCGTTTGACCTAAAATGGTCCTCTGATCTTCCCAGGCTGCGTCCTCTCCTCCCCTCACCCCTCCAGTGCTTCAGCAGTTAACACTATTTGTGTGTGTCTAAAGTCTCTGCTGCCAATTTCTCTGGGCCATTTCAAATGTTTCTCAAAAGCCAAAACTGCTAGCCATCAGTGGGACTGCTTCTGTTTGCCATATGGCACTCTATGGAGACTGGACTCGGTGGCCCTGAAGAAGATGCCTGCCAATTCTTAATATCCCTCAGTCCCACTCCACCCCCCTCCAATCACCAGAACTGGTGTATGTTATGTACGTGGGATGGAGTGGGGGAAGGAAGGAAGAAAGGAGGAAGGAAAGAAAGGAGGAAAGAAAGAAAAAGGGAAGGAGGGAAGGAGGAAGGAAAAAAGCAGAAAAAAGGAGAAAGTTAAAGGGGACAGAGGGAAGGAAAGATGGAAAGAAAAAAGAAGAAAAAGGAAGAAGGAAAAAAGGAAAGAAGGAAAAGAGAATAGGAAGGAAGAAAGAAAAAAGAAGGAAGGAAGGGAAGGGGAGAGAAGAAAGGGAGAAAGAGAAGGGAAGGCAAATATTTTTAAGTGATTCCTGTGGCCAAAGCACCATGCTAATTACTGAGGATACCAGCAGAGAGACCATCCCTGGTCTGAGAAGCTCTCTGTCTCTGTATTAGGGATGGGAGGGAAGGGTTGTACGAGCTTACATAGATAAGTTGGGTAATAAGACTTGGTTTGATTCTATTAGAGCTGAGCCCCAGGATTGGTCATTATGGGGAGGCAAACCCATCTTTCCACCCCCTAATTGATTCATCTAAGACCGCTAGTTGACATTCTATGGTTTCCCCTTTGGAGACCCCTCTCTAGACTATAAGTTGCAGAACTGTCATTAAAATGCATTGATAGAAGGCATTTCCTACACTGATAAATCACAAGCATGAATGATAGAAGTTTGTATTTTTCTCCCCACAACTAAGATTTTATGCCTATAGGATACTTGAGGTGAAAATTCTTCCCACTTATGCCCATTGGCTACTTTGACTGTAATTTTGAGTCTTAGAGGTCTGGCTGACTGTGAGGGATCTAGTGATTTGCTCTGGTCACATAATGACTAACCAACTGGGGTCACATCTCAGGAGTCTTGACGTCAGTTTTTCCAACTCCAAGTTCAGTGGGTATGTATGTATATCCCAAGGCACTGGGGTGTCATAGAAGATCTATGAACTTGGAGGTAGGAGGCCATCACAACCTCTTTTTTACTTATTTTCCCTGTCAGTAAAATGGCAGTCATTTGGACGTTCATTGAATAGAGTGCCGAAATTGTAGTCAGGACGACCAAAGTTCAAATTCAACCTCAGACACTTAGTAGGTGTGTAATCTTTGGCAAATGGCTGAATGTCTCTGAGCCTCCATTTCCTCATCTGTAATGTCATTTTAGATATTAATTCTGTCATTTTATAAAAAGAAATGTGAGATCACTTGACTTTGAGGACTGAGCTGTCTGCTTTATGCCAGGCTCCACGTGAGATCCAGATCATTGAGACAGGAAGTTCAGTGTGGAAGCCCTGATGACAGAGAGTAATTTATATCCTTACAGAATTGCTTGAGGCATGGAGAAGTTAAGTAACTTTCCTGGAGTTTTAGGTGCTCTGGTGAATAGAACACTGGACCTGGAGCCAGGGAGACCTGAATTCAAATCAAGCCTCAGACACTTACTAGCTTGTTGTTGTGTTTGTCCTTTGTTGCCGATGAAGACCATGCCATCAGAGAAATGATGATATGACTTGCACTTGACTTTCTTTTGAGTGAGGGAAGGCTGTGCAGGTCACCAGCCTCACTTCTCCTCCAGAGCCATCTGAATCCAGAGACCTGATATTCGTCAGTGGGACTCTGGACAAGTCACTTGGCCTCTGCTTGCATCTCTAAGATTCAAGGAGTACCAGCTTCCCAGGGGTTGTCATGAGATCAAGTGAGACCATATTTGTAAACCTAAAAGAACTGTATTAATGCTTATTATCATTATTATCATTCCAGCTCTTTATTCATTATGACACAAGATTGCCTCTCGCTCTATATTGATAATGCCCTGCCTGATGAGATGGGGGCCATGATGTGTCACATTTAGGCATGAGAATGCAGGGGGCTGGGCTCTGCATGGAAGAAATGATTCTTCCTAATCACTATTGATTGTTGATTGTGGATTATTTTTAGGATATGATGTTTCAGCTGCTCCGGGGTCTGGATTTTCTTCATTCGCACCGAGTAGTACACCGGGATCTGAAACCACAGAATATTCTTGTCACCAGCAATGGACAGATCAAACTGGCTGATTTCGGCCTTGCACGGATCTACAGTTTTCAAATGGCTCTTACCTCAGTGGTAAGTGAGAAAGTGCTACTCTTTCTTTGGGGTGGAGGGGAAACGTATTTGTACTCTGTCTTCTGGAAAACTTCTTATTTTCCTACTGTTAACTCTATGGATAAACATCAGGGGCATCTCAGTCTTTAACATTGTTTCTTAGCCTTCCATGTGATATGTTCACCTTCATGCACATGTTATTTCTCCCCAGTGGAGTGGAAGTTCCTTTAGGGCATGAACTATTTTGGCTTTAATCTATGTATCTTCAGTGCTTACTTAATAAAATGTAATTTGAGTGAGTGAATAAATTCATTCATTCATTCAGTGATGGGTTGGTGAACAGGAGTGATTAGATGTCCTTGCAGATAGGTGAATGTCCAAGTTTGTAGTGGGCACAATCTGTTGCAAAATCTGCTGCAAAATCTGCATTATACTTCTTAGCCACTAAGGAGAAATCAGAAGTTTCCAAATGTTCCCTGGTAGCCACAGCTGTTTTCAGGTCCCTTTTCTAGTCATTGTGTCACGGATGGGGAAGAAGGGGCATGATCAGCATGGTGCATTGGAGCCTTACAGTGCCAGAGCTTAAAAAGGAAGGTGGAAATGCTGACTTTGGGAACCAGAAACTATTCCTCTCTGTCTGTGGGGTTCCATTCAGAAGACAGAATCTTAAAGGCAAAAGCCCAGAGCGCTCGGTCGAGCCCACACTGCCTGCCCTGATGAGAGCGGACCTTCATCTATTCAGAATGGAAAGGGTCCACCCAAGGATCCTGCTGTGACGAGGGTGGGCAGTTAGGAGAGCTGCTCATCATCCATCTCCTCTTGTGGATGCCTCTCTTTCTCAAGGGGTCTCAGGATTCTCTTGAAGTGTAGCACTAGGGGCCAATTGCCCCTTCTCTTAAAAAAGCAAGTTTTATGCTTATAACCTAGTGAAACTTTGCATGAGGGGGAATAAAAAGGGTCTGAGAGATAGGGAGGTTTTCCTTGGTGTTTCATGCATCCATTTCCAGAGAAGCACAAAAATCATCTCTCACAGGATTACTTCTTTCCTCTGATAAAATAAGAATGACTGTGATAACAGTAACATAGTAACAAGAATGTCAGTGACAACAGTAACATAGTAACAAGAATGTCAGTGACAACAGTCATGACAGTCATAACAATGGCATTTCTGTAGCTCTTTCATAGAGTGTTTATATAGTGTGTTGTACAACACTTTACATCTTATCTTCATCAGCTCATTTCTTGAGTGCAGGGACTCTCTTTTGCCTTTTTTTCCATCTCCAGTGATGGCATCTAGTAGGTACTTAATAAACGTGTATTGATTGACTGACTGTGATCCTCGCAACAGCCCTTTGAAGTTGGGGCTATTGTTTCTATCTTACACAGAGAGAGCTGAGGTGGAAATTGTTCAAGCCACTTGCCCAGGGTCACACAGCTAAGGAATTGTTTGAGTCAGAATTTGAACTCAGATCTCACTGACTCCAAGCCTTGTACTTTAAACACTGGGCCACCAAGCTACGGATTTTGTTGTTCCTCAGATGTTTCAGTCATGTCCAACTCTTTGTGACCCCATTTGGGGTTTTCTTGGCAAAGGTACTGAAATGGTTTGCCATTTCCTTCTCCAGCTCATTTTACAGATGAGGAAACTGAGGCAAACAGGTTAAAATTGCTTACCCAGCATCGCACAGCTAGAAAGTATATGAGGCCACATCTGAGCTCAGGTCTTCCTGACTCTAGGTCTAGCATTCCACCCACTGTGCCACCTATCTGCCCAAGCCAAGAATTAGAAGATGAAAATAACAGCTAAAATTTAGATAAAAGCTCTTTCAGTGCTTTTTACATATGTCATCTCATTAAATCCTCACACTGACCCTGAGAAATAGATGCTATTACTATTTCCATCTCAAAGATGGTAAAATTTAGACTGAAAGTCTCTTAACAGCTTGCTGCTGATCTGGAGTAGAAGGGCTTCTTGGGGAAGGAACCACATCTTGACATAGCTGGTTCAACCTTGGGAATACCAGCTTCAGCAAATGGGAAATTCACAAGCACTTACTCTTCCAACTTGCTCTGTTTTCCCTGGTGTACGGAGGATTTTCCAAGGTAGATTCCTCTGGATGTTTTATCATTATTTACAGATCAACCCTGATTGAACCATCCACAATCTTCCAACACCCGTGTAAAGAAAACAAAGCATAGGAAAAGTCCAGCTGCTGACCAGGGCAAGCCCTCGGAGGGCTTATTAAAATAACAGCCCTGGAAAAGACTAGGTCTGCTCATTTCCTTCACTGGGAAGGGTGAGGTAAGCTTTGGGCTTCCCTAGGAAGCTGTCTTGTAAGTGTTGTTCCCTGCCCTTGGGAAAAGTTTGAATAGGTTTTATGATAACAGAGATACATAGAAAGGGCAAGAGGAAGGGGCTGGGCTGGTTACATAATGTCCAAACTTGAATGGATGGAGTCTGGCTATCCGATCCTCTAATTTGATTGCAGAACATGGACCCCCAATTCACACGAACACAATGCCCTTTGGTAAGGCAGGGAATTCTGACCGCTCTTTATTTTTGTAACAATTTTTTTTTTTTTGATAATTAAATTTGAGGAATGATAGCAAGACCAGCCAGCGTGTAGGATCAATTAGCATTCTCTTCTATGCTGAAAATTGATATGACCAGGCAGGAAAATACAAACAGATTACTTCACATGCAAAGGAATAGAGAGACAAAGGCCTGGAAACCTGGTTTTTCACAATGTCTGCCAGATGTCAAGATTTTCAGGTGATATCATTCCAAAAATTCTCAAAGCTGGAGAAATGAGTGCATTTGCAACAATATAATCTCTGTCTGAAATAATGCCTGGTTAAAGTTAGATGGTAGTCCCCAAAGATGCTTTTTTTCTAATTTCTCTATTTTCAGGATCTATAATCGTATCATCCATTCATCAGTGCAGATCTTAGTCCTTTAAAAAATAGTAGATGATCTTCAAGAGCATCTTTAGCCAAAGTGCTCATGATTCTGCAGCCAAATGGTGATGAAATCTCTCCCACTTTAACTAGGACAGTCCTCAAGAAACTGACATGGGGTCCATCTCTGGGCGCAGACTCTATCTTCAGAGGACCTGCTAGAATTCATGTGCCATTGAAATATTTAAGAAGCCATAGCCATCACCTCATGAGAATAAGGCATCAGAAGAAGACCTCACTGGTTGGGAGGAGACACTGAAATTCCATGAAATTCAAATAATCTATGAAAATCTATGAAATTCAGATAATTATTTTTTCCTTCAGATGGGAAGAGGTACAAATCTAATTATTTTCTTTTGAGTAAGGGGAAAAAATACACATTTATTAATGTGCTGATACAGGTGCATACTCACTAGAAAAGTCTTGTTACCAAAGTGATCACTTTTTCATAGCTTTTCACATTATACTAATATCCATCTTGTGGGCAGAAACAGTGTGCCATCATGATAGAGCCAGAAAGTGCTGGGTTCACGTTTTTGCCTCTGACACATTCTAGCTGTCTAAGCCTAGACAAGTCTCTCAGCATCTCAGTGTTTTAGGCAGCTCTCCAAGACTGTAAATTGCAGAGGAGAGGCCAACCTGCATTAGTAGAGGGAATTTCCTTACCTGAGAGTTCCTTATAGCAATGAAATAAATCACAGGTCCAGTCCCTCTCCCATATTCGTTTTTAATAGTTTTGAAGGAGAAAATGCAACCAAGTTCCATTTTCTCACAGTCATTTTCAAGACGTCATGCTAGAACTTTGTAACAAGGGGACAGATAATAAAATGATATCTACTCAATGTTTTCTTTATTTAAACTGAATTAATAATAGAAGTAAAAACAGCTGGCTTTTTAATCTTATTGGGACCTTGAGGAAAGGTATAGTGTGATGGAATGCCTTGAAGTCAGGGATTGTTTGGCAATGATTCCATATTTCTGGTGCCATTGGTAGAAGAAATTTCCTGATTAAAGAATTACCTTCATCATTAAAATCACAGGTCCAGTCCTCATCCCTTAAAATCTTCAGTGCATATTACAGTATCTGCAAATAGTAGGCATTTAATAACTGCTTACTGAATGACAGCATAAATGAATTCTCTTAAAATGCTGAAATTAATCACTATTAATTATTAACTGGTATTAATAATTAACATATCTGACATACTATCCATTAATTAAATATATCATATGTATTCTTTATTAATGGAAACATTTTTGTACTAGACTTTGACTAGACCCTTGTGTGCTAGACCCCTTTGCCAATACAGAGCTGAATTTCTGTATAACTTATAGTCTGAGTGGTTGAGACTTGCCTAGGACCACTGGCCAGAATGTGAGAGAGGCAGGGTTTAAACACGTCTTTCTGATTCCAAGGCTAGTCCTTGATCATCCCCTTGATCATCTCATGATCATCTTCATGATCATCTCATCATGAAGTTATTTTACCTTTTTTTCTCTCATTTTAATGACCCTACCCCACCTATTGGGCTTCCCTATTCATGCATGGCCAACTGATGGCATGTGGACTCATTAGAATATATAACTTAAGACCCAAGAGTCTTCTGTGTACTATATGCCTGATTCACCTAAAGGTGTTAGGTTAAGATCCTGATAGAGAGTTGATAGCCTCAGAGTATAAATTGAAACATATTTTTGGACAAGGCCAGTGTGAGAATTAGTTTTCTTGACTATGCATCTTTGTTTACAAGTTTTTTTTTTTCTCAATGCAAGGAGAAAAAAATAGAAGAAGAGAAAATAGATTTTTGTTCATTGAAAAGAAATTTTTTAAGGTCCTTATGAAGGCTACTCTCCCTGGATCTGTTGGATTTTGGGTGGTAGAAAATAATAATTCATATTGAAGTTTACACAGTGTTTACTTCACAACCTTGTATGGTAAAATACAATATAAGACCCTTTCACATTCAAGAGAATCCCACTGTCTTACCCAGAGTTCAATAGCTAAAGTATTTGAGCCAGAATATAGACACAGGTTTCAATCCCGTTAGTTCAATTTCTCCCCCACTATACCATGCTGCCTTTCTTAACCTTGTATTGAAGCTTCCTCTTGGTCTACTATAATTTTTTTAATACTCTGTCTTGGTCCCAAAGGGAATGGAAGGAGTTGAATGTATGACTTGAACATCTCAGAGTCGAGCACAAAGTGATGGTTCAGAAAGAATGCAATGTTTTGAAACTTGATGACTTATTTGAAGACAAAGCTATTTTTTGCCCCTAGAGTCTTTAGGGCTTGGCAAGCAAAAGAAATGAGATCAGATTATTCAACTCTAGGATAACTGACAGCGCTCCCAAAAAAAGAATAACCAATTTCATTTCATCCTATAAATTTTTTTAAAGTTTGTAAACACGTTGATTACATTAACGTATATGAAAAGAACACTCAAAGGCACCTCAACTCATCTTAAATGTAATGACTAATCATGGCCTTGGAGAACAACTGATGAAATAACTTTCCTTCTTTTGCTAGAGAGGTAGAGAACTATGGGTGCTGAATGCTACATACACTACCAGATACAACTACTTAACTATTTTTCAATGGAAGATCTTACTGGAGTTTTATCAAGAAATGACTAGTATAAAAAATAAAAAATAGAAGATAAAACTTCAAAATATCTGTATATTGATGAGATCTCCAGTTGGTGAGATCTTACCCATCCTGATGTACCCATGTCCATCAATGGGTAAATGGCCCCAACAAATTGTATCCAAATAACTCCTTCCTGACAGAGTTGAAGGTTTTTCTCAGAGGGTACCATCTTCCTAGGAGGTGGTGAGGAGACTGAATTCATGCCTATTTACAGATGGAGAAAATAGAAAGATTTTAAAATTGTGATATGAATAACAGTCATCCCACAGAAAGTCAGGGATGAGTTTAATGGGTCTGGAGAAGAAGGAGGAGGGGAGAAGAACTATTATTGATCATTGGCATTGTTGAGGTTTGCAAAATACTTCTCATATCACTTGATTCTGACAGCCACCCTATGAGATAGAGAAAAAATATATTATCCTCATTTTACCAATGGAGACACTGAGGTTAAGTGATTTGCTCAAACTCGTATAGCTGATGAATATCACACTGTGGAATTCAAATTTATGGCTTCCAACCTCGTCCTTGTGTTCTTTCTCCCCAAGATGTTTTATACCTTCTCTTCATACAGTAAAATCTGTTATCCAGAATTGACAGGAAATCAGCCTTTCTTGGAGAAAAGAGCTTTCTGTCCCCCTAAGGATTTAACCCTTGTCATACCAAACTCAAAAAGAAAACAAATATTTGATAGATATATTTCTAAAATATATAGTCTATGCAGCCTTGTTTCTTCAAGCAGAGGAAACAAATAAATTTTCCTTGACAACTCAGGCTCATCATGAACCTTAGTCATTGGTTTTTACCACAGAAAGAACTCTAGATGCAAATGTTGATGCTGTGAGATATTTTCCCATTCTCTGATCCTTCCTTATTTCCAGAGCTAATCCCTCCATTCCCATCCTCAATCTTCTCTAAAAATTTGCCACCAATTTATTTCAGGCCTCCATTTCCTCTTTTCTGAAGTGTTATGATAACTCCCTACACTCGTCCTGAGACTCGTTTTTTTCTTTCTCCATCCTATTCACACATTGCTGATAGATTTCATTTTTGAAGCATAGTTCCAATAATATGTCCCCTTCCCTTGCAAAATCTTTCCATAACTCTCTGTAGGCTCCTGAATAAAGTCTGTCCTCTTTTGGCTGGTGTTTAATGCCTTTCACACTGTTTATTTTTCATTTGCTGTCTCCCTTCCAAACCTGGCTCCTTTCTGTTCCCCAACGTTAGTCTCTCCTTTCCGGTCTCTCTTCTCCCATACTCAGGAGTTTTCTTCCTCCTCCCTCTTTCCTATCTTACCCCTTCTTCAAGGCTCAATTCAGGTGTTACCTCTTCCTTTGAAGCCTCCCCAATTTCCACAGCTTAACAATATTCTCTCTTTTTCGTCAGAGGATTACTAATCTTTTGTCCTTCTACTATGCATTTATAACATTCTATCTCTTTATATTCTTTCTGGCTTATCTATGGAAAGATTTTCCATTTATAGATAGCCAATCAGATCCCCCTCCTGCTTCCAGCCTGCAGATTGACCCGTAGTCAGAATCCAACAGATATTATCTGAGAATATTTTCCTTTCATCCATGCTTTCCTTATAGCTGGATTTGGGGGAATTGCTTCCTGAAACGGGGGGAAATAAACTTGGGGAGGGAAAAAATATTCAAGATTTGGAAAAATACAGTGGTTGATTGGTTGGACTCAGGATCATGAATATAAGCGAAAATGTATACATGCACATCTATGAGTTAGGAGACAGTGTTGCTTTATTACAAAATATTTTTATTTAAAACTTATGGAATAGCTTCATAGAGTATAGCTGGGCTACTTAGCAATAAAGAAGAAACATTTTCTCTATCCCCTGTTATAACAAAAGTGTCTTTACTTCACTAAAAACCTGTACTTTGTAGCCAGCTTAAAACTTCTTTCTTCAGTCATTACCTCTTTTAATATCCTGTTGTCTCAGATAGCGAGATAGCCTTCAGGCTTAATGCATTTCACCCGTTGTAACTTACACCTAATATAGTACCTAATGTATCTGGCTTTGCACCATGTCGGCCCTCTGAAACTATGAAAAATGGACTTCTCTGACCTTTTTTGGTGTATCGAGCTGTAGCGTTCTGAAGAACTGAGAGTCTGGAATGTATCCTCCTAAACATGTCTCAGGGAGGTTCTTTCCATTGCACAGAAACACTGCAGAATATTAACTCATGCTGTTAAAGATATCCTGGACCCCAAAAAAATATTGAGAAGGAAAGATTGTTTTCAATATGATGACTTACAGAAGTGACTAGCATGAAAAATTGGAACGTCTGTCGTATCTGATGGGAGTAAGAATCACTCAGATTTTAGACTTAAATTTATTTCCCCTTAGAAGCGTGCAAGTTGGGGGGAGGGGGCTTTTTGCCTCTAAAGATAAGGGAGGGCTGGGGAAGGGGGAGACACAGGCAGCTCAGATCAGCAGCTAAGTAGTTCTGTGTACTTTCCACACAGCCAAAATGTGACACATAGAAATTTTTTAAAAATAGATTGATTATGGTGTCCAGGATTGGCTATTTTCACTTTTCTTTGTACCCTTTGCACTTAGCACCATGCTTGGCACACTGGAGATGCTTAATAAACATTTCTTGACCTGATTTACCCAGTCTCCCTCTTTGACACTGCCAGTCTGTGACTTCGATGGAGTCACGGTTACTCTGATGGGCACCAGCATACGAAGCAGGCTTCCTCTTGCACTCTGTTGTAGGTACAAAGATTTTATGAAATTTCTTGTTCAAATCAGAGAATACTTTCAAAACCTTAGAATTTTCAAACTGAAAAAAAGGGTTTAGTGACTTTTTGATTAGCATCCTCATTTGGTAGATACCCAGCTGAAGAAAAGTATCTAAGATTATTTGATGGTGGAAGTCTGTTTGGGAATTGAGCATCCCAGATTTCATTCCTAGCATCTGTGTGACCCCAGCCTGAGACTCATTTCTGTCTGATACCTGGTAGATAGTTAATAAATGCTTATTGGTGGACTTTTGTTTTGAATTTCTCATTTTAAATGTGATCTATAATCTTCTAGGATAAGTACTTTGTTTTAACATGTAAATTTCATTAGAAACTCCAAGTATCAGTGATGTTTTAATTCTGTTGTGAAATGCATGTGTCTTCCCCATAATTTGGAATAAAATTCCATTATTAATTATCTCAGCCACTTTTACATACAGGATAAATTGGGGATCGTCTCAGGGAAGGCACTAAGATTAAGGAGGACTTAAGAAACAGAAGGTGAGACTTTAGCTTGGACTTGAAAGAAGCTGGAGAAGGTAGAAGTCTTTCCAGGCAGGGGTACAGCCAATAGAAACAAGAGAGATGAGAAATTGATTGTCAAGTACAAGGAAAACCAAGGATACTGGTATCACTGGACTAAAGATTCTTGGGAGACTATATAAGGTGTAAGAAGGACCTGAAAGGTAAGGAGAAGCCACATTAGGAAGAGCTGTAAAAACTAATCAGATGATTTTCTGTTTGACTCTTGAGGTCTTGTAGGCCTTCTTCCTGTTTGCCTCAGTGTCCTCCAGAACCCTGGGCCTCGCTCTCCCTTACAACACTTTTACAACTTTGGGATCTCCCATCTACCATTTATGGATTGTCTCCTCCAATCAGGATGGGAACTCCTTTCTATTTATGTTCCCAGCCCTTGACACTTAGTTAGGGCTTAATTGTTTTCATTCATTTAAGCATTTACTATGTAGAATGCTTTGCTGAAAGGTGCTGGGGAGACCTGCCCTCACAGAGCTTATATTCTGTTGGATACAAGAGAGGGAACTCTATTCAGAGGTTTCTAACTTAGAATACCTTGCTCTCGTTAGAGTCCTGGCAACTTGATTAAATTCTTAACGTAAGAATTATATTGTACAATTAGTTGGATCTGGAGCCGTTCGTCTGTTTCAGATGTATCTTCTCTGATTAATAAAACTCACATCTCCATTCCACTAGGTTATATGAAGTTACCAATGTATATATATTTAAGTGATGAGGCTCTTTCCCACTCTCCTTACCTAGGTTGCTGCCATTTATCATTAAAGGCTAGGTAAATGCATCCAACATTGTTTACAAGCCACCATTTTCTTGGGCTAGCAAGGGAGAATACTGAGAACATTCTTAAGTCAAGCCCAGACTATGCAGTTGGCCACTCTTCCCCCACTGGAGTTGTAGAATGTGAATTGTTTTTGGTTTTTTTTGTGGTGTCTTTGTGTCCTGTATCGATATGAAGTGGCTCATTACTTCAATGACATTTCAGTACAATTTCAGTGATTTTATTCTATTTAGCAAACATTTATGCTAGCTTCAAGGAACACAAAGACAAAGGCACAAACAGAGCTCCCGCTCAAGAAAATAATTTTCTGCTAGGTAGGGGAGAGGACAGGATACGGTATGAACACAAATGAATATGATAAAAGGTAAATTGAGGCAGGAGAGGATACCAAGTACACACAAAACTAGAGGCACCTAAATATAAAATGAATGATACAAATATATTCAAAGTAGTTTGGGAGGGAGGGCAGGCACTGGGAGTTGGAGGCGCCATGCAGAAGATAGTGCCCACTTTTCATCTTGCTTAGAAGAAGAGAGAGCTCCTGTGAGGCAGAACTGAGGGAAGAGTACATTTCAGTTTGAAGTCATGGAAATGGCACATGGAATGTTGTGTGTCAGGAACAGAGAGAAGGTCACTTTGATTGGATCACAAAATTTGACAGAAGCAGAATAATCAAGGCTGTCAAAGTAGGTTATGTAGGGCTTTTAAAGCTAAACAAACAGAAGAGCTTGTTTTTTTTATTCTAGGGGCAATAGGGAACCATTAGAGTTGGTTGAATAGGGAAGTCCCTAGGCCTTAAGAAAATTTGGCCTTAATGAACAGTCATTTGGTAGTACTATGTAGGATGGGCTGTAAGAGGGAATTAGAGAACATCAGAGAATCAGTGGAGGAGACTTATAAAAAAATAAAGCTAGGTGGTTCATTGGATAGAGTGTCCAACCTGGAGTCAGGAAGACCTGAGTTCAAATCCAACCTCAGACACTTAATAGCTGAGTGTCCCTGGGCAAGACATTTAAAACTCTATTTGCCTCAGTTTCTTGTAAAATGAGGATATAATAGCACCTAATTTAATTTCGTCAAATGAAGAATTGTAAAATGTTTAGTACAGTGCCCTACACATACACATACCTTTATATGCGTGTGTATGTGTATGTGTGTGTGTGTGTGTGTGTGTGTGTGTGTGTGTGTGTTAGCTATTAGCAGGTAAACTGGACCCACATTGTAGAAAGACTTAAATGCCAGGCTGACAAGTTTGAATTTTATCCTAGAAGCCAAGGATTAACCTTTGGAAGTGGTTTCCACCAGACAACATATATAAATATATGTGTGTGTGTGTGTGTGTGTGTGTATTTAACAAACATGTAAGATGTAAAAATTAGGAGAGTTGAAAGAGTACTGGCTTAGGAATCAGAAGACCTGATTTGAACCCCCTATCCCTGCCTCTTAGTAGCCATTTGACCTTGGATAAGTCTCTATCCTCTGCAGGCCTCAGTTTCTTCATCTATAAAATGAGGAAACCAGCCTGGATGGCCTCAGAGCCAAAAACTTCAAAGCTATGATTCTACTTGAAGGTCTGGTTGGGAGAGTTGTGAATGGAACAAGCCAAAGTAAAATATACTTGTCAAATGCACAGAATAACTAAAACATCCTCTCTCAGCACACCTCGGTTTGAACATCATGAGCATTGCACACTTAGACCTGAAAGGGATCTTCAGGTCATCTGGTCCAAACCTCCAATTTTACAGATGATTACACTGAGGAATCCAAAGGGGCTTAAGAGACATCCCCAGGGTCACAGACGTAGTCACTGGCAAAGACAGGATTCAAACCCTGGTCTTCAGAAGACTTTCCACTACACCATGACCAATTGCATTGTGAATGTGTGCTTTATGCAATTGTGTCCTTGGAATGGGGCTGAATTGGTTATTTCCAAGTGATAGGGTAAAGCAGAACCAGAAGTTGGCTGAACAATGTCATCATTTACTAGAGAAAATAAATTGTTTATGCTTGTTTTCCTCTTTGGGCATGTTATATTTACTATGGAGACCTGGCAGGATTTGTGACTCTCCTTGGGCAGCATGCTCGCTCCCACAGAAGCCTCCTGACTGTTGCCAGCACATACTGAATAAATCAGGCCAAGAGCCTTACGGGTGAATATAATGGAAAAACCCCACCACCCCAGCAATCTTGTCCTCTCTGGGGAAAGCCAGGGAACACCTATCCAGCCGGAAAGACTCCTGAAATTCCCTTCCCATTTATCCCCTCCATGTTATGACTCAACCAGATCTGTTTGGTTAAAAATTTGTTGTTGCCAATACCCATTTCCTAGTTAACAATGGAGTATTTGTGTTGGTTTCATTTTCACTTTCACCAGTAAGGGAAGTGGGACACAATGCAAAGAGCTGGGAACAGAGCATGTTGGGTTTTTTGGTTTTTCGGGTTTTTTGTTATTTGTATTCAAGATTCCCAGGGTTGGGTGGGTACATAGGCCTGGCCCAAGCCAAAACAAACAGAAAAACCCATCCGGATTCTCAGTTGTACATTCTCAGTAGTAATAAAAATACATTTTGTCATCCCATCAGATATGTTCACTGGGCTCCAGTGGCAAATAAACACACTGATAACCACTGGGGGCATTTCTTGCCAGTCTGAATGTCCTTGATTCTACCTTTTACAGAAGGCTCCTCAAAAGGGTGGTGCAGATGCATATTTGTATGTGAAATTCTACCATGTTTATTTGTGGACTTAATCAGAAGACAGCCTGCTGTGTTATAAAAGCCAGTCCTTCGTGAACTCATCCAATTCTAGTTCTTCTTATAAGTAGTTACTGTGGCAAATTAGTTCTAGATGAACATATTTAACTATGATACAGCTGCTTAGATGATGTTTTATCTTTGGGAGAGAGGACATGGTTTTCTTTCCCTCAATGCAACTGTCTCTCCAGGTTGTGACATCACAGTAAGGTTTGTGAAAGACCTGATTTTGTATCCCAGCACTGGTGAACTATACTTTCCTTAAGAATGATAAGATCTTAGAACACTTGGTCAACCTTGAATAGTGAAGACCAAGCATTGTCCAAGTTGAACCATTCTTAACCATTTTTGTGTCCGCTCTGGACTCCTGTGCAGTCCGATGAAGCTTAGAGACCCTTTCTCAGAATAATGCTTTTAAACACGTGACTTAAAGCATATCAGATTACCAAGAAAAACAGCCATAATGAAACATTGTTCACTTGTTTTTCAGTTCTGTCCTTCATGATCCCATTTGGGTTTTTCTTGGCAGAAATACTGGAGTGGTTTGCCATTTCCTTCTCCAGCTTATTTTACAAATGAGGAATTGAAGCAAACAGGGTTAAGTGACTTGCCCAAGGTCATACAGATAGTAAGTATCTGAGGCCAGATTTGAACTCAGGAACATGAGTCTTCCTGACTCAGTACTCTGTCCACTGTACCATCTATCTGCCTTCCTATATATGTATATATGTGTGTATATGTACAAAAATAATAAAATAATTTATATAATTATAAGAATTATTATAAGATGTAAATAATAAAAATACTTTTAATAACAAATAACTTTTATTGTATAAATAAATAATAATAATAAATAATAAATAAAACTTTTCAAGTTTACAGGGCTCCCTGGTTTAGAGAAATATTCTCGGTAGGAGGTCATCTGTTATATTCACAATCATTGTAGGAAACCTCCATCTGCCTATACAACTTTCCCTCAAATCTGTGTTTGCTTTAATTACCCTGACAATTAAATGCTAGTACCTTCCCCCGGGACCATCTCCAATTCATTCTGTATATGTTGTGCATGGTTGTTTGCATGTCACTTCCCCCATTATATTGTAAGCTTCTTGAAGGCGGGGATGAAGGGGGGTTTTTTAATTTTTTTGATTCTCCAATACTTAGCATAGTGTTTGGCACATTGACTTGAAAGAGATCTCATAAAGGGACCTTTTCACAGTCCCTTCGGACATGATTTTTTCACTGGGAAATTCTTGTTTTCTAATTAAAATTTTTAAAATGGGAGAAGACCAGGGTTTATAGGATACATAAGGAATTATTTTAGTATTTCCGAGATTCAGTCATTCACTCAGCAAGCACCTATCAAGTGCCAGCTATGTCCTGGGTCCTGGGGATACAGAGACAAAAAGGGAAGCAGTTCCTATTCTCAATGAACCTATCTGAATCTTAATCAAATGCAATTGATTTTTTCCAAAACTGAATTGACTTAGATAATTCTAGACCATCTATAATAGAAAAATAGGCTGGAAGAATAATTGCTGTATATCTAATTGCCAACTCTGGGGGGAAATGGAACCTATCAATTCATTTGAATCTTATTCTATCTTTAATTTGTTCTTCGGGCTCCTTTACCTTGCAGGCATCCCCTATGTTCCTACTCTTCATTTCCTAGAAGATAAACAGGTAATCCTGACTTTTCAAAGAATATTCCCCATCTCCCCATCTTCCTTTTCACCTAACGTTACATTTCAAATTAGGACTTGAAGACGTATCTTATTGTTGTCAATAATAAGGCATATGAGATGTTAGAAATTTCTGACAGTTATTTAAAATAGAAAAAATAATAGCAAATCAGCCAGAGCATGATTACCACTAATAACAGAACTGAACCCTATTTTATGATATATCCATTATTACAAAAATCTCTGTATTACAATTTTCAAACTCTAGTCATTGCCCCATTTATTTGCAGCAACATTTACTCCAACAAAACCCAAGCAAAATAAAGCAAACAGTCAATAATTAATTGGTATTACTTAATTGCTTACAATTACTAGGATACCTTACTAGTTGCCATGAGGAACAGAAAGATATGAGGCATGGTCCTTGGGGTTCATTATGAAAGGGCAGAGGCAGCATGGTAGAATAGAAAGGATTTGGAGTTAGTGGTTTATGAGTCTGAAACCCAGCTCTGGTATTTTATACCTATTTGGACCTGGACAAGTCATTTTCTGCCTCTGAACCTCAGTTTCTTCCCCTGTAAAATGAGGAGGCTGGAGCAGATGATTTCTCAGGTCCTTTTCAGCTTTCCTTTAGTGAAATGACTTGTCGTTTGGGTTTTCCCATCACCTTCTTGACGTAGGACTCAGGATGCTTCATGAATACATGTTTGTGTGTATACATACTTACATGTATGCACATATACACATACATGCGTCGCCGTTATTATAGCATCTCTTGGTGGAATGTAAAGTTGACTATCATTCTTCTTTGTTGCAACAGCCTTTCTTCTGGTGGCACTAATCTCAGGAAGTTATTTCATGCCTAAATATGCATAGTTTCTTAGTCCTAGGTCCAAGGTTCATGTTATTGGAATTCTCTATTGTCCTATGTTGGGCATGTAAAAATTCCCTTTATCCGGTGTGCTGCATACCGGCTGGGCTGCTGGAACAAGAAAGCTTTTAAAATTCTTGCTGATTACTTTTCCAATGGCTTCAGAATAGTCTGATAAAAACAGATGAGTGATCCTGGGAGTTTGACTTTTTGGTAAGAGGGTGAGGTTCAGTTCTTTTAACATCCTCATTAAGCAGTGTTAAAGCTTATGAAACCCTGCTCAAAGTCCTAAATGTTGATTGGTCAGTATCCAGTAGGCATCAGAGCCATAACTAAGGTAGGATGACTGAGAAGAACTTAAATGTCAAAATTGTAGGTGTACAGGTCTAACATTTATGTTCAAGGGCTTCTACCACTGGGATGAATGTAGCATTATCAAATTGTCAAATTTTAATGAACTCTGGCCGTTCAGCTGAATCAGAATTTTAATATTATAGACCTGACTATCAAAGACAGATTTATAGGATACTTGATCATTCTTTTTGCTGTTGATTCTTCAATGTTGATTTTGTCATATGTGGTCATCATGGCATAAAACATACAGATACATTGTGTTGCAACAACTGATATCAGAATTTTTTGAACAACGGAGAGTCAAGACAAGGAAGGGCAACAAATATTTATTAAGTTCTGACTATGTGCCTGGCACTGGGGAAACTAAAAACAGTCAAGGCGCTTTCCACGTAACGGGAGAGAGAACCTGCAAACAAGTCTGTGCAAATAAGCTATGTACAGGCTGAAGTGGGACATTTTCATTTGTCAGCGATTGACAATGGAGCTGGAATGGGGGCCCTACCTGCTGAGCCTTGTATGCACGGGTCCTTCTAAATATTCTCAGTGATGTGACCCAAGACCACCTAGCACACCATAGGCACTCAATAAATATTAGTAGAGTTTCCAGTTCAGTATTTTTTAATTGCTTCTTTTCATGGTTCTTGTGCAATTTACTCATCTGTCATGGCAGGGAAGTGTATGTGGTTTTTTGGGTTTTTTTTAATTTAAATTTGTATCATTACAAGACTGTGTCTGATTTAAGACTCAGCTTCTGAAGATGACAGTGACTGCCTTCCTGGCGCAGGGATCAAATGCAAATTCCTTTGTTTGGCATTTCATTCCCTTTACAAATCCCACCCCTTCCTACCTTTCCAGCCTTTCCACTCTTATTTCCCTCCCTACACTCTGCAGTCCAGCTCCACTTGCCTTCTTGTTTTCTCACACAAGACACTCCCATCTCCCACCCAGTGGTCCCCCACGTCCTGGAGTCCTCTCCTTCCCCACCGCCATCTCCTGGCTTCCTTCAAGTGCCAGCTGAAATCTCACCTTTTGCAAGCCTTTCCTAACCCCTCTTAGTTCTAAAGCTCTCCCTTTAACATCATCTCCAAATGGTCCTCTACATATATCATTTGTATGTGGTTGTTTGCAGGTTTTCTCCTCCATTAGATTATAAACTTCTTGAGGATAGAGACTGGTTTTGGTTTTGCCTTTCTTTATATCCTCTGGCATATAGTAGGTGCTTAATACATGCTGCTTATTCATACAGCTTGTTTGTATCCCCAGCACAGAGTAGGTGCTTAATAAATGCTGGTTGTGGACTTGCTGATCTTCTGCCTTTTTATCAGCTGTCCCTCCTACCTATGATGCACTCACTCTCTTTTCACCTCTTCCTCTTGGAATCTCTGGTTTCTTTCAAAACTCCACTCAGATGCCACCTTCACCTTCTCACAAAACCATTCCTAGTCCCACAGCAACCTCCCACCCAAAACTTCCTTGGGTTCATTTTGTTCATATTCCGTAGAGAGTTATAGGTGTTTGTATCATCTCCTGCGTTAGAATGTTAGCTCCCTAAGGGAAGGAATGGTTTCACCTTTGTCTTTGTGTCTTTGGCACTTAGCACATTAGTCTACTATACATTAAGTGCTTAATAAATGCTTGCCAACTGACCACTGAATTATTTTCTGACAAGAACTTGAGCACTTAAGGCATCTCACATTAATTCTTTTGTGAATTTGATCAGTCACTTATCCATCTTTGTTACTGGATAACTCCTACCATATGGATCAGACAGGAGTCCCTAACTCTTTTCTTTTGGAGAAAGTAGAGTACCACTGGGCATTACCATGTGCATCCTGATGTCCCTCAGATCCTACCATCATCCCTGTCTCTAGACCCTCCATACGTCAGCATTGTCATCTAATGTATGGATGTAACCTAAGAACCCTTGGGCCTTGGCATCTGCTCAACTACTACAGTGGAAAAGACTTTACATTCATCCTTGTATGTGCTACTCATCCACATTACAGCATGAATTTCTTGAGGTCAGGGACTCTGGCTTTTTCTGTTTGTTTCCTCAGAGCTTAGCACTGAGTTTGGCACAAAATAAGCACTCATTATGTGCTTTTTATTCATTCATTTTCAAAGTTGTAGCCCAATATCATTACTTTGATTTTATGAGCCCTGGGAAAAATGCCATATGGCCTTCTAAGTATTTTAAATATTTTAATCAATTAAGTTCTGTTTTGAGAAATTGACAAGATCTTTTTAAAGTCATTGGAAACGCCCTGGAGTTTCACAAAATCAGAGTTGGGAAACCACTGCCCTTGGGTACCATTTAGTGCACTATCCAATTGGAAGGAGTAGAACCCATTCCTGTAACATTATGTACAGATTTCTCCCAGAGGCAATTCTAAAACTTTTATATTTTTTGCAGTTTGTAAAATTGTAGAATTGTAAAATACAAAACAGGCACTGGCTATACCTGCTTAGTTACAGGGACTGCAGAAGCAAAGACAGACAATCTCTGTTGCTTCTGTGGACCGATACTGATAAGTGGTCACCATCTTCTATTTTTTGGTCAGCCTTTTATGTTAATTTGATGGTTGCTTATTTCCTAACTTGTTTACATCATCATCTCAGCAGCAGCAGCAGGAGCAGCAGCAGCAGCATCATTCCTATTTCTGATCTGTAGTTGACAGCTTAAATGATATGTCCCTTCACTGATGAACTACCATGTTATCAAGTAGGGCCTTCTGGTATACCAGCATCTCTACTTACTCCACAGTAACAAAGGGACAAAGTAAATATCTTGTACTTTTGTTTATTTGTTAACTCTTCTGCAAATCAAAGATGCAGATGCAAAATCCTCTGAAATGCTGGAATATCAGGATTTGTGGTTAGCCCTAGAGAGATAATCCAGTTTTCCTCCCAAGTCCCAGGAAATTTTACCTAAATGAAAAGAAGAAAAAGAAGGCTTAGTAGGGTTTCCTTTTGATTGAGTTAATGTGCTGAAATCTTACAGAGAGCAAAACAGACTTGCACATATATAAACCACCAAAACCAGAGAGTTTAGTCTTCACATCTTGTATCCTTTGATGCTGATAAAAGATTACCCAAGATCCCTAGGTTTTTTTGTCTTTCTTTTCCTTTTAATCCATAGAGACTCTCTTTTCCTTCTCCCTTTTTTCATGATTGATAGCTTTTTTAGAAAGGATACTGGTGCCCTGAAATGGATGGGAGTGTTTGGGAAAATGCAACTGGGGAACTCCAAAGTTCCGAGGCTGTGGAGAGATTTGATGGGTGACATCAAAGGCTATCTACACCTTATGTAACACAGGATGATTTCCACGAGGTGGGGACTGAACGTGGTATCAGTTCTTGTGGGAAAATATGCTTCAGTGACTTACTGGCACTGGTTTTGGAATGTGGTATTTAAAAGTACCTTTTTACAGTGGGAAAGAATTCTGTCAAGAATAAACAGTCTGACCTTGTTAAATTGACCAAAGTCTGTACATAACCTAGTTCCAGAAAACTAGTTTTTACTAGTCTAAAAAAAAGGCAGATTAAAATAAATGTAACTAAACGTTTTCAAGGGTAAAGATAGTTTTAATTAAGAATATGAAACAAGCTCCCCTTTCAAAAAATGAAAATGATAGACTAAAAGCAAGACAGCACAGTAGAGATCATTGGTACAACCCTCTTATTGACTGTTGAGAGCCCAGGGAAGGAAAATAATTTGTCATGTAGATGGCAGAACTCAGATTTGAATCCAGTTCCTCTGATTCCAAGTCTGTCGATCTTACAGTGAATTGTACTGCCTCCATCTCTGAATTTCATTCAGATGTAACATAGAACAATTTTCCCAAGTAAATTGACACCAAAATGATTTTAGAAAAATAGTTTTGGGACAGGGGAGAGACCAACTGGATCAAGGGAGTTGGGACCTTGTCGTCAAAGAAGGTGATAGTGAAAGAAAGATTGGACAGAGGAGGCTGGCTATGAAAAAGGAATGTGGAGAAGTGGACTTTAACAGGAGTGGAGAGAGTGAGACATCAGTGAAGGGTCAAGTGGTGAGTGGAGAGAGAGACACTTCCTCTTGTTAGCTTCCAAAGGAGCTAAGGCTAGAAGATATCTCAGAGACCCTGTAGGCCAGCCCCTTCATGTTACAAATAAAGAAACTGAATCCAAGATCATATAGGGAGCAGGAGTTGAAGTCTGGTCCTTTAATTATAGAATGATTACTATATCAGATAACTACATGTAAATTCATTACTCATCAACTTTATTTCCAAAAAAACAGAGTTTCTTTTAAACTGATATTCTGAGAAAATATTATTTCCCATGGGCCATTATAGCAAGAGGGGGAGTACTATGTAATATTGTGAACAGCAAGTACACTTGTCGTTGGAATGTACCGGAACTGTGTGATCCAAGTTTATGTGAAGGTTAAATTACTTTGAATTAATTCACATTTCATGGAACATTTTTTAAGTGCCCTCTTTGTGCAAGTTGCTCCCATCAGGGTGGGGGATAAACAGTTGAATAACACCGATCCCTGCTCCTCAGGGGGTTTGCAATATGGTGAGAACAAATACACTGATAACTTCAATTCAGGAGAGAGTGAAAGAAGGACAGGAAGAGGTAGAGACAAAATACCCTGAGAGATTTGCTAGGAAGAGATCTTTTGTTTTTCATCCAGAGGATTCCACCTTTGAAAGAAAGAACACCATCTCATTTTGGCTTTACGGTAAAGAGATTCTGTCTCTGACAGAGATGGAGGCAGGTGTGGGCATGGAAAGAGGAGAGGGAAGAACGAGAAAAGGGAACCAGAAGAGTCTAGTTTGACTGGAATATAGAATACACAAAAGGAAGAAATCGAGGAAGGCTGAACAGCTAAGTTGGGACAGTATTGTTGAAGGCTTTGAATACCTGTGTTAGGAGTTTATACTTTAACAGTGACTTTAGACTGAAATCATTGACTTACCTTACATAAATTTGATACTTGAAAATTTTTTAACAGATTTAGAATTTCATTTTCTAAAATTTAATATGTGTGTCCTATATCTAGTAAGCCCAATCTTTACGATAAGAAAATCTTATATATTAAAATTTTGAATTTCCAGAATGGGCAAATTAAGAGAAGAGACATTTCTTTCCATAGGGGTTGCCTCAAGATTCCCGTAAGATTCCCAATTCTAGTATATTTGAAACAGCCCCAGGTACAAAAATTCAGTTTCATAGGTTAGAAATCTAAATACTTCTTTGCAGACTTTTGTTTTTTGAGGAGTATATTTGTTAGACTTTTGGAATATGCCCATGATTTTAACACAGTAGATGACATTTTAATCTATGTAGTATAAACCCACACTTCATATGTTATATTTGACAGATTTAGTAGATCCTGGTAAAAATGCCTTTCATGGTAATTTCAGGGAGGAATATTTATGCCTTCAAATAACATTCAGTATTTAGAAACCCAATCTTAACAGTTCAGAAATACTAAATAGTATTCTATCCATGTCAGAGTGAACTCTTAGGTTCTGGTGATCAATTTAATTATTCATTGGATTACTTGGCCTCAGAGGGAACAAGGAAAAACAGGTAGGCAGACTTTATAAGGAAGCAAAGTTCAGCTCAGTCTCCTGAAGAACTTTGCAACAATTCCAGCAATCCAACCTTGGAATGGGCTGATTCAGGAGACAGTGAGTTCAACGTCACTGGATGTCTTTAAGGTACTAGATGTCCATTTGTCAAGATTGTTATACAGCAGGAACTTTTCATTGTTTGGGAGGTTGTGGACCCCTTTGGCAGTGTGATGAAGCCCCAAGACTCCATCTCAGAGTAAGGTTTTAAAATTCATGAAAATAACAGAAGATTTGAGTCAGTAATCCAGTAGTGATTGGTTGTCCACTGTGTCCCAGGCACTGTGCTGAGTATTGAGCATATAAAGAAAGGCAAAACCAACCCCCATCCTCAAGAAGCTTTAATTGAATGAAGGATACAACATACAAACAACTGTACAAACAAAATATATTCAGAATTAATTGAGGCTACTCTTAGACTGAGAGACTTCTCATGGAAACCAATTATATTGAAATAAAAGTGTAATTTTTTTGCATCCAAATTCGTGGACCTCCTTACATCTAATGTGGACCCCAGATTAAAAGCTCTTGTTACAGAGGGAACTGAAGCTTTTGGGTTGGGCCACCACCTAAAAGGCCCCTAGTTTGAGTATATGATTCAAGAAATAAAATTAAATTTCATTCAGGAGAATGAGTAGGACCCTGAGCACCTTGACTCCTTTAGAAATAAAGAGAAATATTCATTTCGTATGTAAGTAGAATTTTAAAAGGGCAGGTAAGTGGCACACTGGATAGAGCACTGACCCTGGAATTAGGAAGACCTGAGTTCAAATGTGACCTGAAATGCTTACTAGCTACATGACCTTGGGCAAGTCACTTAACCCTGTCTGCCTCAGTTTCCTCATCTGTAAAATGAGCTGGAGATGGAAATGGCAAACCACTACAGTATCTTTGTGAAGAAAACCCTCAATGGGGTCAGTTACTAAGAGTCAGATATGACTGAACAACACCAAAAAAGATATTTTTTTAAAAAATAGAGTAGTGTTTACTTTCTATCTTGGCAAATTTAGATAAAGAATCCATCTTGAGCCAGAAAAGTAAAATCATTCTGTTTTACCTATACTTTTTTAAAGTTCATGGTCAAGTTTTGCCAGCATAAATGTAATCTGGCCTTTATCTGAGTTTCCCAGGTTGCTTAATATTTTCTTTATATTTAGAATATGAACCTTTCTTGAATCCTATAAAAATTTTTCCATCCCCACACTGTGACTAAAGTACCAAAGCCGAATGTGATCCTGATTCTTCTGGTACCCCATCATGGTATATTAGGACATGCTGAAGTAGAGCCTTCTTTCCTTTCTGTAAGATTCACTTTCCGTATGTTAAGTTTGCATGCTTCCATTTTTAAAGTCATTAGTGCATCACTGATATTACACTATAGTTCATTCTTATAGTCCTTGGAGAACTTGTAAGACCTTATTCTCACAGATGCCCAATAGGTACCTCATCCATCCATTGTGCAAATTCAGTTCAGGAATTTTGATCTTAGAAGACCTATTTTTCAAGGAAAAAAAGTTTTACTAAATCCTTTTGTTTTTAAGACATTGCTATTTCTAAATATTCCTTTCCCACCAACAATGACCAAAGAGCCTTTCTCTCAGTTAGGTAAAGCAAGGCAATCAACCCAGTGACCACTTGTGTGAACATGTCTGTGACGTTCTGCATCCATAATCGCCCACCTCTCTGCTGGCAGTTGAGGGAACTGCTTCCTCGTCTCCTCCCCAGAGCTGGGGCTAGGATGGGGCATCTCACTTACTCAGCATTCTAGCTTTGTTTTAATCATGTCAATCTGTGCCTTTTGTTTTCTCAGTTCTAACCTTTGCTTTTCATCAATTCATAAAAACCAAGAAAACCATTCATTCTTTAGCAAAATATTCTACTTCCTAATTGTTAAACTGTTACATCATTCCTGGAATACAGGAGCACTTCCCCTCACAGGCAGGGTTGGTGGGTAAGGTGCTTTCTGGAGAAGTGAAGGTTAACCCACTTCTGTAATAAACTTCCTTTAGTAAGGATACCCCAGAATGCTCAGGTGTGCAAGGGGAGGTTGGCTGGTCTTTTCATTTTGTGTTTCAGAAAATGTAGCCCTACTTAATAACTTGCCCTTCAACCTCAGGATCAGCATACCCTGAAAGAAACCTTAGCAAAATTAAAAGTTGAAATGGTAGCTGATGATTTTAACTTACCTAGAATAGACTGATAGGAAGAGGGAAAATCTCCCCAACAAAACTTTCTATAGGTAGAAAGCAAAACAATGTTAGACATTTGTGGGAAATGGAAGATATTAAAAAAATAGATTGGTTGTCAATGAAAGAAGTAGGATGGCATTGGTTTGGGGGAAATGGAAATATGACAAGGCAGTTGGAAAGTACTTTTTAAAGTAATTAGTAATAAAAGCACAAGTCTGAAGTTATTTCTGGATTTCTTTGCTAGTAGAATAAACAAAGATTAGTCTAGACAGACCTATTTTCCCTCTTCAGATCAAAGTTGCAAAGGTAGAAAGAAAAAAGTCTTGGAAGGTCTTGGGAAAGAACAGGTGAATCGTTCGGTAATTACCTAATCTGCACCTCCCAGATAATCTGAACTTTTATTTAACTTGCCATGGACTAGTGAGCCATAGTAGATTTCAGACACTAGGGAGCACCTCCTCCCATCACCGTTCACCCTGTTGTTCCTCACAGATAATATTCCAGTTCTTTCTGCCTTTGCCCTAACTGTCCCCAATTTGTGTCTCTCTTTCCATCTCTTGGAATGCTTGGCTTCCCTTGAAGTTTCCACTTAAGTATAACCTTATATGTGAAATTTTTCCTGATCCCTAGACCCCAGCCATCAGCGCCCTCCTCTTGTCCATGCGTACATGCCATCTGCGCTGATTTGCCTTTGTTTCCCTACTACCTAATATAGTTCCTGGCACACAGTGGATGCTTAATCAGCACGAGTTAAATGATAGATGGTAGATGATTGATTTAGGGACCTAGATTAGGTATGTAGTCTTTATAAAGGGAAAGGGAATCTTGTTTTCTCTTCTGTGTAAAGGTATCAGAATGACTACCCCTGGTTCTTCTGGACCTTCCCGGGCTTTCTGGGTTCCCCTTAACGCTGTTGCCTTGACATGGTGTATCCGTAAGCACCCCAATATACACAGGGGGTTCTACTATCACAGGTTCTTAAATCTGCATTTGTACCAGGAAAGGCAACTTTTTGAGGGGTCAACAATCACTTTAATCAGTTCAAACAAATGCTTCCAGACACACCTTTTTATCTCTTACCGTCCCAGTCACCAGGCCCTCCATCTATTCAACAAACAACGTGTCATTCCAGGGTTTTCCTATACCATCTTCTGATGTTTCCTGTCACTGCTGATCTACTCTTAGTCCAGTTCAATTCAACGCAATCCAACATTGATTGATTGCATCACTTGTATGCAAGACGCTGGGGCTTGGTGCTGAAGACACAGAAACAAAAGGGAAACCAGCCTCTGCTTTCCAACTTATATCCCTGCTGGGAACTGGGGTCTGAGATTTTTCTGGGGGGGGAACTTCCCAACAATTAGAGCCGTCCCACAGTGAATTGAGCGTGAAAGATGGTAGATTTTTGGTAGTGGTGGATAGAGAATTAGGCCTGGAATTACAAATACCCTAATTGAAATCTGCACTGAAACACTTGCCAGTTGTGTGACCCTGGGCAAGGCATTTAATGCTGTTTGCCTAAATTTCCTCATCTGTAAAATGGGGATGATAATAATAGCAAATGAGATAATATTTGTAAAGCATTTGGCATATAGTAGCTGCTTTATAAATGTCAGCTCTTATTATTAGGTATTAATAAGCGAGCTCTGACAACTGGGGAGTATCAGGCAGAGAAAGTACCTGATCTGAACTTTGAAGGAAGCTAGGGATTCTTGAACACCCAGGGTGAGGAAGGATTATACTTCCTACATAAGGCACCACCTCTGTAAAAGCCTGGAGGCTAGAGGTGAGATCGGACGTATGAAGAACAGCTAGCTGGCCAGTTTAATTGGAAAGGTAACTTGGTAAATTGTTTACCTCAGTTTCTTCATCTGTAAAATGGGCTAGAGAAGGAAACGGCAAACTATTCCAGTATCTTTGCCAAGAAATCTCCCAAATGGGATTACAAAGAGTCTGATATGACTGAAAAAGAGAAAATGTGCCAAGCACAGTGCTAATCACCACAGATACAAAATGCCCTCAAGAAGTTCACAGCCTAATGGGAGAGACATAAAAACAAGTAGCCCGGTATGGTTAGATCATAGGGTGTGGAGAGAATGGCCCATGCACACAAATCCTAAGGAGCAGAAGCCCAGATTCAAACTTGTGTCCTCTCCCACTTGTCCACTGGAGCAAGACAAGCAATTTTACCAAATGACTTTTTGGAACCCTGCCTAGTCATGTGACCAAGTTCCTCTTAGATGATGATTGCAGACTCTGCAGAGATGAAATAAAAGAATCTTCAAAACATCTGGGAAAGTCAGACCTCTGACAGGAGACCTCCACTTGTACTCCCTCCCACCAAAACAGGGAATGAAGGTATTCTCCTAAAACCAGAGTTCTTCACCTAGAGCCCATGAATTGGCTTTTTAAATATTTGGATATCTGTATTTCAGTAAAATTGGTTTCCATTCTAATTGTATGTACTTTATCTGACCCTTTAAAAACATTATTCCGAGAAGGGCTCCCCATGATTCTTTAGACTGTCAAAGGGTTCCATGAGATGCCCCTGACGTGGAGCTCACAGACTTAGCTCTCTTCCCATTAGGCTGCTGCGTGTACATTACCATAATGAGGTATGTTCTTAAAAACCTGAGCAGATCAGGCTGAGGTTGTGTGAATTCTGAGGTCTTCCCCTGTTACACAGACTCAGATACCTTGTACCATTGAGTGCAGTATTCATTTGGAGTTTGCATGTAACATTTCAAATTAAAACAGAACTGATCTCCTTTTGAAGAATTTGCATAAGGTTTCTCACCAGCAGGGTATGTGAGATGCAAAGATTTCCAGGTGGTTAGATTTTCATCCTTATTGTAATTAACACAACAGCTTTAAAAAAAGGGGGGGGTAAGAAATGCCTTGCCGAGAACCTTGTTCTAAAAACATTCCCTTTGATGAGGGTTTAAATAACATATGCTAGCTGGGCATTTTACCTCATTAGCCACCTGTCTTTCTGTTTCCTTTTTTCCCATCTCAGGAATCCAGTCTTTGCCAAACTTGGCAAATTATATACCTCACATGTGGCCTTTATGTGGCTAAGCTTAATGAGAGGCACATCATATGAAAAGTCATACCAGGGGCTGTTTCTTCCTTAGATTTCAAACTTCTTGAGGGTAAGGACTTCAAGAAAATCTCAAAGTTCCTAAAATCACACATTGAGTATTAGAAGGAACCATAAAGTCCATATAGTCCATCCCCCTCATTTTACAAATAAAGAAACCGAGTCCTGGGCTGACCAGGAAGTAAATGGCAAGTGTCAGAATTTAAATACAGGTCTTTGAGCTCTTCCAACTTGGAAGCCAGCCAGTCCAACCTGCCCAGATAAATAATTCCCTCTAAAACATTCTCAATAAGTGGCCAAACAATCATTGATTGAAAAATAGAAGACAGCCTCACCCTCCACAGTTTCCCCACTCTGAGATCTCTCTGTTTTTGGAGAGCTCTATTCGTTAGGAAATCTTCCCCCATCTCAAAGCCCTAGTCTGTCACCTTGTAACTTCTACCCATTGTTCCTGGTTTGACCCCAAGGGCCAAGCAGAACAAATCTAATCCTTCTACCTTGCAACACCCTTAAGACACACATACTTGAAGACTCCTGTTACTCCTTATGTTAATATATGCCCTGCTCAGTAAATGGTTATTGATTAGAAGGATTTTTTTCTCTAATTTTACATGGCAGGGCAAGTGTTTCATATCTTTAAAAGTATTTTAACATCCTCTTTCCCAACTAGGCTTTAGCACCTCGTTTCATTAAAAATGGTAATTCATTTTTTTCGGTTTTTCTCAAAGTGTTAATAGAAGTAAACACTTAAGTAAATGACAATATAGAATTTTCTTCTCAGTCCTTTGCAAGCCTGGCATCTATGCCGAGTCCCCTATCTCCATTCCCCAATAAGTAACATCTTAAAACAAGGGAATAGATATGAATGTGAGGCAGAACCCCTCCAGGGCAACCCAGACTGGAATGGGGAAAGTAGTTTGGGTTCTTTACTCTTTAGTGTTTGCTCTGAGGGAGCAATAGTTTTAGCAGAGATGCTGGGATTGGGTGGGCTTGTAGCCAGGATTTTGTCTAAAGCAGGGCTTCTTAAACTTTCTCCACTTGTGACCTTTTTGCTTTTCAGCAGGCAGTGTTACTTGGTGTTCCATGGCCTGAGGGCATACACAGTGCAAAAGTGCACATGCTTTGTGCTCAGAACCAAGGCTACAGCAAAGCTATGTGACGCAACATGGGCAAGTGCTGGCACAAGCACCTCAGATTAATTATGAGTTTGATTTTGAATTAATTTTTGATTGTTGTGCATTCAGAAACCTTTTATCTGTCAAGTTTTTCACAACCCGCAGTTTAAGAAGTACTATCTAAAACATTAATGTAAAAGAAAAAAAAAAGCCTTGGCCAGGGAAGAAGAATCAGCATTTAAAATATTTATCTAGTATTCATTTTGGTTTTATATTTACTGTGTGTGTGTATGTGTGTGTGTGAGAGAGAGAGAGACAGAGAGACAGAGAGAGAGAGACAGGCTCTGAGTCAATGATCCCAGTCACCTCTTTGAGACTATAAGTGACAAATGAATTGCCACTCCACGCTAGTGGAAGGATTTTCCTCAAGAATCTCATGGAGTGCTCCCTTGCTACCAAGTAAATTCACAGTCCTTTGCCTGATATTCAAGGCTATTCCCAAGCTAGGTTTATCTCACATTGCTTATCCCACTTTTCTTAAACTAAATTGGACAGCCCGTATTCCCCCAAATATACCCAGAGTTTTTTTCATCTCCTTCACTTTGCTCTCATTATTACTTATATCTGGAATGACTTCCCATCCTTTCTTCCCTGGAATTCTGCTTTTGGAACCAGGAAGACTTGAGCTCGAATCCTACCTTAGACACTTACTGGCTCTGTGATCCTGGGTAAGTCACTTACCCTCTCTCCAGATCCTCACTTTGCTCCTCAGTAAAATGGGGATAATAATACCACCCACCTCGCAAGAGCGTTATGGGGATCAAATGAGATATTATATATAAAGTACTTTATAAACCTTAAAGTACTGTATATATGTGAGCTGTTATTATCATTATCATTTATCCTTTTAAGACCAACTCAAATGCCGTGTACTTTAGTCTGTGACCCTCAGTCCCAGTAAATAAGGACTTTTCCTTCTTTTAATCATGCGTTGTTTCCACCTTTCTGATGCACTTAATCTGTATTCTTTGCTACTCTTCCCCTGAGAATGGCAGAATGAGGGGGGACGAGAACAGTTTGTTCCAATGGCCTTGAAAGCCATGGCTGAAGCAGATGTTGTGTGGTGTACTTAGAACTTGGTCAGATATTGAAGATGCCAAGGTCATCAATGCATCGTGAGCCATTACCAGTCGTCTTGACTTTTGTCTAGCCATTGGACTTCAGTGACTCTGGAAGAGCAAGTGAGACTGATGACTTTATACAACCCTCCCTTCACTCAAAGGTCAAGACATCATCCATCACATCATGATGGATCCACCTGGAATAGTCCCCTCCAGACCAAACCACCAAAGATAACGAATGTGCCTTCTCCCTGGGTAATCCACTCAGTTTGGGACTTCTGCCCTGGGGCTGTCTTGTAGTTGAGTAAATAAGTGCAAACTCTTCTAATGTACCACATCCCCCTTGACCCATCAACATTACTGCCATCCTCTACCATGTGTGCATCTTCTTCCCAGGGCCCCCTTCCTATGCTCCCCAATCCTTACTATAGTACTCAGATCAATATGGCTGTTGCTTCTGAAATGGGTATGGGAATCAACTGGCCTTTGGTTCAGCTCACCAGCTTTGATGTTTCCCAAACCATAAATCTCTTCCTTAGCAATCACTCTTGTCTTTGTGTTCCTAAGGAAAGGAAAAAAAAAAACAACAAAACCTGTTTTATTAAGTCCCTCCCGTGGGCCAGGCAATTTGCTCAACACTTTACAAATGCTATTTTACTTGATCCTGTGAGAGTTACTTGTTCTAATGATTCTCATTTTATACTTGAGCAAGCTGAGGCAGTCAGAGGTCAAGTGACTTGCCCAGTGACTGAGCTCAATTTGAACTCAATTCTTCCTGACTCTAGACCCAAACTCCTTGATGCCAGCATTGGTTTCACTTTTCTTTCTGTGTCCCAGGTGCTTAGTGCAATACCTGGTAAGTAGTAGGTGCTCAGTGAATGCACTGGCATTCATTCATTCATTCAAGTTAGTTGTGCATATGTCTCATCCCTCTACTAGATCGTAAGCTCACAGAGGGCAGGGATCAGTATCTTCCTTCAACATGGTGCTCTCCCCAGGCACTAGTTCAGGTGATAGGAACTTAATGAATGTTTGTTGGATTAAGTTGTTTTCATTTATTGAAGCAAATGAAGAAAAGGAAAGAGAAACAACTCAAAATTTACCTCCCCAAATTGCAGCCAGACATGAGGACAGAGGAAAGAATTTTTAGGGAAAGGCGATTGTCTTAGAAGAGGAAAGTGACAAGAGCTGAATGTAAGAGAGGGAAAAATGAGATTCAGAAAGCTACTGCTGGTGAGGTAGCTTCTGCCCTGGTCCAGTGTGATGATCTGATAACCATCAAGTGGTCCTTTTCATTTCATTTCACACACACACACACACACACACACACACACTCACACACACTCTCACACTCACACTCTCACACACACACACACTCTCTCACACTCTCACACACACACTCTCTCACACTCTATCACTTTCTCCTTGGGACTGAAGGTACTCATTAGTTAATATTCAGAGAATCTAATTTCCTAAATAGGTTAAATTCTTCTCTAGTGAATAAGTGACTCATTATACCCACGGATTAGGAATTAATGTCACAAATGATATGCATTTCTTTTCCATGGTCTGCTTAAGGTGTGTCTCATCAGAACCATTCCAGCTAAATTAAGCTCTTTTTTTTAATTAGTTAAAAGAAATTCCTGAGGCTTTCAGCCCAGCCCATATTTAACCTGCTCTGGCTTGCTCTACTTTCCAGCAAGCAGCCTCACAGGAATGCCATCCATTCACAAAATGAACTGGTACCTCAGCTAATAATTCAGTGACAGTTCAGTGACATAGTCAAGCTGCCATTCTTCATGTGTGTGAGTATGTATGTGTGCACCATTGTTTATATATACACATATATGTGGGGAGAGAGAGACACAGAGAGAGAGAGAGACATAGAGAGAGAGAGACAGAGAGAGAGAGAGACAGACAGAGACAGAGAGAGAGAGACGAGAGAGAGAGACATAGAGAGAGAGACAGAGAGACAGATAGAGACAGAGAGAGAGAGACAGAGAGACAGACAGAGAGAGACAGAGAGAGACGAGAGAGAGAGACAGAGAGAGATTGGTCTTAAATTTAGTGTCTTCAGTATGTTTTCCTTAGCAACCTCTGCTTTCAATGACTTGAATTTCCAATTCAGTGGAAGAACTTACAGCCAATCATGCCATCTTAAGCTGTTGTCCTGCGTCACATGTTTCTTACCAAAATACACCAAGGGATTGATTGTCATCCAGGAGTCTTTGCATCTTCATCCCACCTTATACCTCGTCCTCCTCTCACTTAGAATTGTCATCACACAATTAGTCTGCTTTATTTATGCATGCACTTTCTCTCCGTAATTTAAACTTTAAAATAAGGTCCTTGAGCCTAACAAGGTCTATCTCATACCTATCTAGTTCTTCCTCAGTACAGCATCTTACATAGGATTAGAGATTTCGAGTAGGAAGGGAGGGACCCTGGAGGCCATGTATTTCAACCCTGCCCTTTCACAGGTGAGGAACATTCTGTAGAATTTAGAGCTGGTGGGGACCTGCAAAGACATCTCTACTTTGGATAAGAGACTGAAGCCCAAAGGTTAAGTAACTTGCCTGAGGTCACACCCGTAATAAGCAAACAGAATTTGAACCATTCCCTCTGTGATTTTGCCCTTTTTTTGTATCCCTAGTTCTCAGCATGGTGCCCAGCATGCCTTAAGTACTTGATAAATGCTTTTGACTGACTCCAAATCCATTCCCCTTTCCTCTGCAGAATGATAAATCTTTGTGGAAATGTTCCTTTGTGTTCATTTTTACTGCCCAGTTAGATTTATTGTGAGGTAGTAAAATTAATAAGAAAAAGAAGAGCTTCTGTCTATATAGTGTTTCAAGGTTTACAAAAATACATATAGCAAAAATGCAAAAGAACAGAGCTTGGAGTGGGGAAATCCAGATGCCAGCTGGAGCACTTGCTGGTTCTGTTGTGGTTTGTCCTTCATTTTAGAGGAAGACCATTGACATCACAGGGGATGTCTTGGACTTGAGTGTGAATTGGACATAAGTGAGGCACTTGTGCAAAGCTATCTATCTGTGGCTTAGCACATTCAGTCAAGTCACAAATCCCTTCATCTGTAAAATGGGGACAATACCTAACAGGGTCATTGTGAAGAAATCTCTTTGTAAAACTCAGGGCTTCCAAGATGTCAGCAATTTAGTGTTGCTGTTCTGTGGTCTCTGTACTGCAACCTTCACCCCCACCCCCACCCCAGTACTGGACACATGACAGGTACCCAAAGAGTATTTGTTGAGCCGTTTACTGATACCATCCTTCCACCCTTTTCAGCATGTTGCCTTCTCTTCCCATCCAGTCCCCACTCCCCGGTCCAAGGCTTACCTCCTTCAGCGATAGTGTGAGAAGAAATTAGTATTCATAAATGATTATTTAAAAAATGGAATACTGTTTCATTATATGTTAACATATACCCAATTTATCCAGAGGACATTTTGGAAAGAAGAGAGGAAGGGAGGGAGGGAATGAAGGGTTACTAAATACTTACCATGGGACAGACACTATGCTTAGCACTTTGCAAATATAATTTTACTTGAACCTTACGACAATCCTGAGAATTAGGTGCTGTGATTATCCTCATTTTACAGTTAGGGATACTGAGTCAGACAAAGTTTAGGTGACTTTGCCCAGCTAGGAAGTATCTGAGGCTAGATTTGAACTCGGGTCTTCCTAACTCCCAATCCAGCACTCTTATCTCCTGGGCTACCCACCCATGTACTTGGACTTCTGTGCCATAAAAATATAGATCAGCACTAGTCAAAGAGGCAGAAGACATTAATTCTCTTTCTTGGGCATGACCTCCCACATCAAGATATTCTACTTGATGTGGGAATGATGTGCTTAAATGCATTCAAACTCACTTACCTGTGAGCAGAGTTTTGTCCATATGTGACCTGCTTTGGAGGCCCAGTTTTGCTACTCTACCAATCTGCTTGCCCTTGGACCAGGAACTTATCCTCCTGGACCTCCATTTCCTCTTCTGCAAAATAAGGTGATCACTAAAGGCCCTCTCAGCTCCAAATCCTATGATCTAAACTTCTTCCAAAGTCAGAACTTCTGTAACTTCTTCAATATGTAGCTTTGAGCGGCCTTGGTTATCTGGCATTGCAGATCACTTCAGGTAAAGAAGAGTTTAGCAGTTTGGAGGAGTTGAAGTTAAAGGTAACATGGTGACAACAGAAGCAAGAGCTAATGATATTTAGGGCGGAAACAGAAATGTGAGACAGATATAAAACTTAATCTTCTCCTGAAGTTCTATTCTGATGCCACTTCATATGATAGAGGTGATGCTGGACTCTTATGCTATAGCAGCAGGCCCTAGCAAGACTTCATAACCTGGCAAGGCTTTGTGTTCTGGCCTGGTGACAGACTGTATATCTGTTATTCAAGCCCTAGCCTACTTAAGCTTGAAAAGAGTCAATACCTAGTCGGGTACAGAGTGGTGAATTGTTCAGACACAGTAGTCATCAAACAAATTTGTGTAACTGGTTAAAAACTCCTACTCTGTTAGAATGTGAGCTCACTGAAAGAATGAAGTGTCTTGCTTTCTATCTGTATCCAAGTAAGTACTTAGGAAACATTTTTTTCATTTATTCATTCAAAGAACTATTGAGTTGTAGAGAGGGGTTGTAATATGAGTCAGTGGAGGGAGGACCCATATGGATGAAATCATAGGTGCTTAAACTTTTGAAGTGTAAAACTGCATGAACACATGATCTAGCCATCAGTGTGCATCATCATGACTGTAGAGTTGGTCACAAAAAAATTTTTTTTAGATTAGCTGTGTTCTCGGTGGAAATCAAATAAATTGCGGTGATTGGTATTGGTCCCCAAGAAAAGAGGAAGAAACCTACATCTGTCTTTGGTAGAAGGGAACACAGGTACAGGATGTCCACATGCTCTCAGAAAGCACTTTGTTGGATGAGTTTGGCCAGCAAAGGGTAGGAGGATTGGGGTCAGGGGTGGTATGCTGAGAAATGTTTCAGAGGTTTGAATAGAAGCTTGGGAAAAAGAAATGGTTAAAATATGAGGGTTTTTAGCTTAAAGATGAAAACTTCCATAATCTGGAAAATTCACTTTTGTTGAGTACTTAACTTCATTCCCTTGCTGTTCCTCTCTTCAGCAGTTTGCCTATATGAATAATCTTATAAATTTAACCAGTACAGGAAAATTATGTATGGTGCCTTGATTTCCCCACTGGTAAATTAGGCTGCAAATCTCAAGTTGGAAATATATTTTGGTTCCTTTGGGTATTAGGGAAATACGGTAAGAGCCTGGGCTTTTGAGGACATCAACGTGGGGAACTGTGAGGTGGCAAATCCATTTACCGATGCAGTTCCTCTATAACTTAAAGTCTTAGTGGTCAGTATGAGGTAAATGGAGTCATAGCCAGAGTCATACAGTGGGTACAAGTCAGAGGCAGGATTTGAACTCATGTTTTCCTGACACCAAGGCCTTCTCTTTATCCTTTCCCTCTCCCATCATATGTGTATAGCCAAAATATATATATGCATGGAAAGGACAGTAAGAATGTTATTAATTCTATCATAATTCTAATGTCAGATGCCCCAAAAATCTTAGTGAAGTTTTAAGCTATTGAAATTGAAAGGTGCACTAACACTTTTGGGAAACCCTTTATAAAGACATGGTTTTTCATCTCTCATGGCTCTCCTGAGAATGTGGTTCCTCTGAGATGACTCTTTGATCCCACGTGGTACCTTATCAGGTGACATGAGCCATATCTAATAAAGTATATCTCCGATAACACAGTAACCACATGGGGTCTCAGGTTTTAGATCCTCCTATACTCAGGATATTTATTCAGGAAGTATGGAATGGAGTTCTCCCTGACTTCCAAGGTCCCTGAAGACACAATCCATCTTGTTTCTTTGTAGGCAGGAGGCCCAGTAGGGTCCCTGGCACATAGGGGGAATGTGACGAATGTTTATTATGTTTGACCAAATGAAGTCACGCGGCCATAATGAAGGATATAAAAGAAGACATACCTTAGATCTTAGTCTTGGAGAAGGTTTCTGCCTTGTTCAGAAACTTTTAAATAGACATAGTAAATTACCTACATGGTGTCACTGTTAAATTCTAAAATGATTATCTGAATTAATTCTTAATAGTAATTATGACTGGTGTTTACATAGTACTTTAAGGTTTGCCAAGCACTTTACAGAATCTCATTTGATCCCTAGAACAACCTGGGGAGGCAGGTGCTGCTCTTATGCCCATCTGACAGATGAGGAAACCAAGACCAACCGAGGGTAAATGACTTGCCCAGGGTCACACATCTGTTAAGTGTCTAAGTTCAAATTTGAACTCAGGTCTTCCAGCATTCATTACTTCTTAGTCCATGACAGTATCAGTCACCCAGTTGCTGACTTACATAAAACAAGGTTTAGTGCAGACAGTTTACAGAGTATATTAAGAAACCTTGGCCAGTTTACATGTCAACCTTGGCTTCAAGGGACCTGAAATGAAAGCGCAGCTTCTGTGTTTCCAGTCCAGTTCATTAATAGGGAAGGAAACACCCCCAACAAGCCGGAACCTTCTCCATCTTCCCCAAACGTTAAACAATACATTTACAAATCCGTAATAGGCTCCAGGATTCTTTTAAATTTGTGTCAACCTTATGCGTGTGCATTAACATGCTCATATGTGCCCACTATGGATTCTGGAATTGTTCCCTAAAAAATTGCTAATAAGCTATTAGAGAAATATTCCTTGCAGTAAAGTGTGCACATTTCATAATCCAAAGTCCCCTTCTCTTTAATATCCTTCTTCCCCTCCTCCTCATTTTTTCTCCTTTTCTCCTCCTTTTTTCTCCTTCTTTTCTGTTCCTTTCTTTCCTCCTCCTACTGTCTGCTTTTTCTCCCTCTTTTCTCTTCCTTGTTTTCTTCCTTCTCTCTTCCTTTTCTCCTTTTCCTCCTTTTTTCTCCCTCTTTTCTGTTCCTTTCTTTCCTCCTTCTCCTATCTGCTTTTTCTCCCTCTCTTCCTTGTTTTCTTCCTTCTCTCTTCCTTTTCTCCTTTTCCTCTCTTTTCCTTCTCTTCCTTTTCTCTCCTCTCTTTTTTCACTCCTCTTCCTTCTGTTTCCCCTTTCTCTTTTCCTCCTCCCTTTCTTTCCTCTTTCACTCTTCCTTTTCTCCCTTCTCTTCCTTTTCCTCCTCTCTTCCTTCTTTTCTTCTGTTTCTCCTCTTTATTTTCCTCCTTGTCCCTTCTTTTCCTCCTTTTCATCCTCCTGCTCTACCTCCTCTACTTCTTTACTTCTTCCTTCACCTCTTTTCCTCCTCCTTTCTACCTTCTTTTTCTTCTTCTCTTTCTTCATCACCTCCTTCATCCCCTTCTTTTCTCCTCTTATAAATGAATCGGAAAAATAAATGAATGACTAATATTAGGAGGTTACTTATCTATTATTACATTTAGGCCACAAGGTGACTAATTAAAAGGAATGTGGGCTGGAGCGCTGCCACGAATCCGCTCGCTTGATTGAGAGGGCCACAGGCTGAAGCCGATGATTGTGCGTGACAGATTCTGGGAACAATGAGCCTGCGCACAGATCATACAAATGAAGCGCGCTTGTCTAAATTACACACACCAACAACGGGGTGGCCTACAGGCAAACAAAATGGTTAAACAATACATAATAAAGTTTTTATTTGGTATTTCCTGTGAAACTGTGCCAGTTGCCAGGGAGTGTACTGTATTTTTCTTCTGCTGCATTAATTGTTGACTACAGCTGGCAGAGAACCAAACAGGGACAGATAAGAAAGAAAAAATGGCATCTGGACATTAAAGCCCCGATGGCAGGGGGGAGTGGGGGGCAGAGGCACAAAAAATTACAGCATATATCTGGAATTTTCCAACTAACGATGTGCGGATGTGGTAGCACGAGGGAGAAAGAGCCAAACTGAGCTGGCTTTGTTCGCTAAGAGAGGCCCCCCCCGTAACATTCCTCCGCGCTGTGCATACTTTGGCTCCTCTTGTATAGCTCTAACTTTATGCTGAACATGGACCAGCTCAGTTGTTCCTGCATACATCTAATGATTTTGCTGCAGAAATTAAAGCTTTGGGAACGCTTCTAGGCCATTAGGATTTAGAAAATTGCTTCTAACTGCTCCCTGCCTAAAAACTTTTTTTTTTTTTTATAAATGATGTGTAGTTACCCTATCAAAAGATGGCAACAATTATTGTCTTTGATTTCACAACTTTCTTCTTTAAAGAAAAAAAAGAATCATTTATGCAGATGCCAAATAGAAACTGTTTTTCAAAGCTTAGACAAAAAGACACCCCACGCTTTTAAACTTCCCCAAAAAGTGAAATGTTTTCTAAGCTTTGTGACAAGGTAGTTGTGATAGGACTGTTTCCACATTCTGTTAAAAAATAATGTGTGAAATAACATTATGGAAATACTCACCCAATGAGGTCTGGAGACTCTTTATGGAGCCACTGTTTTCACTGTTCAAGGAGAAGAGAGATCATGGACAAGAAAGTGACACACACCTGCTGTGTACAAAATGAAGGATCTTATAACTTCTAAGTTACCTATAACAGGGTGTTTGTTTGTTTGAATTCTTGTCTACAGTAATCAAATAAAATACCTTAGAGTATTTGTCTCTTCGTCTTTCCAGATTGTGCTGTTTTAGAACATTCTCTCCCTTTCCTGTTCTATTAGGTATAGTTTTACTATGATCTGCATGTCTTCTCTATCTTGAAGTGATCGTGAAAGTTATGAGACATCTTTTTGGTTTTTCCTTTGCGTGTAGCTTTATGTGTTTACTCAACCACCAGGAAGCTCTACCACGGTAAGGAAGGGATCAGTAATAACAGACTAGGCTTGGTGTGGACATGAAAGAGGAGGGGTGGTCTCGAAGATTGTTGTCAAGTGTTCTTGGAGATGCTAGATCGGTAAATCACTGTAATCATCAAAAGCATTCATTAAATGTCTATTAGTCTAAAGACATTGGGATTTGAACTATTCCTATTCCCTACCTGAGTAGAAGACAAAGAGATAATGAAAGTTTTGATATACTTTAGAGTAATTACAAAAAAATGGTCTAAATTCTTCAAGTCCATGGATCAGCAGGTCATGTCAGTATAACCAAAAGAAGGATCCGTTCATGTTTGAATGTTAGATTCCCAAAAGAGCCATGTTAATCATAGGATTACAGAAGTAAGTTATGCATGAAGCTTTTCATGTCACAGAATCATATGGGCCCTTATCTAACCCCTTTATTTTATAGGTGAAGGACTAAATCCCAGAGAGGTTCATTGTCATATCTAAGATTTTGTTGTTCAGTGGTTTCAGGCATGTCCAAGTCTTCGGTGACTCCATTTGGGATTTTCTTGGCAAAGATACTGAAGTGGTTTGTCATTTCCTTCTCCAGCTCATTTTGTACATAAGTAAACTGAGGTTAAGTGACTGACCCAGAGTCACCCAGATAGTGAGTGTCTGAGGCTGGATTTGAACTCAGGTATGCCTGATTCCAGGCCAAGCCCTTCATCCATTACACCACCCAGCTTTTGCTGAGCTAAGATTAGATTGCAGATTCTCTGACTCCAACACTATTGACCACAACTACTCCATCTGCTTTGCACCATTTTTCTTTGTAATTTTCTTCTTCCCTTTTAAAAACTCCCTTAAAGTTTGAAACTATTTTAATGGAAGGGAGAATTTATTCTGAGTCATCAACCTCTCTCTCCCTCCCCCTCCCAAGTAACTAAAAGTGATCTGCACTCAAGTGAAAACAGTAATGATGCTGATGGCATGGAGAGTGTTTCTACATTTTTTTTTAGCCTACCAAAATTCTTGCAGGCCATTCAGATTTTTAGTATTCCTTTCCATGACGATCACCATTCCATTACCATGGAACACATTCCTTGTATCAGGGTCCTACAAGGGCAGTCAGGATGAAATGGATTGTAATTACCCAGAGCATCAATTCTTTGGACACCCAGAATATCACACCCGTGATACTTTACACATTTGGTTTGAAACTTACTGGGTTGCCCTTGGAGGAGGTTATATGTCACAGGATTTTGGGGGGACCTCATTCATTCAAGCATTTATTAAGAGCCTGATATATGTGTGTGTATGTCATATTGCAGTGGGGAAAGAGGGAGAGGATTTGGAACTCAAAATTTTAAAAAACAAATGTTAAAAAATATTTTTACATGTAATTGGAAAAATTATACACAGAGAGAGAGAGAGAGAAACAACTATGTGTGAGGAATGATATTTAAACAAGGAACTTGAATGGATGGATGAAAGAGAGAGAATAATCACTGATTAAGCACCTACTATGTGCCATGCACTATCAACCCTGGGAGATACGTGCTTTTATTATCCCCATTTTACAATTGACAGAACTGAATGAGGCAGAAGTTAAGTGACTTGCCTAGAGTTACACAGGTAGGATGTTTCTAAGGCTGGATTTGAACTCAGGTGCTTCTGACTCCAGACCTCATATTCTATGCACTGTACTACCTAGCTGCCTAATAAATAAGCATTTATTAAATGCTGACTGCGTGCCACACAGTGTGCTAGGCGTGCAGTGGCAATGCAGAGAGTAGCATATCTGATGTCAGGTATGGATGACATGAAGCCTGGCCTGGGACCAACTGCAGGTAGTGGGTTAGGTGAGTTTGCATTCATTTACTCTGAGGCAGAAAGTTCTAAAACTATCTTTATTCACTCACTTTGAAATAGATTGCAAAATACCAGATCAGTGTTGGGGTCTTGTTATCCAAATTGCTCTTATGCTCTGGCCATTTATGATATAACATTATAACTGCCCTTCCTTCTCCCACCCGCCCAAAAAAAAACATGGCACTCCTGGGAACAGGCATCAGCATCTATCCATGGCAAAATGCCAATTCTGGTCAGTGTACATTTAAATGACACATTTCTGTGCCATTTAAGCAAACACATGTGAAGAACTTAAATGATGTTTACTATTGGGTGCCATTTTTGGTGGGGAGCAATTACATGGGATATAGAGTAGCTACCTAGCACATTTGAAACTGGATGTCTCTTAGGTGTCTCAAACTCAGCACATCCGAAACTTAATTCATTATCTCTCCCTGCAAACATACCCAGTTTCCAAACTACTCTATTTCTGTCAAAGGTATCACAACTGAATTTGTTACCTTGATGTATCCTCAACTGCTCCCTCAGGCTACACATTCGGTCAGTTGCTGGATCTTGCCTTTCCTATCTCTACAACGTCTCATGTGTCCGATCTCTTCTCTCCAACTTACATAGCCATAACCTTAGCCCGCGATCTCATCGTCACTCCCCTAGATTACTTCAACAATCTTTGTCTCCAAGCCTCAAGTCTCTCCCCACCCCAGTCTGTCCTACCCACTTGAGCCAAAGTTACCTTATGTAAGTGCATGTCTGATGACATCACTGTTCTCCTCAATCAACCTCGGTGGCCTCTAAAACCAAATATAAATTCCTGTGTTTAGCTTTTTTCAAGCCTTTTGTAAACTTGCCCCAAGCCATCTTTCTAGCCCCTTGTGCATCATTCCCTCGCCCCTGGCCCACATGCTCTCTGCAATCCAGCTGAACAGTTTTTGTCTCTGGTCCTTACCTTTGATGCACCATCTCTGTCCGAGTACCTGGGAGCCAAACATCCCCCAGACCTGGAATGTGCTTTCTCTTCTCTTCCATTTCATGGATATTTCTCCCTTCAGTGACACCATCTCCATCCTGATTCTCCCCAACCCCCATCACCCTCCCTCCCTAAAGATTTGTTTATGTTTAACTGTTTTGTATTTGTTCTATTTACATTCTATTAGTGTCTTCCCAATTAGAATGTAAGCTCCTTGCAAGTAGGAATCATTTCATTCTTTGTATTTGTTATTCTCATGTAATAAATGATTGGTGGCACCACCCAGCTCCTATGGAATCTTCGCTTACTGGTGGCTCCAGGAACAGATGGAATTTAATTCAACCAACAGTTATTCAGAGCCTACTATATGCAAGCTTTCAGTGAAGTCAAGAAAGGCTAGTCCCTGATTTCATGCATCTTCTAACTTTAAGAGAAAGATCTGACTCTGCCCATGTACTAGAAAGTAAGATTCCATAAGTAGAGAACTTTCACCCATCAAATCTACCAGAGGTTAGTGAGAGGCAGTAGGTGCCTCAGTGGATAAGGCAGTGGGCCTGAAGTCAGGAAGACCTGAGTTCAAATCCACCCTCAGACACTTACTAGCTCTGTGGTCCTGAGAAACTCATTGAACTGTCTTACTCAGTTTCCTTAGCTATAAAATGGGGATAATAAAAGCACCTACCTCCCAGAGTTGTCATGAGAATCAGATGAGACTATATTTCTAATAGCACAGTGCTTGGCATTAATACATGCTTGGAGTTTGGGTTTTCGCCCTCTGAGCGTCAATAAAATATCCTTCAATGTGAAATGAGGAGGGCTAAGTGACCTCCCTTTCAACTACAGAGCTGTGATCCTGTAACAAATCACTTCTGTCTCCTCATCTATAAAATGAAGGGGTTTGAACTGGGCTCACTGCTAGGTCTACTGGAAATCCTAGGATGTGTGCACAGATTTCTCTATTATAAAATAATACCCGAAAAGTGCATGGGAGAGGCATGCTCTGTGAGGTCTGTGGGCCCAAATTTAAGTTGACATCAGCTCCAGAAATGTGGTGGGAGGGGGAGGGGCGTATAGACAGCTAACCCCCTCATTCCTTCTGTGCTTTTGCCTGTTTCTGTTCAGCTCCTCTGGAGTAGGGATGTTAGCAATTTAGCCTGGCTTTCATTGTAAGCACTGTTCTACTCGGAGGATCTCAATCGGAAGCCCCCACTGCCACTAGCCTGGATTTCATTGGCCCAGCCAGGGAAAAGAGCATTTCTGCATAAATTGGATGCTTCCTTCTCCCCTGGAGACTCAGTGTGCTCATGTTTCACAATCCCGGAGCCTGGAAGCTCAAGTCCACAGCCTGTCTAAAGCTGGAAACTTTCACTTTGTAGAACACAGTGGCTCTGGCACCTCTAGCTCCCCAACCACACCGAGCTCATGGCCAGGGAGCTGGTTTGCCTGCCCAGCTTCCTGAGCCAATGGGTCTGGTGGCTCCTGATGTTGACATCAAAAGCTGCTCCCCGGAGAAACCTACTGCAGGCTTGGGTTTTTTTCCTTCATCTTCTTCCCCAGCCACCCACACACACAGAACCCAAAGGGTTAACTAGAGAGCCACTCTGAAAACAGAGGCAGAAGGTCATTGTCGGCAACAGCAAAGGCTTTTTTTTTTTTAAGCCTGCCATCCACAGCCTTTCGCCCTGCATTTCCCACCCAGGGGATTGTAAACATTGGCTTCTAGCCACCAAATCCTCCCAGCACAAAGCTGCTCTTTCCTTTGGGTCATATATGTTGAGGCTTCCTTGGGAAACCCTAATTGTCCAGCCAGAGGAACAAAGGCTCTGGTCATGGAAGACGAGGAAGAGGCAGGAGGAGGAGAAAAGAAGGGGCATGTCTCCCACTGGCATTGGAGAGCAGCAAGATGGTTCACCAGGGCTTCCCCTGCAGCAGAACGGCTGCTCTTGGTGAGACTTTCTCCCCAAGTCAAAAGAATGTGTAGAATGCTGTACTTAATCAGAACCCAGAAGACAGCTTTATCTGCCAGTTGTTGGTAACCAGCAGTACTGTTCTTATCTCTTTGTCCTTTTGGCTAATCCAGTGCCAGCGATAGGCAGACCGGTAATAGGAGGGTACTTATTACCTTCAGCACTGTTTTTTCTCCCTTTGGAATGCCCCAATAAAGGACCTCCTTCCCCTCACCTTTTAAAATAAAATTGAGTCTTCCCAGCCCCAGAAAGCCCTACTCTCCAATATTTAAAACACAGTAGAATCACTTCATATGTGATCAAAGATCTTTTGTATCATATAAAATAATTTTTGGATTCTTCAGACAACCACAAAACAATTGGCTCTTCATCATAAAAGTCCTCCCTTCATTTAACTTCATGGGGGGTGGAGAATGGAATCGTATATCTAGGCTTCCAGTTTCAAAATTTTAAAATGTAAAACATGGTGTTAATTGCCTTTTGAGTATACATAATTTAGTGTCATTTTACTCACATTATGTAATGGGATTTCTCTTCTGCTTGGTCATTTTAAAGACATGGATGGAGAATTCATTTTGACAGATCCATATGTAGCAGGAGGTGGAGCCAGGAAAAACTTATCCTGTATCATTCCATTTGCCTCTTCTCTATTTCTGGAGATGCTTATAACTCAGGGGAGGCCTAAGACTTTGTCCTTTCTTGTACAGCTTCCAGAGAAAAGTACTGCCTGAGAGAATATGTTGTGATTAAGTTTTGCCCTAGTGAATTGCAGACCTCAGTTTCCACAGCTGTAAAATGAGTGTGACAGTAGTAGCATCTACCTCATGGTGGTCTTGTAAGATCCAGTGACTTTCAAGTGCTTTGCAGATCTTTGATTTCATTTATGTAGCAAACTCACAGCGAGGAAATTACCCACATAAACAACTCCTTTGCACTTTGTGTAGTCTTAAAAAGTTGATTGAAGTTCTGAAGTGTTAAGTGATTTACCCAGAGTCACATGGTACAGATATTCCTAATTCTGAGCCTGGATCCCTGACTACTTGTTGCAAATCCTAAACCACTATATATAAATACCAGCTGTTCTGCTGTTATCTTTATTATAAGGTAGAAACTGTGACTTGCTCATCTTTAGTGCCTACTACAGTTCCTTTATGTAATCAGTAAACATTACTTTAATTGGACAACAGTACTAGCTGGACAAACTGACCAAAATGAAAAAAGATGGAAAGAATCTGTGATGGAGGGGTTGGGGAATCACCATGGAATCAGTTATACTGATGTTGCTGGAGCGTGAATTGGCCCAGCAGCTATTCTGGAGAGAATAATTTGGAATTATATGAAGAAAGTAACTGTAATATCCATACCTTTTGAGCCAAGCCAAGGCAAGGAGGTCATTAACAAAAACAAAAGCCCTGACTGCTCCCAAATATGTTTAGGAACATTTTTTACAGTAGCAAAGAACTAGAAACCAAGTATACGCCCATCAAATGGATAATAAGAAATATATTGCGGTATATACATGTAATGGAATATGACGGGATTATTAGACACTATAAGATGATTACAGGGAAGCATTAAAAGATGTACACAGAGTGAAGTAAGAAGAGCTACGAAGGGTATAGGAAATGTCCGCAACAATGTAAATGGAAGGAATTACAACCACCAGTACTGAGTGCCATGAAATGATAATAACTAAACTTGACTTCAAAGGAGAAGTTCTGCTTCTTTGGAGAGGTGTGGGAGCCATGAATGTGGCCTGAATGAAACATCAGCCTTTTAAAAAATATATTGGTTAGAGCTTTTTTTAATTCCCCTTTTATGTTTTGTATTCTTTGCTATAAATGATGAATTTCTGGGAAAAGAAGAGAGAAGAGAGAGAGGGAGGGAGGAGAGGAAGAAGGAAGGATGGGAGGGCAGAGATGTAAGTGATACAGAAAGAAAAGACATCAATAAAATTATTTTAAAACAAAAATTGTACTTACAGAACAATTCACATGTTACCTGGTTTGATCCACACAACTCTGTGTGATTGTTCCCATTTTATAGATGAGGAAACCTAGGCTGAGGTTGTGACCAGCCCAGAGTCATTCGCCCTTGTAAGTGGCTGGGGCAGGATTTGAACGCAGCTGATTCCCATTGCAGCATTCTATCCCTTGTGCCATGTTTGCCCATCCATGCAGCATGGAAGGATTTTAACAGTCATCGTCCTTCAGGATGACTGTAGGGATTGGGCCTCCATCCTGAACACACCAGTAAGCCACCAGTGAGCCCTTCCCCACAGTGTAATCATCACATCCTCTCTGTGAGCCTACGGGATCAGCTGATGTGTGAGCTTGTCACTATTTGTGGCTTTGCCCCTTTGCTCACGCTAGACCTCCGTATAAGTGCCTTCGTGATGCAAGAGCCTCACAGTGAGCTGTCTGAGATCATGGCTTTTCTATAACTGGACTCTGGAAGCTGGCTAGGGATGTGTAGAATACTTCAAAAGGGCAGTTAGACATTAGGTTTTGGGGGGAAATCACTGAATTTTTGCTCAGTGTTTATGAGCTTGTATGAGGATTTATGAGCAGCTAGGTGGCACAGTAGTTAGAGTGCTGGGCCTAGGGTCAGGTAGACTCCTCTTCCCGAGTTCAAATCTGGCCTGAGACATTTACTATCTGTGTGACCCTGAGCAAGTCCCTTAAACCTGTTTGCCTCAGTTTCCCTATCTGTAAAATGAGCTGGAGAAGGAAATGGCAAACCACTCTAGTATCTCTGCCAAGAAAACCCCAAATTGGGTCACAAAGAGTCAGACATGACTGAAGAACGACAATGAGAATTATATTTCTGAATCTGGTTCCGTTTTTCTTCTCCTGTTTCAGAATTACACTCTCATTTTCACCCTTACAGTGTTGCTATATTTGGTATGACAAGGCCTATTACAGAAAGCCATCAGCACATCTTTCGGCAATGGGACCACGTGTTAAACTCTATCATGGCCAAACATTTAAGCTCTTGCCTTCTTGTTACTAACAATGATTTTTCTTTAATTGGCAATCGTAGATACAAGACATTTTTACCATAAAAAAACTCCATGGAAGAGTTAGTCACTGGTGTCTGGCTAAATATTTGTATTTCTATTCTCATTCAGATGAATAACATCTGGTCTCATTTATTTGATGCCTACTGTATGCTGAGCACAGAGCCAGGAAGGGGCCATAAACCGTTATCATTGGCCCTTAGGAAGCTCACAATTGAGTTGATAAGAGAGAACATGGATTAAAAAAACAGAACAAAACTCATAACACCTATCTTCCTGAAGTACCAAATTAATTGATAAAGACTATGAATACTGCAGAACTTCAAAGAAGAGAGGGCTTCCAGCATCCTATTTTTTGTCGTTATTGTCATGTTTCACTTTTTGTGACCCTGAGGACCAGAGTACAGTGGGTCTTTCTAGCCTCCGCTCTCCCTTGAAGTCTGTCCAAGTTCATGTTCATTGTTTCTGTGACAGTATCCATCTCATTATCTGCCATCCCCTTTTCCTTTTGCCTTCAATGCTTCCCAATATCAGGGTCTTTGCTGAGTCCCTTCTTCTCATTATGTAGCCAGAGTATTTAAGCTTCAGCTTCAATATCTGACCTTCTAGTAAATAGCTGGATTAATTTCTGTAGTATTGACTGGTTGGATCTCCTTGCAGTCCAAAGGACTGTGAAGAGTTCTCTCCAGCCCCCCAATTTGAAAGTACTGATTTTGTGGCACTCAGCTTTCCTTACAATCCATCTCTGAGCCATACGTTGCTACTGGAAAAACCATAGCTTTGACTCTACTAATCTCTGTCAGATAGGTGATGTTTCCCTTTTATTCATCTGTAAAATGAAGAGTCAGACTAAATCATAGGATCACACAGACAAGAGCCTTGAGCTCTTCTAGTCAACTGAGTTAGGTGCAGAGACTTCCCCAAGGACACACAGGTATTTAGGGAGAAGGCAGACAGATAAAAGAAATGTATTATTTCAAAGTTGTGTAGCTGTGTATACTCTTTGCAGAGTAAAATCTTGTATAGTCTTGGTTCTAAAATGTGTAACTGTGTCATTTCCATGGCTAATAAATGACAAAATTCAAAGAGCTTTTACCATCACAAGCTGAGAGGGCTAATCTTTTTTGCAAACATCTGCTTCTTAATCTTGGAAATTCAAGCAGTAAGTTTAGCATGATGGGAACATTCCTCGTTTAGGGAAACCAAGTACTAACCAGGCAGTTTGCTAGCGCTAATTGACAGTTTCCACTAAGGCATGCTACATCTCTTCCCATTAGGGTCAATTAGTCACATTTTTGTCGCAAAATTTAATTTACAGCAACTTTCTGGTGGCCAGCACTTTCATATGGGAGAGTTCCTCCTTTCAGCCTTTTCCTGAATGACCAGACTAGTAAGATGGAAATCCTCATTACCTCTGCAACACAGTTGTTTCCTCAAGTCTCTAGTTATCTTTAAGCTTTTTAAAAACAGATATTTTGGAGGATTAACCTTTGTGGCTGAAGCTTTCTGTAAATCGGAGGATTTATCATTCATGATAATTATAGCAAGTCTTTCCTTGAAGAGATAGACTCCCTCTACTGGTTCTGATTCTGAAAGAAGACCTTTTAATAAGGTAATGCCTGAGAGTTCCTGTAGACTAGTTCTGGAGTTTTGGGAAACTTAATTAAAAGTCTAAAGCTAAACTTTAATTCTTGCATTAGGGGATATAAAATCTTTGGAATCAACAAAAGAAATTTAACTTTTTTAGTTTACTGGTATTCTAGGAGTCATTTAATAACTAAGAAAACTCAGTTCTCAATTTATATCTTTTAATTATATAAGCCCTATCACAGAGGTTCTTAATCTTTTTTTGTATTATGGATTAGCTAGGTTGCAGTAAATAGAGCCCCAGGCCCAGAGTCAGAAAAATCTGAATTTAAATCTGTCTTCAAATACTTGCTAGCTGTGTGACCCTGGGAAAGTCACTTAACCTCCATCTACCTCAATTTTCTTGTCTGTAAAATGTGGTCCATAATAGCACCTGCCTCCCAGCATTTTTATGAGGATAAAATAAATGAATACTTGTGATTTGTAAAACTTAGGGCACTAAATAAATGCTATTTATCATTATTATTTTGGCCCCCTTGGATAGTTTGGCAAAGTCTATGAACCTCATCCCAGAAGAATCTTTTTAAGTTCATGAAACAAAATGCTTAGTGTTACAAAGGAAATCCATTGAAATAAAATTGTAAATATATTTGTTTAAAAAAAAAAAAACAAGTTCATGAACCCCAGGTCCTGTTCTGTAATTATATTCCATAGTTCATTATATATAGCCATACCAAGTGCTCAGTAGATATTCATGGATTAAAGTCACTTTTCATTCTACAAAGGCAGATGACTCATGTGCATTTCAATTTCATTGAAATAAAATATAATGAAATTATTGTTACCCTAACAGCTCTATATTAACAAAACCCTTTGTTAACCTCTACAGCTAGTCACCTTTTTATTCTGGTGCACAAGAAAACCTAAAAAGCTGGAATTTTTCCTGAGTTCTTTCTATGTAAGGAGATAAAACGTTATCAGTTGATATCAGAGGCTTATTTTTAAAAAAAACCACACTTTTCAAGGTTAGAACAAGTTTATCAGTTCAGTCTCCTAGAGCTGCTATTTGGTTGTCTTGATACAGCCACTGGCCCAGGGTACAAGTGCATCTTCTCCCATTAACAGGCCCCAGCTTAGGACTCATACTAGAACAAATGGGTTTCATCCTGGGGGGTGTCGCCATTTTTCCAGTTATGTCCAACTCTCCATGACCTCATTTAGGGTTTTCTTGGCAGAGATACTGGAGTGGTTTGCCATTTCCTTCTCCAGCTCATTTTACGGATGAGAAAACTGAGGCAAACAGGGGGAAGTGACTTATCCATGGTCACACAGCTAGTGTCTGAAGCTGAATTTGAACTTAGGAAGATGAGTCTTTCAGGTTCCAAGCCCAGTGCTCTATCCACTGCACCAACTAATTGCCCTCACTCCTGGGTGAGCCTGGCTTCTAAAGAGCAGACTTAGGTTTTTTCTCATTTTCTCCAGGGAAAATCAGCTACAAGATGAGGGCATTGGACTGGATGATTTCCAGAGTCCTAGCTCTAAATCTCTAGCTCTAGGAATAATTTTGATTTTATATCTATTTCAAAGAAAAACAAGAGACTCACCACTAATCTGTACTGACATCAAGGTGGGCCTTGAGGAATCACAGAACTGTGAAAAGTACCTCAACCAGGTAGCCAGCCTTCAAAGAGCAATCAGGCCCCTCCACATCTTAATCTTTGATATCAATAAATGACCCCACAGTGTGTCATCCAGCCTTTGTTTGTTCAAAGACTTCCGTGAAGGAAGCCCCTCCTGACATGTTATCTCCTGACGTAACTCTTGCCATATTTGGATACTTTGATATTTTAGGGAATTCTTTCAAAGATAAAGCTTGTGTGTGCCTTTTGGTAATTTCCACTCACTGCTCCTGGTTCTGCTTCCTAGGACCAGCAGACTAAATCCAATCCCCCTTCCACCTGCATTGTTTTTCTGTATTGTAAATGTTATAAATGTGGTTATCTCCATCTCTGCCCTTCTTCACCATGCCCTGGGGACATTATCATCTCACATAACACTTGCCAACATACACTAATAATTCCTGGGTCTTACCATCTTTCCTGCTGCAAACCCTAAGGACCATTGAATTGTTCCAACCTACAACATACACATAAAATACATACATACATATAAATAAAATACTATATACCTATATATATATATTATATATATATGTATATGTATAGGGCAGCTAGATGATGTAGTAGATAGAGTGCTGGCCCTGGAATCAAGAGAACCTGAGTTCCAATGCAGCTTCAGACACTATGTTAATGATCCTGGACAAGTCCCTTAACCCTGTTTACCTCTGTTTCCCCATCTGTAAAATGAGCTGGAGAAGGAAATGTCAAACCACTCCAGTATCTTTGCCAAGAAAACCCCAAATGGGATCATGGAGAGTCAGATATGACTGAAATGACGTGTGTGTACATGTATGTGTGTTTATATGCATATATATATATATATAGAAAAACTCAGTCATCTTTACCATCCTACTTTTTTAAAATATATTTTATTTTTCCCCTGATCACATGTTAAAACAAATTTTTCAGTATTAAGTTTTTCTTTTAAGTTTTGAGTTCTAGATTCCATTCTGTTCTCTCCTCCCCCTTTCCCAAAACGGTAAGCATTCAGATATAGGTTATCCATGTGCAATCATGAAACACACTTCCATATTAGTCATTTTGTACAGGAAGTCTCAAATAAAAGAAAAAGAATGAAAGAAAGAAAGTAGAAAAATAGAATGCTTCAGTCTATATTCAGACAATATCAGTTATTTGTCTGGAGGCAAAGAGTGTCCTTCACCATTAGTCTTTTAGAATTGTCTTAGAGCATTGTATTGCTAAGAATAAATAGCTAAGTCATTCACAGTTCTTCATTGAACAATATTGCTATTCCTGCATACAGCCTTCTCCTGGTTCTGTTCACTTCGATATGCATCAGTTCATGTAAGTCTTTACAGATTTTTCTAAAATCATCCTGCATGTCATTTCTTATAGCACAATAATATTCCATTATAGTCAATTACCACAGCTTGTTCAGCCAATTGATGGGCATCCCTTTGATTTCCAATTCTTGGAGCTTCTATAAATATTTTTGTACAAATAGGTCCTTCCCTCACCCCCCTGTCTTTTTTTGATGTCTTTGGGATTTCTACCTAGTAGTCATCCTGCTACTTTCAAAGAAAAACACCGACTTTGGATTTCTAGAAAGCAGCAGCATTCTTTGAAATGCATAGAATTGAAAGGTCATAATTTCCTTGAATTAATTTTGAGGTGAAAGCCAAGTATCCAAGGACTCCTATCCCTTTCTAGTCACACACAGTCTCATTTAGCAGCCGTAGAGTATTAAAGCCCTAAGAGGTAAGAGCCCTGGGGTCTGGGGTATAAGCCTGTCTTCCGTTGGTTTTTATAGCATGCATCCTCCTACCTTCACAACGGATGTACCTAGAAATACTCTGTAAATATCCTCAGTTCTGTGGTTCTTCCTAGAAACAGTTTAAATTAACTTTATGTGAAATGCTAAAGTGTTTTCATTAAGGACAAGTGAATTGTTTTAGTTTTTATTTTGGATACTGATGAACAGATATTCCTCCTAACTGTCCAGGACTCTTCAACACCACCACATCCCCCCAAAAAAGTTTTTGAATAGTGTATAATTGTATGTACAGTGTCCAGCACAAAGTAGATAGTTAATAAATGCTTTAGTGAATGAATGAATGAATGATCCTCAAAATAGGATTAAAAATCCTTTACCTATAAAGAAAATTAGAAAAAGGCGGGGGGGAGAGATAATGGCTACAAAAATAGATGACCTGGACTCAAATCCTGCCCTTCCACCTTACTACTTATGAGACCTTAGGCACAGTTTCCTCACTTTGAAAAATAAGGGACTACAGGGTCCTGAGGTCCCTTCCCCATTAGATCTGTAATTGATCTTATGAGCAACTGTCAGTCCAACTGTCTGGAAAGAGCTGAAAATGAGGATGACCTTGCCTTGCCATATCCTTTCTTTTTATATCTTCCCACCCCCAGACCATGATTCAGTCATAACTGAAACTTGGAAGTAAAGCAATGCTTCTCACTAGTGGCATGGATTGAAATAACACATTTTAGGAGGCATGAGTACTGTGTAGTGCTGAAAGTTCAGGGTCTCTGAACTGCGTTCCCATGCATTCGTTCTCCACTTACCTTTTCATCATTGTACCGATCCTGTGACATTTCTTGGAGACTGAAAAAGCCAGGCTCTCACTGTTTGTTTACCTTATTCACCAAAGTAACATGCAGCTAGCCCTGATTAGACTCTGTTCTAAGATGGATACAAAAGAATCCATCATCAGGTGATTTCAGTCTTTTGGTAATGAGTCTCTTGAAAAGTTTTAGGACAAGAAGAAGGAAGAAAACTAGCATTTATAAAACTCTTTAAGGTTTGCAAGGCACTTTCCATATGTTATCTCATTTGGTCCTCAAAACAACTCTCCTGTTACTGTTCCCATTTTACAGATAGGAAAACTAAAGCTGAAGAAACTAAAGGGATTTTCCCAGGATCATAGTTCGAAGAAAGGATTTGAATATAGGTCTTCTACTTCCAAGACCAGGAGTCTATCTACTGTACCCACTGGCTGCCATCCCTCAATCATTTATTAAATCACCTGCTAAGTGCTCGTCACTGCCCTCAAGTAGCCTACTTTGTTTTTTAGAAAGAAACACATACTTATGCTCTTGCATGTGTATATTAACGTACAGTGAATTTGTCTTCCAGTTTGATACTGACTTCACCTTTCAACCTCAGTTTTCTCATCTATTCAAAGGGGCCATCTGTACCAGATGATCTCTGAAAGCTCTTTCAGCTCTGACATTCTGTTCAATTCCACCCAAGATACAAGGTCTAATCAAAGTATATAAAACCTTTTGAGAAGAGATCAGGATGCAGACTTCATTTAGGAGTTGGCATTTGATCTGAGGTTGGAAGGAGCTAGAGTATATTCCAAGCACAGGGAATAGCCACCTTATACCATAAAATCAATATGACATATTTTTCAAGTTAGGCTCTCATCCCCACTTGGACTTTGAATCACCTGGGCATCACCTTGGAGAAAACACAGTCCATTCCAGATCACAATAAGGAATCAGAGTAGGATGGTAGTGTGTGGCCCAACCCTGTAGCAAAAGCAAGAATGGCTGTAAGTTTTCCTGGGATGGGATTATCCAATATACATAAATCTATTTTCCAACCAGCGAAGCATGAATTACTTCCCTGGGGGAATTTGGAGGTGAGGGAGGGGACAAGGATAGTTTCAGGATATATGGGTTGCTACAACTGCATGTGACAGCCTCAGTACCTCTTAACTCCGCCTGTAGACCATGCCAGGTGAGAGCATTTACTGTCTCATATTCCCACCCACATACCCATCCTTTTCTCCTGGTTCCAGCACCAGGTGGAGAGTATAGTAATCTGGTGGGTAAGCAGAAAAAGTCTGTTCTATGCCTTTGTTCTATAACAAATTCTTTCCATGCTCATTGGTTTTTTCATAAGGTCCTTCACTGATATGGAAATGTTGATGGTTCTACAGACACAGGCTTGTTTTCTGTTGTAAATATGCTTGATATGAAGTGTTATAGAAGCTAAGATTTGGAAGTTACAAAGAGTCCTCTGGGCTATCTCCCTGTCTCTAAATAAGATTGCAACTAAATTATTCCAGAAAGATGAAAGATCTGTTTTTAAAGTTGTTCTGGGAAGGTGAAAAGAAGGCATTCATATATTAAGTACAAGTTATGTGCCAAGAATTGTACTATGCATTTCACAAAGATTATCTCATTTGATCCTTACAATAACCCTTTGAGGTCAGTGCTGTTATTACTCCCATCTTACAGTTGAGGAAACTGAGGTAGAAGGCGATTAAGTGGCTTTCTCAGGATCATAGCTAGTAAGTATCTGAAGCTGAATTTAAATTCAGGTCTTCTTGACACCAAGTCTAACAAGCTGTGGGGCTGCACCTTATAAGACATTCCTTGGTACCATGTTCAGATGTATTCTCACAGTCAGAATGCTTTCTTATGTCCAGCTTAAATTCTTAATGCTGCAATGTAGTTCCTACTTGCTACTTTTCTTTCAAGTGTGGTATGGTGCAAAGAGCATCAAAGGCAGGGCACCTGAGTTCCAGTCCCATCTTTAACACTTACTAGCTGTATGACCTTGGGCAAGTCTTTTATTCTAAACATCAGTTACAAAATATGGGAGGTTGGATGAAATGATTTCTTAAAGCCTTTCCCTTCTGGCAGTCTGTGATTCTTGGATTTTTGTGATGACAGCTAAACAGATATCAGTGAGGTTTCTGCGTCTTTTTAAATTTTCTTCCCTGCATGTTGATTCAAGGTTAAGAGAGATCAGCAGCATGGGTGGGTGCTGGCTCCCTGCTTGGTGGGACTGACAGATGGTGGAGCAGATCCTCTGCTCCCCACAAATCCTTTAAGGTCTCTTCAGTAGGAGAATCCTGCAACTGTAGGTTTAGAACTGGGCAAACCCAAAGAAATCCGTGAACACACTGAACCCCAGAGAGGTTTATGCCCAATTTGTGGAGTGTTTTGTTGTTTCCATTTTGTAGGAGGGAATTCAGGAAAAGGCTAGAGCCCCTTTCATCTTAGGACCACCCCCACCCCAATCCTGCCCATCTGAGGAAGATGAAACCCACAGCCCATTGAGATGTGTGAAACATTTGCCATATGGAAGACCGAAGATTCTTTTGTCAATAGTCACTTCCTCCAGAAATCTCCCAGTCCTAGTGCTTTCTTATTTCCTGTTTAAAAAAATGATTGAAGTCACTCAGGAACTAGAAGAAAACTGACTTTGGGGACCTCTGACAGTGTTAGATTAACTGAAAACCTTTCTAAAGTTGTCCAGCAACTCTGAAGAGTGAAGTTGTTTCACCACGCATGTAGATTTTTATGAGCTTTCAAACAACTCTAAAGAGGAAATGATGAGTTACTCAACCTACCATATCCTGTGTTCAGAATAATTTTCATTTCTACTATCTGTAAAAGGGTAAAGGAATGCCGATAAATATTTGCTCGGTTTCTATGGTGAAGGGGAAGGGAGGGGGAAGAGGGAGGGAAGGGGGGAGAGAGAGAGAGAGAAAGAGAGAGAGAGAGAGAGAAGGGAGGGAAAGATAGAAAAGAGGTAGAGAGTGAGAGAAGAGGGGGTGAGGAGAGAAGGGGGAGAGAGAGAGAGAGAAAGAGATCATGTGATTGTCCAGTTTCAGAATCAAATCTGCTCTCTGTGCTTGTAGGGAGGAAGATGTATACTTATTACATGCAAGGCAGCAAGCATTCAAAAAATTGGCATCCATTTTAAGCTGCAGGTGTCTCTTAAGGGTCAATTCAAACCTAATAGCCTGGAGAGGAACTTGGATGCTTAGAGAATTAGATTTAAATGTTCAGTCTGAGGAGAAACTTTTCTGTCTGTGAGACTCCCTGTGCATTAAGAAATCATCTGCTTACTAAAAATAACCAGCTGAGCTATAAGAGCTCTTTTTTTTAAGTTCATAGTTTTCGGAGTGCCCAGGGGTTTTGACATTGTGTCTGTACATGGTCTGGCAGTAAGGAAGCAGCAGCCTTCCTCCCAGCCACAAGGAAGTCAGAAGACTTCCCCATGGCAGTCTCATGCCATGTGTCAAGAGCATCCTGTTCGAGCCTGTACCTTTCCTTCCCCAAAGGCATTGGAGTCAGGTCATCCTCAGAGCTCCCTGGCTCCATTCATTGATGGATCTCTTGGAGGACAGAGTAAGAGGGCCCTGGTAGGATAAAAGAGAAGGCAATGGTAGGTTCATGAGAGCAAGAGACAGTTAGAGGAGATGGGATGAGAAAGATGAGCTTTCTTCCGGGGCATCAACACCTGTGGGGGCAGAAGCTTGATAGTACTGCTACATTTTACCTCCTTCCCCCTCCCTGCTCCCCCCTCAGCCCTGCACAACTGCATCTGCCCCCTTGTCTAGCTTCCAACTAATAATCCTTCAGAGATCCCATCTCCAGTGTAGCCTTCTCCTGGGGCTACCTTCCCTGAGTTCTATATCTTGCTTCCTCCTCAGGGACTAGAGGATTGAAAGTCACCAGCTATATGTGCAGGTTTCCTGTCCCAGGATAGCTGTACTGACTAGGATGGACTCAGTTTATTTCTCTGTAAAATGTGAAGATTAGACTACATGACCTGCACATTCCTTCCTAGCTATAAATCCTACGACTGCTCACTGAACACACAAACAATAACATTCAGTCAACAAACATTGCTCAAGTGCCTGTTACGTATCAAATACTGTGGTAAATACTAGAGACACAAAGACCAAAGTAAATCAGTCCCCGCCCTTGCTAAGTCCACCTTATACAATGGAGGCAGAGGTAAGAGATGCATATATAGGTACATGCAGGACAGAGAAGATGTGTATCCGTACATGCAAACACACCTCCCTGTGGTTGAATTTTCTTTGTGTTCCAGCATTGCTAGTTACATGCCCATGCCTATCTTTGGGAAAACTGAAAAGGATTTTCCCAAATCTTTGAGTCCATTCTCTCAAACAAAAATATTTAGAAAACGGATTATCTTTCACTTTATTGCTGATTCTCAGGTTCAGAGCCCTCATGTTGCCTCTCGGTCAGTATACTGAGATGGAATAGCAGTATTCATGAGCCTGTGAATGCTGGGCTGGGTCAGACAGGGAAAATGGTTTGGTTGCTAGGTAAAGAGCTTCTACTTTTGCTCATCCATCAGCATTATTAAATGCCTACTATGTACCAGGCAGCTGGGGATATGAAAACAAAAATGGCCCCATCCCTGCGCTTAAGGACACTCTTATCTCTCAGGGGACTGATTTGGGGCTCCAGCTCTTGCGGGTGCAAGGTGAATAGGGAGGCTGAATGAAGGAAGGTTCTGGATAGAATGGTAGGGCCAAGATTAAAACCAGGCCTTCTTACCCCGCATCCAGTGCTCTTTCTAGGCAGTTTTGTGGTACCATAGTACACAGAGTGTCAGGCCTGAAGTCAGGAAGTCCTGAATTCAAATCCACTCTCCGACACTTAGTGATCGGGTGACTTGGGGCAAGCCATTTAATCTCTGATTGCCTCAATTTCCTCACCTTTAAAATGGGGATAATAATAGTACCTACCTGCTAGTGTTTTTTGAGGATAGTTGTAAAGCACTTAATATAGCCCCCACCACATAGTAAGCACTATGTAAATGTTAGTTATTATTTTTAAGTATTATGGTATTTAGCACAGTACCTTCCATATGGTAGGCACTACACAAATGGTAGCTGTTATTAAATTTAAAATAATTTATAAAAAATAGTTAAAATAAATTGTTAAATTCAATGACAGCTATATATTATTAAAAATTCTAAGTGTAGCAACATCTCAAGGTGAAAGCTGCATGCCAGGGAGTAGGGTGGGCTCAAAAAAAGAGCCTCCAAATTACCTGTTTCTCAGAAGTCCATTCCAATTCATCCTTTCCCTGGCATTCTAGAGTCTATCAGTAAGCCATCGACTGCTTCAGCTATAGGAGGGGTGAGACTGGAACAAGTCTCATGCAACCACAAGAAGTTTTTATGAGCTCCATGGATCATGACCTTGGCAAGAATTTACCTCTTTGGGACCATGCTTGCCCTACAGAAGCTGTCATTCAGATATTTCTCTGCCTCTGTTTCCCCATCTGTAAAATAAGGATGGAAATCCTTTCCAGCTTTAACATTCTGACCCATTCAATTCCAGTAGACATTAATTTAACACCTGCTAGCTTCAAGGCACTGTGCTCGAAATAGAGAGAAGATGTTTCCTAAGAAGAATGCTAACCTGACCCTCTCATCTCTGAATTTGGATACCAGACTGAAGGTCAGTTCTGAACTAATTTCTCGGAGACAAGGTGAGAGAGAGAAACGGGTGGTCCATACAGAGCCCTCATATTGCTGACTAATGCAACCCCCTTCATTTTCCAGATGAGGAAAGCAAGACAAAGTGATTTACCCAGAGTTACAGGGAGAGGACTCCAATGTAATAATGAGTTAATATTCATATAGAGTTGTGAGGTTTGGAAAGTTCTTTACAAATGCCTCATTTTGTTCTCACAACTCTGGGTGCTTTTATTATCCCCCTTTTACAGAAGAGGAAATTGAGGCAAATAATGGTTATTTGCCCAGCGTTACACGGCTGGGTAGTATGAGGTCAAATCTGAACTCACATTTTTCTGAATCCAGGTACAGTGCTCTGTACACTGCTCTGCCCAAATACCTAACGATGATGATGATGAAGATGATGATGATGATGATGATGATGAAGATGATGATGATGATGATGAAGATGATGAAGATGATGATGATGAAGATGATGATGATGATGATAGCTAGAATTTATAGAGTTCTGGCATTGTGCTATGTGCTTTACAATGATTACCTCATTTGATGCTCGCTACAACCCTGGGAGGTAGTGCTGGTGGTGATAACCTGTGGTTGTTCATGATTCATGCCTCACACTTCATGGTCGCTTTTGGGAGTTTCTTGGCAAAGATACTGGAGTTGTTTTCCATTTCCTTCTCTAGCTCATTTTACAGATGAGGAAACTGAGGCAAATGGCATTAAGGGACTTGCCCAGGATCACATCTAGGAAGCGTCTGAAGCTAGATTTGAACCTGGAAAGATGAATCTTCCTGACTCTGGGTCTGATACTCTATCCACTGCACCATGTCAGTATCCTGGGAGGTACATGCTGTTATTATCCCCATTTTACAGATGAGGAAACTGAGGCAAACAGGGGTTAAGTGACTTGTTCAGGGCCCTGCATTAATGATTGTCTGAGACAAGATTTTAATTCAGATCTTCTTGCTTTTTTTCCCTGGGCTCTATCCACAGTACCACCTGACTGCTTTCCATGTGTAGAAAACATTTGTGTCTGTGTGTTTGTGCGTGCGTGTGCTATTGAAAGGATTCACAGATACAAGACGTTACTAAGCTGAGTTGAGAATTCTTCTTTTGGAAAGGCAGTTTTCATGGATGTATATTTTGGGGCCAGGGCTGGCTTCAGCCTGACTTTATTTTATACTGTCACTTAACTCTGTTCCAAAAGAAAAAGAAATGCCAGGACAGATCAAAGGTATTTAAACAGATATAACCTCTTGTGTAAATATCCTTGAACTTCCCCCCTTTCTGTTGCCCTCAGATTGCTAAAGCCCCATTCAGCACCTCCCAAGGTTGGCAGGTTGTTGCAGCTTGTAAAGGGCTCTAATAAACACTGCCCTTGCCTTTGTTCCAGCCGGGCACTCCAGCTGATCGTTGCCATTGTGATTTCTGCTTACCGGACAAACGGTATTGTGATCATCAAAAGCCCCCTTTGGCACAGAACTGGCCGAGCTGCTCACCATTTGCTGCCTTCATTGTTTCACCCCAGGTCTTCCCCTCTTCCCTCACCCCATTCCCCTTGTCTTACTCTAATTTACAAGAATCAGGTCTAGACCCTCATAATGAAGCAATATGTGAAAACTTTTCCCTGGTGCTGCCTAGAGAGACTGTAGGGTATAGTCATAGTGGATCAAGGGCTTCGTTCAGGTGCCAGCTAAAGTGCCACCTCCTCAAAACGCCTTTCCTGCTTCCCCCTGAATCTTAGTGTCTTTCTGCTGAGATTGTCCCCAGTTTACAGGGTGTCCCGAAAGTCTTAGTGCACATTTAGGCTTCAGGAACTGTGCGATACATTGAGACTTTTGGGACACTTAATTGTTTGCTTGTCATCTGCCCCATTAATATGAACTTTTTAAGAGTAGGAGCTATTTTTTTTAACTTTCAATGTCTAGCACATAGTGGGCTCTTGATAAAATGCTTGGCTTGATTCCCTGTGTGACCCTGAGCAGGTTCCTTCTCCAAGCCTCAGTTTCCTCATCTGTAAACTGGGGATATGAACAGCATAGGGTTGTGGGGAGAAGCAAGTGAGATTATGAACTTAAAGCACTTCGCAAACTTGAGTTACTGTGAGTGTGATCCTAATTAACTTCTTGTCTTTTTCATTGGGGTTCAGATAGACATCAGCCCAGAACAAGATGCTTTCCTGCCTGTTGTCTGTTCTTTTATATTCTATAGGCAGCTGCCTAGATGGATAGATAACTGCTTTTTGTAGCTGAATGAAAGTATTAGAATGTAAGTTCGTCCTTTGTAAACTCACTGAAAGCATCCCTAGTAGAACTCCCATAGCAGAAAGGATGACAGGAATGATAGATATTACCTGTTACCCTGTGATGTCAATGTCTCCTGCCAGGTCTTATATTTTGAAATAAGTCTTGTTCCATATAGCTTAAAGATTGTGTTTATTTTCTATTTTTTAATAGTTCTTATGAATCAGTGTTCTCTTCAGGCAGTTATCAGGTAATCAATAATATTTATTATGGGCCAGGAATTGTACTAAGCCCTGGGGATATGAGATGAAAAAAACAGCCAATCCCAGCCTCCAAGGTCAATCTAACAAGGGCAGACAATACATAAAACGAAAGCAGAAAATGTTGGAGGGGGTTGGGATAAAGGAGTACAGCTGGTGAGAAATGAAAAGATGACTGTCCTAGGAGCCCTCTCTACAGGAGGTGTGGGGAGAAGTTCTTAGTTCCCACCTCCAGCCTTCCAACAAGAGAGACAGAGAGGGTCTGAAATTTAACCAGTGAAGTCTGAGTACCAAAGCAGATAGGATAAGCTCATTCTGTGAGAAAGGTCTCCACTTTAAGGACCACTTATGAAATATTTTGGAGTCTCTTTTATAGTAGGAAACTCTCATTTGTCAGCACATGAAAGCTAATGAGCTTCTAATGAGTTGAACTGCAAAGGAACCCAATGATATCAAAACATAGCTATCAAAATATTTAAAAAGCAAATTTATGACCCCTCAACCCAGAAATAAACTACTTTAGGTGACATTCAACATATCTAGTGGTGTTTATCTGTTATCAACTTCTACTGTTACTCACTGAAGGGTTGCTTGCATGTTTCAAAATTGTTTCTGTAGGTTTTTGTTGTGGTTGTCCTATGCTCTTAGAATGTGTACTATCCTTTTCTCTTATTTTTTGGTGAAGAATTATTCATCTTTTTGTGGCTCATTGAAGTGACAGGCCTTGCATTTTGTTAATGTTATATGAGTTCTTGTTAGGAAATTTTCTAGAATTGCTCTGGTCCATTTTATAGTACCAAAAGTATATGTTAAGACTAATTTATGTAGGTGTTAATTGCTTTAAACATTTTCTACCCATCGAGCTTTGATTTGAGATTTCCAGTAAGCCTCCACTTATTTGGCCATCACTTTCTCCTTGCTAACTTCATGTTCAATGTTACAAATACTAAGGAATTAGTAAGTCTCATCTTCACCTGTTGACTCAATTTGACATCCAGAGTTTATTATTATTATTATCTCCTCCTTTTTACCTTTTTTGATAGATTTCAAATGCTGATTTTTCAGATTATGAATGTTTTTATTCTGTGCTCTGAAATCTTAAAACACTATTAAAGAACCTTGTGATGTCTATCACATGGAAAACCATGATCCTTTAAAATGTACCCCAAAAAATTAAATCAATAAATTTCCATTCCCAATGGCCTATGCTGGTGTAATTTAAGAAAGTTACTTACTCCAGGCATTTTAAATAATGAATGTGAAGATAATTCAGGATCTAAAGGATTTGTGAGTTGTTTTTTGGGGGGAAATTGAGGACCCAGGTTGGTTATGGTGAAAATTGGAAATCCACTGGAATTGCAGAAAATAAGTGATTGAAATCTCATTATTTGAGATATTTAAAATTAAGTTCTGCTAAATATAAAAAAAAATAAACTGAACAGACCTGGGTCAAATAGCAGAAGGGGTTATGCAGGATGAATGTTTCTTTAAAAGAGAGAAAAAGACCTCATGGCATATTTGGTATGATCAATCAGGAATTGTTTTAAAGCACCTACTGTGTGTCAACCACTGTGGAAAGTGCTGGATGCGTGAAATTGTGCCTACTCCTAAGGAACCTCTGACCTCTGGACATGTGCATACAATGAATGAAACACTCCCCACTCACTGAGAGCTTACATTCTAATTGGGGAAACAAGGTCACACATAAATATATGCTGAATTAATTTAAAGAGACTAAAATACAAAATACTTTGAGGGGGAGGACACTAACTGTTGATGGGATCAGCAAAGTCTTCCAGTAAAACTATGATGTCTGGACCAACCAGGGCAAAAGTATGGAGAAGGGTGGTGTGGTGTTGTGAGTAAGGAATCAGAGAAAAGACCAGTTTGACTGGGTCCCAAACTGGTTGACAGAATGATGTACAAGGAAGCTGGAAATATAGGTAGGGCAAAGATAGTGGAGGGCTTTAAAAGTCACACAGAGGAGTTTATATTTGATTCTAGAGGCAATCGTAGGAAGCTACTAGTGTTGATTGATTAAGGGAGTTACTTGATCATACATCCCACAAACAGGAAAGAGCTAGTACCAAATGCTTTATTTTGGGGGTGGAGCCAAGATGGTGGAGTAGAAAGACTCACGTATGCTAGCTCCAAACCCACAGCCCATATATTTCCTGCAAGAAGAACTCCCCACAAATTCTGGAGCACTGCAAGGCAAACAGAAACACAGTGGAAAAGATTTCCGTTCCAGAGAGCCCTGGAGAGCCGTCCCCGGGGGTCCGTCGCGCCCCGGAAAGCGGAGCCCACCCCTGAGCTGCCCTGGCCGGGCAGCCTCAAGAGGAGCACATCCGAGCAGGCTTCAGGGACGGAATCTCCGGGCGTCCAGGAAGGTCCCTCCACCCACAGACACTACATGTCAGTGAGAGAGATGTCTGGGCTGGCCGAGAGGGAAGCAGGGTGTCTCCGTGACTCAGGCCCTCTCGGGAGGCAGCGGTGGAGGGAGCGGCAGTGGCAGAGGCAGCAGCGGCAGTCCGGGACTCCTGGAGCAAGCAGGAGCTCCATTACCTAAGGTCTCTGAATAAACCCCCTGAGGGATCAGAGCCTGGAAGGTGGCCCTGCCCCCACCCGCCCCATTACTGAAGGTCTCTGCATAAAGCCCCTGAGGGAACTGAGCCTGGGAGGCGGCCCTGGCCCCACCCGAGCACCAGAACTTAAGCTCACATTGAATAGCAGCTGCGCCTGCCGCGGAAAGCCCATTTGAATCTCAGACCCCAAGCACTAGCTGGGCGGATCTAGGCAGGGGTGGACAGGAATCTCAGAAGTCAAGTAACTGGCTGGGAAAATGCCTAGGAAAGGGAAGAAAAATAAGACTATAGACAGCTACTTTGATGGGGTACAGATGTTCCCGCCTTTCAATTCTGATGACGAGGAACTATTCTTACCATCAGGGAAAGACATGGAGGTCGGGGCCTCTCTATCCCAGACATCCCAGGTGGATGTCCAGTGGGCTCAGGCCATGGAAGAGCTCAAAAAGGATTTTGAAAATCAAGTTAGACAGGTGGAAGAAAAACTGGGAAGAAAAAATGAGAGAGATGCAAGAAAAGCATGAAAAACAGGTCAATACCCTGCTAAAGGAGACCCAAAAAAATGCTGAAGAAAATAACACCTTGAAAAATAGGCTCACTCAATTGGCAAAAGAGGTTCAAAAGGCCAATGAGGAGAAGAATGCTTTCAAAAGCAGAATGAGCCAAATGGAAAAAGAGGTTCAAAAGCTCACTGAAGATAATAGTTGTCTCAAAATTAGAATGGAACAGATGGAGTCTAATGACTTTATGAGAAACCAAGAAATCACCAAACAAAACCAAAAGAATGAAAAAATGGAAGAGAATGTGAAATATCTCATGGGAAAAACAACTGACCTGGAAAATAGATCCAGGAGAGACAATTTAAAAATTATGGGTCTACCTGAAAGCCATGATCAAAAAAGAGCCTAGACATCATCTTCCATGAAATTATTGAGGAAAACTGCCCTGATATTCTACAACCAGAGGGCAAAATAAGTATTGAAAGAATCCATCGATCACCACCTGAAAGAGATCCAAAAAGAGAAACTCCTAGGAACATTGTGGCCAAATTCCAGAATTCCCAGGTCAAGGAGAAAATATTGCAAGCAGTTAGAAAGAAACAATTCCAGTATTGTGGAAATAAAATCAGGATAACTCAAGATCTAGCAGCTTCTCCATTAAGGGATCGAGGGGTGTGGAATAGGATATTCCAGAAGTCAAAGGAACTAGGACTCAAACCAAGAATCACCTATCCAGCAAAACTGAGTAAAATACTTCAGGGGAAAATATGGCCTTTCAATGAAACAGAGGACTTTCAAGCATTCTTGATGAAAAGACCAGAGCTGAAAAGAAAATTTGACTTTCAAACACAAGAATGAGAAGAAGCATGAAAAAGTAAACAGCAAAGAGAAGTGATAAGGGACTTACCAAAGGTGAACTGTTTACATTCCTACATGGAAAGACAATATTTGTAACTCTTAAAACTTTTCAGTATCTGGGTAGTTGGTGGGACCACACACACACACACATACACACATGCACGCACATACAGAGACAGAGAGCACAGAGTGAATTGAATAGGATGGGACCATATCTTAAAAGAAATTAAGGTAAATGGTGAGAGAGAAATGTAGTGGGAGGAAAGAGGGTGAAATGGAATGGGGTAAATTATCTCTCATTCAAGAGGCAAGCAGGAGACTTTTTAGTGGAGGGAAAAAGAGGAGAGCTGAGAAAAAAACATGAAGTTTACCCTCATCACATTCGACTAAAGGAAGGAATAAAATGCACACTCATTTTGGTATGAAAACCTATCTTACAATACAGGAAAGTGGGGGAGAAGGAGATAAGCAGGGTGGGGGGGAGGATGGAAGGGAGGGCAATGGGAGGAGGGAGCAACTTGAAGTCAACACTCGGGGAGGGACAGGATCAAAAGAGAGAACAGAAGCAGTGGGGGGCAGGATAGGATGGAAGGAAATACAGTTAGTCTTACACAACATGACTATTATTGAAGTCATTTGCAAAAATACACAGATTGGGCCTATATTGAATTACCTGCCTTCCCAAAGTGAATGGGTGGGGAGGGAGGGATGGGGAGAAGTTGGAACTCAAAGTTTTAGGAACAACTGTTGAGTATTGTTCTTGCTACTAGGAAATAAGAAATACAGTTAATGGGGAATAGAAAGTCATCTGGCCCTACAGGACAAAAGAGAAAATGGGGACAAGAGAAGGGAGGGATGACAGAAGAGAGGGCAGATTGGAGATAGGGAAAATTAGAATGCTCGGTGTATTGGGGTGGGGGGAGGGGATAAAAGGGGAGAAAATTTGGACCCCAAAATTTTGTGAAAATGAATGTAAAAAGTTAAATAAATTTTTATTTAAAAAATGCTTTATTTTATGTTATGGTTATGTTAGGAAAATTAGCCATTTCTTAATACAAAAACACTAAGTTCCTTACTTACATTATTCTCCAAGACTCTTGATTAGAAATAAAGACTAATGCAGTTCTTGTTTTGTTGTGTTTCAATCATATTTGACTATCCATGACACCATTTGGGATTTTTTTTGGCAAAAGATACTGAAGTGGTTTGCCATTTCTTTCTCCTGCTCATTTGACAGATGAGGAAACTGAGTCAAACAGGGTTGCATGACTTGCCCAGGATCACACAGACACTAAAAAATGTCTGAGACTGGGTTTGAACTCAGCATCTTCCTGACTTCACACTTGGCGCTCTATCCACAATTTCACAGAATCCAAATAGGAAGTAGTATCAGGAACCATTTAGTGCAACTCTGGCTCTCCACCCTTCAGCCTCCCCTAGGACCTCTTATGATGATGAACTCACTTCATCCCAAAGAGGGTCTTCCACTTGGGAGCAGCTCTATTCATTTGGAAATCTTTCTTATTTTGAATTGAAATCTTCCTATTTGCAATTTCTACCTGCTTCTGCCCTTCAGGACCAAGTTGAATTCCCTGTATTAGAGGTCTTCTGGTAGAGGGATAATTATTTGCTTGTTGAGTATAGAGATTCCCTTAGTATATGTTATACTAGATGGCCACTGAAACCCCTTCCAGCTCTGAAATTCTGGGATTCTAGAATCCAAAGACTTCTCTTTTCAGGTTGACTATCCCCATTTCCTTCAACCAGTCCTCATATTGCATAGTTTTGAGACCCTTCCTGATCATGCCCTCCAATAGCTATTATATTAGTGTACTTTCCAAAATGTAGTACCCATTGATGAATACAAAACACAATGCCCTTGGCACAAATTCAGCATTAAATAAATACTTAGTCATTGATTTCTACATCATTCTGTTGCTTCAGGAGGAACATACATATTACTTAAAAAACAACAACCCAGCTTCCTTTCAGAAACTGCTAACGAATTCAATGTCTCCCAAACTGTCTTTGCAACTAATTTTTTAGGCTCTTTTAAACCTACTAAATTTTATTTTAACTCCTTTCCAAGTCCTATGGGTCGAGACTGATCATTTTATCCATTGTATTCACCATTCTTTCCATTTTGCATAATATTGCAGATTTGAAGTTCCTGATAAAAATGTTGAATAGAATGGGGCCAGAGAATTGATCAACAAGCATTCTGTTTTAAAAAACCTTTTTCTTTTTTTTTTGAGAAAACCCCTGGAGTACCATACAAGGGACTTTAGTAGAAGGTTGTTATAGTAGAAAAAAAAGTGTCAAATTTAAGGTCAGAGTACCTGGTTCAGATCTTGGTTCTGCCTCTTACTACTCCAGTGAGCTTGGACAATACACTTAGCCTCTCTCAGTTCTCAGTGCTACATCAATAAAATGAGCAGATCAGATTCGATTACCTCAAAAGTCCCTTTCCGTTCTTAATCTAGGATTCTATGACCTTTCTCTAGGTTGGTATCACTTAATTAATCACTGTTCCTTGGGTCTGGTTAGTTTTAGTCATTACTGAACACACCCTACTGTGGTCTCATCTAGCTGACATTTCTCCATCCTGTTCACAAGAATAACATGAGAATGTATGAGTATCCTATTTCTTATCTTCTCACTAGTTCAAAGGAGGGAAAGAAGAATTTAATTAATTTTTTAAAAAAAAGAATATGATGAGAGACTTGTTAAATGTCTTGTTGAAATCCGATTATATGCCATGTCTACTGTAGTTACCCTGCAAAAAAAAGGAAATGAATCTGGCATGACCTCTTCTGAATGATCTCATTCTGCTCTTTAGTGAGCATCATTTCCCTCATAAACCAGTCCTTTAATAATATGATCCCTAACTTCATACTTAACTTATCTGACAGTTTAAAAGAAAGCTACATTATTATCATCAAAATGGGTGTTCTAAAGCACAGAATCACAGAGTTTGAGAGATGACTGACCTTTATGTCCATCCCATTAAACCTGCACATGAAAAGCAATCCTCACTGTAGTATACCATTTTAGTAGTTATCTAGCTTATTTTGCAAATGTTGGCCTATAGGAACATTATAAAGATTTGTTAAATCACATTATATACTGTATTCATTGATTCATGTCACATGCTTTCTAAAAATTTTATAAATTTTTTGGTTTTTTTTATACCATCATAGTTTTCCCCAATAACCCTACCCTTTCTCATCCCAGAAAACCATCCCATTTAATAATATGGTTTTTTTAGAAATGTAGAGGAAAAATCACTATCACTGGTCAATACACTGAAAAAGTATGAAACACATGCAATACTCAACATCTGTGAACCTCCATGAAACAGGTTTAAGAGTGTTGTTGCTTTTAAATTTAGTTGTGTTCTTTTTTTAAAAAAAAATCACTATATTTTGTAGGTATCTTCAGAATAGTTGATCCTTATATTATCAACTTGCTGAACTTTGTGTCCAGTTGGATGACAATGCTGAATTTTTGAAACTGAGCACAAGTTTATGATGATAATTGACAGTGTGCCATGTAAACAGCTTAGTATCATAGATTGAAGACTTGAAGGAACCTCAGAGACCTTCTAGTCTAACTCCTTTCTGCCTGACCATTATTCATGAATTTGCTCATCATTTTCCCCCTACACATGCCCCCAAGAGAAGGCAAAATGGTGAGAAACATACATGAGATACTAGGACTGTCCATCACTACTCTGATGCAGCTGTTTCCCATTTGGGAACTATTGCTGGCTGCCAGGAGCTGTCCAAGGCTGAAGCTCCTTTGGAGGAGTAAGAGTTGGTAGAGTAACATGCTTTGCTTGTGTTTGTAAGTACACAGGCACACGTGCATTGTTGTGCAGGACCTGATAGGTGACTTCTCGTTGATGAGGCTCAGACCTTGTTGGACATATATGTGTTTGTGTGCGTGCATGTGTATGTGTGTTTAAACTCTAACCTGACCTTGCACTTTGTTTCCAGACTGTCCTTCATATCTTGCTAATATTTTATTGCCAAATTATCCTTCTAGTCCTTGAAGCTGCTTTCTGTCTTTGACTTTTCTGCTCATTACTCTAATAACTATCTCACTTGCTCTTTTGTTTCTTTGAGACCATTAACAGAAAGTTTTCTTGCTGTATTGCATTCAGATTCTCCAACCCCATGCCCACTAGGCTTCAGCCAAGGCCATGGGTGACATGGTCAAGAGGACCGGAGACTAAAACCAAGCTAACATTGTTAAATAAAATTAATGGGTAGATGTCATTTCAAGCTGGGATCACGGTTCAGAAACTGAACTAGGAAACAGTAAATCTATTTTCTTAAGATTCGTATTTTTAAAAATCATTTAGGACCCAACCAATCAAAAGCTTTTTATTAAATCCCTACTGTTTGCCAGGCACTGTGCTAAGAATTACCAGAGAAACTTGAGAGTTCTTTTAAAGATACTTTCAAACTTGGTAAGTTCAATTTAACTTACTTATTCTGTATGATAAATAAAACTTGTTTCTTTGGTTGTTTGCCAGGAGCTGTTTTGAATGGTTACAGGAAAATTAGGAAAACACCTTTGACAGCAGGAATAAGCATCACTAATTAAAGTCTTGATGACCAAGAAAAGAGGACCCTTTTAAAACTCATTGTAAGAGGAAGTACCTATTGCTTTGGGTTTATTATATGGAAAAGATTGTGTACTCAAAATGATTTAGAATATGAACTTTTCTTTTCATCCCATAAGGTCCTGAAGCCGGAAAGATGTGGGTTTAAGTCTTGCCTGTGATACTTTGTAGTGGTATGACAGTGAGGCAAGTTATCTAATTTCTCTGTGTTTCAGTAAAATGAGGAGAATTATACTGGATTGAAGGTCCTTCTGGCTGTAAATCTATGGTCCTATCATTATCATCTTAGATGACATCAATCTAAATACTCTGTCCCATGATACTAGTCATGGCCCATCCACACCTTGTCCTTCTCTGGAACTCTTGTCAAGTTTCTCCCTGGAACACACTGGAGAACTTCCCTATCTCTTGACATGGTATGGACTGATAAATGAAGCCCGGGAGCTTTCCATCAGTATCTCTCACTCTCACCAGGTAATGGTAGTACCTTCTCCAATCATATATGTCTCCATTAACATGCCAGCAAATATGGAACTTAGTAAGTTAAACTAAATTTTAAAAACTAATGCAATCTTAAGCTGAACTAAGACAGATATGGTGCCTGCAACAATGGACATGATAATCCTACTGTACTGAGTCCTATTTAGATCACATCTGGAAATACCATATCCATGTGTGTAGACATTGCATCTTAGGACATTACCAAACTAGATGGTGTGCCCAGACAAAAGTAACAAAGGTAGTGAAGGCTTTTGAGGTCATGCCACTTAATGATCAGTTGAAAGAATTAGAGAAAAAAGAAAACTTAGAGGGATGTATCTGATGGCTGCTTCTAAGTATTTAAAAGGTTTTTATTTAGGAGAAAGATTAGATTTATTCTTTGTCCTTCAAAGTAAAACTGGAAATAAGGGGTGAATGATGCAGAGTGGGTGAGAGAAAACTCCTTAAACATGAAAGTTGTATAAAAGTAAAATGGATTGTTTCCAGACATAGTGGACTCTCCTTTACTAGATATTTTCACGCAAAGGAAAATTGACCTCATTTGGAATGTTATAGAGGAGATTCTTGTTACAACTTGGACTCGGTGGCCTCTGAGGTCCCTTCAAGATGCTGTGAATTGAAAACAGAATGATCAACACCTGAGTTTTACCTCTTGGCCTCTGGATATTCTGACGATCTTGACATATCTGTCTCACTTCCAACAAGCATTTCCGCGTTTTGGGTAGCATTCATTTAGCCTCTCTAACCGTACCTCACCACCGCTGTAGGCAGCATTAGTCAGCAGTCCTCCAAAGATGGCAACCATTCCAGTACCAAAAACTGGAAACTTCGCGAAGCAAGGGTTTGACTATGTCATTCATTTCACACTATTCTTCACATACTCAAGTATTTAATGTTTCCCAACTTTAGCTCCATCTTCTGCCTTCCTGCCTTTGTACAGACTTGTCCCTAAACTTAGAATTTATTCCTTCTTAATCTTTTCTTCCAGGCATCCATAGCTGAAGTACCACTTCTTACGGGAAGCCTATTCTGATCCCCCTCCATCTTCAGATTATTTTGTATTTACTTCTCTGTGTACATGGTAGATATACCAGTAGTATGTAAAGTCCTTCGAGGTTAAAATTGTTTTTTGCTTATGCCTTTGTCTGTAGCAGGCACTTAATAAATGCTTGAATTGAATTGGATTGGATAAAAATGAAAATGGTTAGCACTAGTCTACTTTCCTTACTCTCAAAGAATGATTGCTGGCCATTTTAAAATCATAATTTTAAATTTAAAATATCTTTTTAAAAAGACATTTATTTGGTCCTAAGTGATTTTTGAAATATGTGTTAATATTTTCTGAAGAAAAATTGATTTACGAGGGAATGTCCATCAAATGGGGAATGACTGAACAAGTTGCACTATATGCATGTAATGGAATGCTATTGTGCTATAAGAAATGACGAACAGTTGGACTTCAGAAAAACCTGGAAAGACTTGAGTGAAATGAGCAGAACCAGGAGAACATTATATACAGTGACATCTACAGTGAGTGAGAACTGTTTCTCATCGCCTTAGCCCTTCACAGCAATGCAAGAACCAATTTAAGGACTCTTGAGGCAAAATGCCATCCACATCCAGAGAAAAAACTATGGAACTGGAACACGGAATGAAGCAGACTATTTTATCTTGTGTTATGTTTTGTTTTGTTTTGGTTTTTCTCATGGCTTCTCCCTTCATTTTAATTCTTCTGTGCAACATGACTATTGTGAAAATGTATTTAATAAGAATGTATGTTTAGAACCCATATAAAATTGCATGCCATCTCGGGGAGGGAAGGGAAAAGGAAGGGGAGAAAATTTAAAGCTTATGGGAGTGATTGTTGAAAACTGAAAACGAATAAATTAATTAATTTTTTTTAAATGGATTTGTTGTCTGTAGAGAGAACATTTATACTCCCTTTAGAATGATATTCTAATAATGATAAGTGGTCTTATCTGTCTGGGATGTTTTAGGCATTTCCCCACCTGCATTCAGGAAAATAGTAGGACTTTTTGTCATTTTCTAAATAGACAGTAAAGAAATTTGTTACTTGTCAGGAGGCTTTGTTAAGTTTACCATGTTCTCTCACTGAGCACTTACTAAGCACGGGTAATTTAGACTTTAAAAGGTCCCCCTCCCCAAACAAAGTATTACTGTGGAAAGGGGTGTCAGGTATAGAATCAGAGGATTGGGGCTCAGATCTCAACTCAGCTACTTATTACCTGCATGACCTTTAAACTCTCTTTCCCTCAGCTTACTTTTCTGTAAAATGAGACTGTTCAACTAGGTAGCATCCAAATCCTCTTCCTTCTCTAAATGTATGATCCTGTAACTACTGCACTCTCCAGTTTCCAAAGCCATTTCTTCTCTAGCCAACTGCTGCTTTCTAGATACCATTTTTAATGACATCAGAAATAAATACTGATTTTAAGATAAGGGTTCCTAAAGTCAGTAGAAAGATTGCTTTTTTTAGAGGCTTGCTCTCCAAAATTTCCTTGTGTCATTGTACTGCCCTGAGCCAGCACCAGGGTCAGAGATAAGGCTGACATCAGTCAATCAACATTCATTAAATGCCTACTGTGTGCCAGGAACTGTATTAAAACCTGTCAAGTTTCTGGTGAGTCACTTTATGTGTTCACATCCCTGAAAAATTCCTCTTTCCCTTCCTGTTTTGGTTGTAATGCTCTGAAGAATTTTATGGGGATTCTTTCCTTCTTGAATCTTGGCATCAACTAAGATGGGATATTGGCACTGAAGGAAATAATTATTTTCTACTTCATGTATTTTTCTATCTTTTGCAGGTTGTCACTTTGTGGTACAGAGCACCTGAAGTCTTGCTTCAGTCCAGCTATGCCACTCCAGTAGACCTGTGGAGCGTTGGCTGCATATTTGCAGAAATGTTTCGTCGAAAGTAAGAGCTACTATTATATGCCTATTTTACCTGAATGTGGGATCTGAGTCTCCTGGTGACTTGATTGGCAGCCGAAAGCTTAGCATTGGTGTTATAGTAGGAACAGCACTGGATTTAGTAAGAAGACTGGTGTTTCCATTCTGGAAAGGGACTCTTCCTCCCTGAGCCTTAGGTTCGTCATCTGTAAAATAATAGGGTTGGATGACATAACCTTGGAAGTCCCTTCCAGGTCTACATCTGTGAACTTAAGATTATTAACCTGTTTCTATTTCCAAGAGGCAATTGTGGTTTCCCATTCCACCTACCCTGGCAACTTGTCATCACAGAGTCACAGAATTTGAGAATTGGAAGGGATCTTATTAACTGTCTAGTCCAACCCATAAATGAAAGGAATCCCCAGTATGTATGGCATCTCTAGCGAGCAGTCATCCAGACGCTTTCTAAAAACTTCTATCCACCAGGAGCCCACCACCTGGGATTGAGATGACTCATTCCACTTTTATGTAATTATGAGGAAGTCAGAATTGGGTTCTTTGCAACTTCTACCCGCTGGGGCCAAACAGAGCTACTTAGATCCCCCTGCCCTATCTCCCCTAAGTCTTCTACCAACTGAACGCATCCAGGTCCTCCAGTCCATCTTCATATAGATGTGACCAGTTAGTAATCTTTTCTTTTTAGGCACTGAGGTCTTTTTTCTATTCACCAAACATTTATTAAATAATTACTATGTGAAAGACCCACATGCTTGGCTCTGGGAATACAAAAACAAACTGAAAAGAAAATATTGATGTCCTTAAGGAGTTTACATTCCATTGGGGATACAGCATGTAAATAGATAAATAAATACAAAATTATTTAAGGAGGCAGGTCAGGAATAACTTCCTCTGGAGGTCACACTTGAAGGAAGATAAGGATTCTAAGGAGAAGAAATAGGGAAGCTGTGCCTCCCAGGGATGGGGGTAGGAGGAGACGGGGATAAGAGTTTGTCCAAAGTTGGGAATTGGAAAGCAAGTCTCACGAATAGGCCATTTTGGGGAGTGGTGTGAAATAAGTGTAGGAAGGTCAGATTATAAACATGAAGCTGCATTGTATTTCATCTGAGAAGCAATAGGAGCTATCAGAATTGAGTAAGAAAGACATGCAGTCAGATGCATTTATAAGGGAGTATTTTAATGATTTTGTGAAGGTTACTATGGAGATAGAAGGATTTAAAAGAAGGAAGACCAACTAGAAGGCTATTGCTGTAATCCATCTGAAATGTGATAAGGGTGATGAGAGGAGGCAGAGAGAGAGCATACCAGTATCACAAAAACTGATGGAAGAGAAAATATTCAGGAGGGGGTGATCAGGGGTGTCCTAAACTGCTGGGAGGTTAAGAAGAATGAGGAGTGAGAAAAGGCCACCATGTTCAATGATGGAGAGAACATTGGTTGGGGAAAGACTAATTGATGTATGAATGTAACGATACTACTAGGCTGTAAGAATTAGGAAAAATTCAGACGTACTTAAATGAATTATTGAGTAGTGACATAAGCAAAACCAGGAAAAATAAACATAATGAATACAGTAATGTCAATGAATAAAAGCAAAGCCAGAACTGAACACAATGTAATCATGACCAATCTTGACCCTGGAGAAGAGAGCAGAAAAAATATATCCCTCTCCCTGTATTACAGAGGTGGGGAACCTGGGATCTGGAATAAGACATATGTAAATTCTCTTTTTAATCTCTTTTACAATTTTTCTTATTTTTTTCCATGAATTCAAGCACCAGAAAAAAGAGCACATCCACATCTATAGTAGAACAGATAAGAATATCACTATTAAATACAATTTGCTTTTCTTTTTAATTATATAATAAGTACATGGAGTAGCTTTTCAAAGCCATCATGGTTGTCTGGTCCTCTTTCAGGTTTTTCTTCTGTTCTCTTCTTTTCATTTAAAGAAAAGATACTTCTGTGATCCTCTTTTCTTTCTCTTTGTTATTTAATTACATATACTTTTCTCTACATGGTTAATATGTTGGTTAATTTTATGATGAACTGCTTTTTGCTTTTTTTTTATCTTTGATCCCAAGAGATGATTTCTTAGATAAGCGACAGAGGAAAAATATATTCAGAAATAAACATTAGGAGAGAAAGGAGCAGAAGGAAAGAAAGAGTAGATAGGAAATAAAACCAAAGGAATAAAATAATTTTTAAAAAAAGATTAGATTCATTTGAGTTTTGGTATCATGCTAAATTGCAAGGGATTTATAAGTGAGGAGATAAAAAATTGGTGTTGAATGTAGATGGCTCTTTTTAGGAGTCTGGGCCATGAAATGGAGGAGAGGTATAGAAGGATTAGGAGGAGATGGCATACTCTTTCGAGTAAAGGATTTACAAAGAGCCTATTCAACCACTTCAGTGGGAGACCTGAACATGCTTATACAGCAGCAGAGAAAGAGGCAGTCAGTAAGGAGAAAATGGAGATAGAAGGGCCTGAGAGAATGATCAAAGGTGCATGCTCCTGAAGGAGATGGGAAACAACATCACAAAGCAAGGAAAGGGATTGTCCTTTATGAAAAGAAAAGCCTCTCTCCCCGAGTAGGGGTAATGTAGAAGGGTTTGGGCAGATAGGATAGGGGAGAAAAGGAAGCACACAGTGGATGGCTTCTATTCTCTCAGTAACGACAGAGAGGAGGGAAAGGTGGAATAAGAGACTTAAAGAAGAGATTGGGATAGATATTGTAAGGAGTATAGGAGAGAATCAGTCAGGGAAGAATAAAAGGGTTGTTGTGCAACATTAGGAAGCCATCTGAAATTTGAGAGCAGAAATTTATAGTGGGTCCGGTTAGCAGAGTTGTGTGGCTTCTCCATTTGCTTTTAGCAAGATATGAGTAGAAGGCATTGATGGTGGGGGTAACCCAGGCCTATCATTTTGCAGGGCATGAGTGGTGATAGAACAAAGGGTCAAAGGATTTGAGGGTAAAAGGACAATGTATAGTTAATTAACTATAAGGTCAAGACTACAAATTCCTCACTTTGGCGTTTAACAATTACAAAGAGAAGAAAATGAACCCAGATCAAAGATAATTAACCAGGGAAAAATTAGGATTTGATGACCAGAAGTCCCAGTGAGGATAAAGAAAAGGTTTAAGGGGGAGTAAGACAGAGGGATGGGGAGTAAGGCAGAGGGATAGATAGAAAGCTGGGACCCAAAAGAGGAATTTGATTGTTCTAGACCATGGGAGTAGGACAGTTATATAGGGGATGGTGAGGCCAAGGGGACAGGCCAGTAATAGAAGTTTAAGAGGTGACACACATTTTTAATATCAGAAAATGCCACATGTTGAAATTCATTCTTGTGATGTCATATATATTAATGGGAAAGCCTGACTTTTGATATACAGTAGCACATAGAGAAGACATCATTTTCAAAATGAGTCAGAGGAAGCAGTTTTTTTAATGCGCCTGTGGTTTTTTTAAGTCTTGCCTCAGTTCTGCCGAATATATTCTGTCTTTCTATTCTAGTTTTGCATTTATTTGCATTAAAAAAGCAGTCACCAATTAGGAAAGTGTTTACCATAGGCCAATGATTGGATGATCTTTGTCTTACAATATGGCAGCCAAGAGAGAAAGTACGGATGTCCAGGAAGGGAGAAGGGGTCACAGACTTGAGCAGACTGTATAAACCAAATAATGCCTTTGCAAAGCCATTGATTTTAGGCAAGGCTAAGGTAATCCAGTGATCCCTAGGATTTTGGGTCGATCCCAGTGCAGATCCTACCCATTTGAATATAGAGTAGAAAAGAATGGACCATAGGAGTAGAACCAGTGTGAGTTGAAAGGTCATTCAATGTAAAATCATTTATTAAGCACCTACTGTGTGCCAGGTCCTCTAGTAAGCACAAAAAACGTGTTATGCTGGTAAAAGAGAGAGCCCAGGATTTTGACTGGTAATTTATCAGACTCTTTTACTCTTTAGCCATAAAGACAGTTAGGAAGTACAGTGGATAAAGCACTAGCCCTAGAGTTAGGAAGACCATAGTTCAAATCTGGCCTGAGACACTTACCAGCCATGAGATCCTGGGTAAGTCACTTTTAACCTCTTTTAGCCTCAGATCCCTCACTATAAAAGAAAGGTTAAAAGTAGCACCTCTTTCCTTGGGTTATTATAGGGACAAAATGATAGAATATTTTTAAGTCATTTTGTAAACCCTAAAGCACTGTGTAAGTAGTAGCTATTACAGGATCATAAGCTTAAATATTTAGAGTTGGAAGGGACTTTAGAGGAAGAAGGGAGAAAAAGGAAAAGCGGAGAAGGAAAGGAGGAAGAAAGGATTGATTTGTTAAACACCTATTATGTACCAAGCGCCATGCTAAGACTTTACAAATATTATCTCATTTGCTCCTCTCAACAACCCTAGGAGGTAGGTACTATTATCTCCATTTTACAGTTAAGGAAACCGAGACAAAGAGAAGTGACTTGATCAGGGTTACCAGCTAGGAAGTGCTGGATTGGTACTCTAAGTTCAGCCTCTAGGACCATCCAGTTCAACTCCTCATAGAAGCTGAACGCCAGAATGATAAAGTTACTCGCCCACAGTCAGTTGCCCTAAGAGTTGGTGTCAGAGTTGGGATTTGAACCCAGGACCTCCACCTCAAAATCCATTACTTTCCCCCATAATAGTTTACCTTTCCGGTGCCTCTGAGGTGGAGGTCCTTCAGCATACACTGCCTTTCATCCTGTCCCATATTGATGGAACTACGCCAGGACAATAGCTGAAAATGAAAGTCATCGAACATGTGCCACCTATACAGGTAACTTTAGGAGTGTGTTTGCACGGGCCACTTCAGAAATCAGACCAAAAGCTCCACTAGGCCACACCGGTTCAGAGGGAACCCTCATGTGTGTCCTCTTCTGTTTAGAGCACTCTCTCTTACTTGGCTTTTTTATCTCAATAACATATTTGAAAGATCCAGGGGACCTCCACTCTTTACCCTTGGTTATCTTAACAATGGCCTGGGGCCAAAAGCAATACAATTTTGATGTAAAGTAATTTGTGGAAAAGGAGAAATCCAGAGGGAAGGAAACTGGAGATGGGAAGTAAGAAAATACTGGCTATCTATCACATGCAAAATGGAGGAAAAACCAATTTTTAAATTAGAAAAGAGGCCTGTGGGATCGAGTCAGATTCCCAAGGGCATTTTGGGCAGAAACAACTTCAGAGCTAGAGGAGTAAAAGACAGTGGAGCCATTGTTTCTCTACGTGCAGCGTCATTCTCAGTACCATCCACCTTTCATGCCTGGCCCCTTTATTACCTCTGTATTTTTGTTTCCATAAAGAAAAGCCGTTCAATACTATGTGATGTCAAAGCCATCTCAGTGGGGTAGGCTTGCAGTTATGTTCCTCCCACTGTCTCCTCCCCAATTTTTTATTGTTACTTTTTGATTTTATGCTTCACTTATTTCTCCTGAATCCCCTCTCCCTTGAGACCTTTTTTTTTTTTTGTATTGACAGAATCAAATCAATAAAACTATTTAAACAAAGCCTCCTGACACAGCAGCAGCGGCCAACAATGCATGTGCTATATTCTCATGGTCTGTATCATTTTACGGGGAGGAGACGATGTACATCTTTAGCAGTCTCTCAGGACCTGTTTTATTCATTAAGGTTCATCATAGTTTGTATTTTGGTTTTTTTAGCATTGTCAGTTAAGCATTTGTGCTTACTACCTTGGTGGTGAATTTGGGTAAGTCACCTCACCTTGGAACATTATATTCTTCACTATATAAAATGAAGGGTCTGAGCTCAGTGACCTCTAAGAGTCTTTGATCTCCAAGGTTATAAACTGTGGCTTAATGTTGACTTGAGAGACATTTGGAGGAATTACGAGTCCATTCCTAAAATTCCCCTCACATAAAAGTATGTCTTTAGGCCCCTTCACTCTGGAATGCTCTCTCCTGGCAGTTTTATTCCATCCCATGGCTTCATTTGCCACCTCTGTGCAGATAGCAGCTCCCAAATCTGTATCTGCAGCTTTGCCTTCCCTCCCACTCCCTGCATAGAATCCTCTCTCCTGGCACCAACAGAACATCTCTTCTATGTCATCTGCTCCTCCATCAGGCATTGCTCTTACTGTCAGGAACTCATCGCTATGCTTAATGTTCCCTCTAACTGAATGCACATGCTTTGGAGGTAAGAACTGTCTCACTTTGATATTTTTATTGCTAGCACTTAGCACAGTATCTGACACTTGGCACTTAATAAATGAAGATTGATTGATCAGTAGATAGATTCTCCAGTTAATGTCATTCTTCTGCCAAAGACTCTCACATTCAGCTCTTTTCTGTTCCCAATGTTACTGCCCTAGGATGTGTCCTGCTTGCCACCCACTTGGCAGAGCATGTGGTAAGGCCCTGATGACCATGGGATACATCATTAGGACATGTAGTAAAGTCTGATTATCTCAGCCAAAGGATTATAGGTGATGCCTCCCAGCTCATCAAAGTGACAGGAACAACCGTGAACGTTCTGCCTTGCCATCTCTGGATGCCTTGAAGGTATTGACCCACCACCACTGGGAAGTGGGGACAAACCTAAGAGAATTCGGGGTTCCCACCAAATGGGCGAGGTAGAGATTAGTTGCCATTCAGAAGGAGGGGAAAGAGAGAGAGGTGTTAGCAGGGAGGTGAATGAAAGGTGGCTCCATTGACTGGCCAGTCTAAGCAGTCTGGACAACCTGAATCAAGAAAAGGAAAGGGTAAAGGTAAAGGGTACCTCCAGCTATTGAGGAGCTTTCTGTCCAGTAGGCCCAGTGACCCTAACACAAGTCAGTCATCTTGAACAGTAGTACAGTGTAAAAATAATAAGAATTCATAATAATACTTCATCTCATGCAGTCTTCTCCATTGATGGCAAAATGTCATTTAGACTTTATCATTGTAAAATTCTTAACATACACCAAGGAAAGACAGAGAGGAAAGTTGTTGATTTTGAATCTGGAGGTGGTGTTGAACTAATGGACAGCGGTGATCTGTACAAATACTTTGGTCTCCCCCACAAAATATACACACTGACCATAAAAGGTGTCAAGGAGAAAAAGGCTCTTGATGAGTGCATTGAGACTCAATAGCATCCTGAAATCATTGTTTAATGGGAAGAATGCATTAAAAGCAATTAAAATCTATACTGTACCAATCTTAATATACCTTTTTTAACAACTGTAAAATGAATTCTAACAGATTTGAAAAGCATCCTAACAAAAACCCATACCATATTTTAAATAACACAAGACCCATATAGGAAGAGAAATATTTCCTCCCCCAAAAAAGGAGAAAGAGTATTCAAGAACATTCTTGGAGTATGAGGACCCCCAACAGGACCCTGTATACATTAGACTGTTTCTAAGTAGGGATTGTTTCATTTTGTTATGTCGTCGTGCCTAGAACAGTGCTAAGCACATGTCAGACACTTACGAAATGCATATTTGTTGACAGATTGATCCCATTTTGTTCACGTTGGATAGCTGATTCACCTTTTCCCCACATTTTAGTAATGTTAATTCTTACGATAAAGGCATTGTTTGCAGATATATTTTGACTTTTTTTTTTCTTTGGCATCGATACATAATGGATAGATCATAGAGCCTTGAAGGTTCACTACCTGGGTTCAAACTGAGACCTGATGCGTAATCTACTCTTGAATTCTCAAAGATTCAGTTTCCTCATCTGTAAAATGGCAATAATGATGGTGATGATCATTATACTTCCTACATAACAAGATGTTACAAAGAGAAATGCTTTGTAAAATCTTCTGTAAATGAGAATAGTATTTTTTTATTAATGTTAAGTTGAAGAAATGAGGAAAAATAAATACCTTATCGTTAGCTTCACTGATGAATTGATGATATATCTTTTTTTCAGAGGAGAATTTCAGAATTCCACTCATCGTTAAATTAAAGTAGTGGCTAAAATAAATAAGCAAGCGAATAAACACAAAGATTTCTCCAGGGTGATACTGTGAAACGAAAACCTAGCAATCCTGAGCCGTCCCAGAGCCAGAACTAGAGCTAGTGACATGACAGTAATGGGGTTTTCCAGGTGACAACAGAATGAAAACAAAACAAAATTATACATTAAAAAAGTGAAGCTTGTTACTAATTCTATGAATATAGAGATTGTGGTGAACAGATAGCATTTCTAAGAAATTCTAGGTTGATAGCAAGATTGGTCCCTCCCTAGGAAATGCCAAATGCCACCAGGAAGAATACCGAAAATAAAATTGCAACCATTGTAGGAATGAAACAGCTAAGCCTTCCCGGTCATAGAGATGCATTGGCTGCTGGTCTCTTTGGACGGGTTCTTCCCACTTCCTGGGAATTCCACACTGGCTACCTGGAAATTGACAGGACAGTTGTATGGTAGGTGCCTGTGTGTGAGTGTCTGAAAACCGTCTCCAAGGACATTCCTGCCAGTCTTTCCCATTGATTAATCTGTGCTAGAGTTGCCCTGCTTTTCAGAAGGGTTTTCAGTAACATCATAGCAACTGGTTTTCTTGAAGAGATGAAAGTACTTCCTCATTTGACACTGAGACATCCAGGGGTAGGCCCCAAACTAAAAGACTGAGCATGTTCTCTCAGGACTAATTCCAGGAAAATCTGGGTGATGGGAATGCATTTTCTTTTTCTTCCTATATTTTACCTAGCTATTTTGACTACCGTGGGATTTACAAGCCATCTGGACAAAACTCTAAAGGAACTCCTTTAGGAACCCACATAGGGAACCTAAGAATTCCTTATAGATGTGACAGCACAGACCTTGTCTCTCTCCTTAATGAGCTTGGGGAGTGAGTGGCATGAGCCACCTTTTCTCTTTTCTTTTTTTTGTTCTTTTTCGTTAGAAACTATTCATAATTTCATGTTAGATGCTTAGGAGTCTGAAGAGAGTGACCCCTTATCTTTGAACTCATAATCACAAAACAATACTAACAGTATTCGGATTTATAGAGCACATTAGTATACTATTGATAACAATATTAGATTTGCAAATTACTTTATATGTGTTACCTTGTTTCCCTCTGAGGTAGGTGCTGTTTTATTATCAGATTTTATAGAGAAGGAAACTGAGGCTGGAAGAGATTAAGTGATTGGCCCAGGGTCACACAGAAACAAGGTTTCTAGGCAGAATTAGAATTCAGATCTTTGACTAGCCACTTACTTACAGGAGGAAACAAGTCAGGCTTTGAATCTGAGAGAGCTGGTTTTCAGTTCCAGCATTGAAGCTTATGGCTGTGATTGTGTACAAGTCCTTTGAGCTATCTAAACCTCAGTTTAGTTATTCATAAAATAAGAATGCCTTATTTTGCAAGGTTGTTATAGGATTTTTGTAAAGCTTAAAGTGCTATGTAAATTACCTGTTGTTACTATTATTTTCTTTCATTTAGCTGTACCCAAGGAAGTAAACATTTTTTTTGGTCTCTGGGCCAATTATTGAGAACCCTAAAGAGCTTTTGTTTATGTCAACCATACACATAAACATATATGTATGTATGTGTGTGTGTATATATATATATTATATCAGAAATTAAATGTCTTTGCATTATAACAATGATTTTCAATCTCTTGAGAAATGCTAATTTAATGAATATTTTTGCCCAAACACAAATCTTCCCTTAATATTGTTTTCCTTCATTCATTTCAGTCATGTCTGGATCTCCATGACCCCGTTAGGGGTTCTCTTGGCAAGGTTTACTGGAGTGGTTGACCATTTCCTTCTCCAGTTCATTTTACAGATGAGGAAATGGAAGCAAACAGGGTGAAGTGACTTGCCCAGGGTCACGTAGCTAGGAAGTATCTGAGGCAGGATTTGAACTTAGATGAGTCTTCCTGACCGCGGGCTTGGTGTTCTATACACTATGCCACCCAACTATCCTTCTTAGCCGTATTAATGTGGAATTAATGAGATTAAAGAGGAAGTGTGATGTAGCAGACAGAGCTAACCTTGAAGCCAGGTTCAAACCCCACCCCTGACATGGTGGTTCTGGGCTCTGAGCAAGTCACTTGCTGTGCAATAGACAACTTGCTAAGAAGATGCAGACCCACATAGGGAACCTAAGAATTCCTTATAGATGTGACAGCACAGACCTCGTCTCTCTCCTTAATGAGCTTGGGGAGTGAGTGGCATGAGCCACCTTTTCTCTTTTCTTTTTTTTCTCTTTTCTTTTTTTTTGTTCTTTTTCGTTAGAAACTATTCACAATTTCATGTTAGATGCTTAAGAGTCTGAAGAGAGTGACCCCTTTATCTTTGAACTCATAATCACAAAACAAATAGCAACAAATAATTATTATATTTACTTTTTATAGCCTTACCTAATATCTCCCTGTGCCTCTGCCCTACCCCCTTTTTTTTCTTTTTTGAGATAGAAATTGTGTTGCTAATTAAAGTTTCTTCATCCTATTTTGTTATTTCCCACTAAAAAAATGGCCAAGTTAAGAGAGTTATTAGCGAGGATGGGGAGATGTCATCAATGTTTGTCTTCTTCCTCCTTATATCTTCTTCCTACTTCACTTGGGCTAAAGATGCAGAGCTTTTAACTTTCCCAGCAATGAGGTGGGGTTGTAGCCACTGGCTAACCCTTCTTTCCCAGGAACCAATGAAGCACAAACCACAAATCTGACCCTTAAAAGGAAAGGAAATCCTGAATGTAAACAGTTGGAGTTCATCACCCGGCTCCTGGCCTTCGTTCAGAAACACATATGCAGCCATAAAGCTTCATCCTCTCTGTGGCCTTCTGATGTATGTGTCTTTTCCAGGAACTGGAGGAATTCCTAAAGGAAGGGAAAAGTTTTAGGAGATGTTGGTTCCAGTGACTTTTGTAATTCACGAAAGTTGCCCTGGGAAGAGACACAGAGACTCGAATACTTCCATAGTCCTCCCCACCTCTCCCTTGCAGATGGCTAAGTTAAGATAAAAGGGGTGGAATGGGTATAAATTCAGTATTTTTTTTTCAGGTGTCAAGCTAGGTTATAATCAAGACCGCCTCCTTTCAGCTATGAAAATCTATGTGGATTTCTTTTGTCTTGTTTTTTAATCAGTATGGGCAAGACGGGAAAGTATTGACCTCATCTTGTCCGTTTAAAATAATTATGTTAAAGTTCCAAATATTACTTTCAGCCTGTCTTTGCTGAACTTAGAGGTGGTAGATAGAAAGATCAGTTCTTTTATAGACATAGATACTTGGACTGGACATGAATTTATGATTTTTTCTATGCTATTCCCCAGAACAGAGGTTAGAGGAAAGAATAAAAACACAGAAGCTTTTATACTTTTTATACTTACATATGTGTTTATTTCAAAGACATATATTAATATATGACACATGTGTGTATATATATGTGTGTGTGCATATATATTTTTTCCAGACAGATTTATTTCTAAAAACATTCCTACCTCAAATTTTATCTCCCATTTGCTTTCGCTGGCTTAGCTAACTCCTTGATATCTTATACCAAGTAGCCCAGTCCTCCATATGGAAAGAGAAACAAGCCCATTAAATCTCAGTTCATTTTCTTTCTGAACCTTGAATCAAATTAAGATTCTCTGCCATGGAACAAGAGACTTAATCATTTTTTATTCTAAAACATTTCCAAGGAATACCATTATATACATTAAAGTGTGTATACTTTTTTAAATAATAATAGTAACTATTTCAGCCTGTAGCTTATTGCTCAGCCCCCTTCATGTGAAGTTGCTTGCAACAAGTCTAACAGTCCTGAAATTCTGTTCAGTTTAAGTGCTTGAGATGGGCATCTTTTAGATGTGTGGCTGTACCTGGTCTAGAGTTCTGTAAAGTTCAGCTGTTCTAACTCTGTTAATCCCTTTGCAAGAATTTGATGAAAGTTTGCTTTATATATGTTTCTTAACAAATAACCTTAAGGCAATTTGATCAAGTGGGACAAAACTGATTGATACATGGGGCTTTCTATTAAATTAGTGTGGATTAGTGATGCTTTAGTACATGTCTGATTTGCCATATTATCCAGGTACTCTCCTCCAGGAAAAGCTGAGAAAGAAGATTACCACAAGGGGGATAAATTCCTTCCTTGCTACTGTGCTAAAATTTTAGGGTATAGTGAGTGCTCTCACAAACCGTCTACAATCTGTTGTTAACTCCATGTGGTCCACTTCAGTAAGGGTGGTCTGTGTCTGTCCAATGTTCACTCTTCATTATTTCTCACTTAAGGAGGTCTTCAAATCTGCTTTCCATCTGGCCTTCTCACAGTGGCTTGGGAAGCTGGTGTCTGATAAGGCCAAGTATTTAACTAAACCAAAAAAAGAGGGGGTTGAGTGGGAAAGTTTCTTTCAGAAATAAAAATAATTACTACTTAAGGGTAGCTTTTATTGCATAAAATTTGGTGAATGGGGCACCATTTTGGCCATCTACCTTATCCTAAAAAATACATTGAAGTTCATCACCATGTTGAGCTACTGATTCACTTCCCTGGGTTTGACAGCCAAATGAAAAGGTGAACTGCCTCAAACTTTTGTCTATACAACAGTATGACTTGGAGCTGTTGCCTGTTTAGCCCTGTCTTCTGGGGTTTTAAATTTGTCTTTTTGTTGATTATTTTTCCTTAAATGCACTTACTGGTCTTGTATAGTTCAACTGGCATCAAACAAATACCATTCTGTGTACTTCAACTTACTTTTCTATAAACTTTATTCAGAATCAGAAAGTACAGTACAGCTAGTTTAACTAAAAGTGAAACCTTTTCTGTCCATACCAGGACACATACAAACTTTGGGGAACATACCTACTTGCAACAGAATTCCAAAATGGCAGATTGTAGAGTGGAAATGAGGTTTTCATTAAAGCTGGTATAAGTAGGTCTTTTCTTATCACTGGAAAAGTCAGTTTGGAATTCTCAGTCTGAAAATCTGAAAGTTGGGCATCAGAATTCCTGCAAGAGGATTTGGGCTCTGATGCCCAATGGTCATTGTTAACAATCCAGCTTACTACTTTTTCACCATAGAGGACCCATTTGGAGGCAGCATGTGCTGCATTGACTGCAGTTAGCAAGATGTCACTGAATTCTGGGTCTCTGAGTCTTTTATTAACAAAAATTGTCTTCAGAGTTAAAAATGAGTCTACAGTCTTGACAAGTAATGGTATTGAACACACTCATTTTCCTTTATTTTTCCTCTGGTCTCACAAAAGTAAAGCTATCATGCAGTTTATGCTTTGGATGCTTTTCTTTCTTCTTTTCTTTTTTAAAATTTTCTCTACATGACTTGTATCTAGACACTGTTCAGAACGTTAAAGGTAGTTCTGTGATCTCATGCACTTCTTGTCAATTCATAATTTATTGGTCTCTTATGTGTCATGCTAAATGCTAGGGATATAAAGAAGGGCAAAAACCTCCCTGCCTTCAAGGTGCCCACAATCTAAGGGGAGAGTCAGCATTTGCAAATATAAATATCCAAACAAAATATAGACAGGACATATTGGAGATAGTGTCAGAGAGAAGGCACTAGAATACTTGCTCTCCATGAAATTCACTTTTACATCTAAACTTAGGAACTAAGTCTTTTCTTTCTCTCTGACATTCAAGTGCATTTGCTTGGGGCTAGGGGCAGAAGTGGGTGCAGAGTGGGGAGGTGGGAGGGAGGAGAAAAGAAGAAGCTGTGTATGGTTTGATTTCCAAGTCAGACCTCATGAAATTGGATTTATCTTCGCTAGCAGACAGGTGGCCAGCCTGTTACAGAGATGGTTCAGTATTACGGCTGGTCTCTTTTGGCCTCAAATCAAGGCTGATTAGAGCCAGGCCACACATCTGATCCAGCATCCAACCTCCCAATCTGGAGGCCCACATTGGCCAACACATCACTATGTTATCAACAGTTAGGGCTGAACTGGAATTGAGTGCCACTGACAGACAAAGCATAGAATTACACCCTACTATGTGGGGGTTTTTTAAACTATAGAGTTAAAAAGACATGGTCTTTATTGATGTTAATGTAGTTAAAATAAATGTCCCCCAATAAGATTGCTTTTAATACTTGCATCTCATAGTACAAAATGAGAAATATGAGTCACAGGGCTTGGGTTCAAATCCCAGCTTGAGTACTTGTCGTTTCTTTGGCTTTGTGTAAATTGTTACATTTGTTGGTTTGGTTCCACATCTAGAAGATGAGGGAGATTGATCATACAAAAAGCTGGATTTGGAATCTAGGTCTTGCAACTTCAAATCTTCAATCCAAATTTCTGATTGGCTGAGAGTGTGCTTAGGTAGATAGGATGAGCCTATGGTCTCACCTAACTGATGGAACCCAGAAGTCACTTGGTGTTCTGGGGAAAGATAAATAAGACTTCACCTCTGACCTCAAGGAACTTATAGTCTAATGGGGTGTAAGATATAGAATTATGGACCTGGAAAGGACCTGTTTTGTCTCTTTGTCTCACCCCCTCATTTTACAGATGAGACAACTGAGAGGTGTCCTGCCCAAGGCCACAGAGCACTAAGTGGCAAAAATAATTTATAATATCATTTAGGCTGCTTTTTGTGAGTAAGTTACACAAAATTTTCAGGTCAGATGGGCGGGGCATCCAGGGAAGATTGTCCAGCTGCTCCAGCAATAGATAGCAGTTTATGTGCTGGTTCTGGAACCTGAGGAACTCTCCAGTATAAAGACTCCAGCCGCAATGTAGAATGTTAGCTATTTGAGGGTAGAACCTTTTTTCAATTTTGTCTTTATATTTTTAGTATCCAACACAGTACTGACACATGGTAGGTGCTTACTAAATTCTCAAATCCAACCTCAGACACTTGACAGTTACTAGCTGTGTGACCCTAGGCAAGTCACTTAACCCTGATTGCCTTGCAAATTTGCCCCTCAAAAAGGTTGTTCATTGTATTGAACTGAATTGAACCCATTTGAGGAAGTCTGCAGGTTGTCTCTGGGTTCCATCCACATTGAGAGACCTAACTCCTATCCAAATGTTGCAAGGATGATTAAGAAGTATATGGGGAAGAAACGTTTTAAAGAGGGACGTGGCTGCCTCGGTCCTCTGGAAAATGGGCAGTCTAAGGATCAAACAATCCAGAGCCTCAACCTTCTCAGTCTATACATACTGGGGCTTTCTCAAGTGTCAGCAGTTGGGCTGATGGAGAGAGCCGTTAGTCAAATCCAGTAACAGTATTAATCTGTGGTTGGAGATGACTGTTAAAGCTAAGGCCAGGCCATTCAATTGTGGGTTTTTTTTTTTCCTTCCAGCTTCCAATCATGCCGGCCTTCCAGCCGGAGGAATTAGATGCCACCGGTAAAGGAAACCGTTGATAAACCAGAAAAACCAAAAACTGTCACTACCCATAATAAGAAAAAAAAACCTGTAAGAAACTAGGGGGGAGGGGGTGGAGAACAAAGGAAATTGTATGAGGCTATTTAAATCTACCCAGTTCATTGTGATTCTGCAGCCAGAGGACAGAGCATCACCAGCCCTCCAGCCCTGACTCGAATTTTCCAGTGAGAACAGGAAGGCCTCAAGTACCCAGTGCATGCCTATTCTCCAGTAAGCTCCTCACTGAGGGAGCAAGGACTTCTCGAAGGAAGAGGGAGTGAGTTGTGCTTAATTGGGGCTAGGTCAGCCAGCTCCCTAACATGTTTGTTGGACCAGTGGCATACAAAGAAACCTGAGTGTCTCCAATCCCAGGATGATGTCAAGAGAGTTCTCCCTGTAATCCTCTTTGCTGAATTTTCCAGAACAAACGTTCAATAATATTGCCACCATTCAGTAGGTAGAAAGAAATGCCTGTTGTAACTGAGATGAACTTAGAAATAGATCTGCCTCCTGTTGGCGTCTTTTCATTTCAAGAGCTTAGGACTGGCAGCCCTCCATGTGTATGCACCAAGACTTTTAGAATTTTTTTTTTAATTCTTTTTAAAAAGAAAACAAACAAACAGCCAAAACAACTTTCAATAAATCTAGAGTCATTGACATGGAAAATCAAATATATCCTTAAAGGGACAGAGGACATAAGCCCCAAAATAGTATCTAGGAATGGTTGAACACACCCAGTGTTTTTATTAATGTATAACAAGAAAATTGCTGTTCTGGGTCCACTGTACCTGAATTTAGTTGGTTAATGTGCATATATTGAGTGTTTACTATGCATCAGACACTTGAGAGACTACAAAAAAAGGCCAAAAATACTATCCTAGCCCTCCGGGAACTAGCCTTCTAGTAAGAGGGCAAATATAAATATATGTACAGACATATATGTACATATAACATATAAGATATAGATAGAATAAATGAGAGATAATGTCAGAGGGAAGACACTAGCAGTAGGAAAAGCCTCTTAAAGAAAGTAGAATTTGAGCTGAGTCTTGAAAGAAACTGGGAAAGCATTCCAGACCAGGAAGCGATCAAGAGAGGGAAACCAGGGAAAAGACAAACTAAGAAAGCCATTGTTTTGTGTATGGTGCTGGAAGTAACAGAGCCATTGAATGATGGCGACCTCAACAGTAATAAGGATGTAAATAAAAGTGGAGGGTTTAGGGTGTTTTGTTTTGCAGAATTAGTGGGCAAAATAATGAGTTCTGTTTGGGACATGTTAATTTTGAGATGTCTACGGAACATCATGTTCGAGATTTCCAACAGTCACTTGGTGATGTGAGACTGAATCTCATAAGAGAGATTTTTGTTGCTTCCCCAGCTTGTTTTACAGATGAGCGAACTGGGACCAACTTAATGCAGTGACTTGCTACACACCGCTAGTAAGTATTTGAGACCAGATGGAACTTGGGAGGAAGAGTCTTTCTGATTCCAAACCCAGTGCTCTATCCACTATGCCACCTAGCTCCTCCCTAAAAGAGAGGTTAGGGCTAGATAAATAAATCTGAGAATCATCTGAATTGAGGCTATAATTAAACTCATGGGAACTGATAATATCAGAAATCATAAAGATAGTATAGAAGGAGAAAAGAACAGGACAGAGTCTTGGGAAATATCATCATGGTTCATGGGCATGATATGGTGGAAGAGCCAGGGAGAGGGGAGAGACTGTCCAGGAGAGGAGCATGGTAAACAGTGTCAAAGGCTACAGAAAGGTCAAGAAACATGAAGGTTGGGACAAGGACATTAGCTCTTGCAATTTAGAGATTGTTGGCAACTTTGGAGAGAGTACTTTGCATGGAATGAGGAGGTCAGAAGCCGGACTTCAGAGAACTTAGGGGAAAAATGGAGACGTGGTTGTAGAAAGACACACAGCTTCTGGTAGAGGTAGTTGAATATTGGTAGTCACATACTTGTCAATATAACCCCAAATTTATGAGACCAATTAGGTGTGATCATTCCATGACCAATACAAAATTAGTCGTGTGCCCAGGATTTCTCACCAAGAAGGTAGCCTTCTTCCACTTATAAAAGTTGTGTGAATCAGGGATCCCGAGGGTTAACCTAGATAACTGATACAAAGTACTTTGTGGAAATGACCACTATTATTATCCCACACTTTATTATTTTCTTTTAATAATTTACTTAGTTCTTTCACAGAACCTTACATTAATTTTTAAAAGTCAGTAGTTAATCGGCAGCACCGGATATAAGATAAAAATTCAAACTATAGATATGTTTTGCATTTTGGCTCACTTTTCTAGAAAGGTAGGCATTCCTCTGGCAAGAATGTTTCATCCTAGTTCTCGCATTAGTTTGCACTAGTTTCAACAAAAGATAAAAACGCTTTTTTCTTTAACTAGGATAGTCATTGATTGAAATTGATACTGGGAAATTCATATGACTACCAGTAACTATTTTCCATCCAGCCATTTGTATTTATGACATAGGTATTGCACTTAGACACAAAGAAACCAACCAATCCAGAATACAAAGAGGGGTCTCTGGCATATACCTGAGTGAATTTATTTCAGGCAGATAGATTTTGCATTAAAATAGGGAATGTCCTGTGTTAGGAAGATTCAGTTGGTGGGAGGGGTCCTCTGTCAGATGGCAGAAATAAAGAGTTTTGAATCAGGTGGAAAAGCTGGTAAAACTCTGGATAGATATCTCTGAGGACTTCGGACCAGGGGTCTGCCATTCCATTTTTGTCTCTACCTATGGCCTCTATTGGGAGCAAGTCAGGCTACTCAGACTTTCAAGTCACTTTTCTCCTCTTGCCCTTATGAGGATATATTCATTTCTTCTTCCACTTGGCTCTGGAGGCAAAGTGGAAATCAACAAGATGGCAGGAAGACCAAGAAGTCAGTAACCTTTCAAATGGTGGTTAAGTGAACACATACTAGTCTATTGGAATCATCCAAATGAGAGTTCAAGTCTAGGATGATGGCAGTAGGAATAGTGAAGATCATAGATTTTGAGCTGAAAAAGACCTTCACATCTAGTACAGCTTTCAGGGTAAGCACTTATCCCTTGGAAATCTGCAAACAGGGCCCAATTTTTGTTTTATTGAAAATGATGGAGAAAATATTAGCAATGATCAAATTTAAGTGGATTATGCTTATGTGATTCAGAGACTAAATTTTATCAGCACACTCCTCCAAGCTTACACAGGTGTGGATGTGAGAATACTAGAGAGACAGAATGAACTGGACTTCGCAGCAAATTGGCTTTTCAAGATGAGAAAAGATTCGTCAAAGGTAAAACCACCTTGGGTGATTGGATGAAAGGTGATACCACTGGCAGAAATGAGGAAGTCACAAGAAGGGAGCTGGTTTAAGGAGAAAGATAAGCCTGGTTTGGGGCCTGTTGATTTTAGATATGGAGTTTCCTGCTCTAATCCCACAATTAGATAAAGAGGAACATAAAGACTGTACATTTCATTTGCAATTTAAACAACTGCCACTTGATATCTGTTTCAAGTGATGCAAACTCCTGGATAATAATAACAAAACCTTTATTATCTTTGTGAAAAGGGTCACTTGGTATTAGTGTGTGTGAGAGAGAGAGAGTGTGTCTCTGCCTCCAAATTAAGAAGTCCTGAGTTCAAATCCCATACCAATGGCTTTGTAACCTCATAGGACAAGTGCCCCAGGCAACTCATAAGACTATAAATTGCAGAATTAGTGCTCATCTGCCTTGGTAGTGGGAGTTTCCTCTTCTGGGGCTTCCCCAATGACAGTGAAGTCCAGTTTTAAAATGCCATCTCTATTATTGGGGAGTAGAGCAGCAGAGAGAAGTTAAATCTACAAATAATTTCAACTCTCATTTAAGCCAGCAATTTCAACCTTTTCGATCATCTGTATGATGTTCTAGAGTGGACAGAAGTTACCGTTTCTATTTAGCAAGTGAACTCCATTTGGAAAACCAAGTTCATATTAAACACCTAGTATTTACATAAAGCACATGCTGTGCTAAATGTCTGGAAGAGATAGAAAGGTAAAGCACTGCTTTTATAAAACAAGAAAGAACTAATAATGGGGAAGGAATGATTAAAAACATGCAAAAATGACCCAAATCCAAATGAGATCACAGCACTTTGCAGACCTTCAGGGGCTCTCTAAATGCTGTTTATTGTTATTAACTGTTTTTAACACAAGCACAGAATAGAGGCAGAAAACTTTGGAAGTCAGGAATGGGAGCAACAGGAGAGTAGGTCAGTTTCAGAATGCAGGAGTGAAGACTGGAAAGAGTAGGTAGTTGCTTGATAATGGAGAGTCATTGAATGTCGCGCTAAGGAATTTGAGCCTTATTTGGTAACTGGGGGCAGACAACAAAGTTTGTTGATTAAGTTGTGTTGTTAGAGTTGTTGTTGTGGTTGAATGTGAGGGAAAATAATGCAAACAGAACTGTCCATTAAGATCCTACGGCCTTTGGGGGAGGTGGGGTTGGAGAGAAGGCTAAAGGGAAAGAGATCGATTATAAAGCTATTGTCCTGCTTCCAGGCAAGGGAGTGTGAACTAGGTGGTTTGAGTGGTGAGGGTGGTTGTTGACCTTCATCCTTTTTTCAAAGAAGACCAATGACACCACCGAGGATGTCTTAACTTGAACCTGAATTGGATTTCAGTGAGGAGGAGTTGCCCAAAGTCAAAAACCTCACTGTCTCTTCCTAAGTCATCCAAGTCCAGTGGCAGCACAAAAGTCAGGACAACTGACAATGACCTGGGATGCAGTGGGTGACCTTGGCGTCTTTGATGTCTGACCAAGCTCCAAGCTCTCCATAGCACCTGCTCTAACTGCCTTCATGGTCATTGGAACAAATTGTTCTCATCCATCCATTCCTCAGGGGGAAGTGTTCATGTGCTTGGAGTGGACACCGAGCAACTCACCTATGGGTTGGAGGCTGGATGGCTACTTTCAGCCTCGTTTTTAGCCCATCTGTCAAGGCTTACTGGACTGTGGCTGCTGTGCATGCTGCAGCTTCTTGGAGCCACAGGTGACATTTGGGTGAAGGTGGATACCAAAGGTGGATGAGCAACCCTGAAGAAGGCTCAACAGCCCCTCACACCAAGGTCCTACTCCTCCCTGAACACTCCATATACCCCAAGTGGTGAGGATGGTAATGAGGTACCAGCTGCAAGAGAGAGTAGAGCAAGCAAACTGTCCTCTAAAACCCAAGGATAAACTATACCAGGTTATCCTCAAGCTTGTCCATCAGTTTCAGTGGAGAGAGACGACCAGAGCAGCCAATGATTCATGGTCTGCTCTGCCGTACTGTTACTTGACAGAAGTTTGATCAATGTGACCATTTTCATCTTTAGTTAGAGCAAGATTTACTTAGTTCCCTTCCTCTAAGGAAATGGTGCACCCTAAAATAACTTCTTACATCAAATATTACTTATTGTATGTAGGTGCTTTCCCAAGGATGATCCAAGGCAGTGAGTCATCTGACAGAATCTTATTAAAAACATTATTACTCTTTTTTTTTTACCAGTTTGTGTTATTTCTGGATGCTTAATTTAAAGAAAATTTGCTAGATATTTAGGGTTGGATCTTTAATCCAAATACCAGCTGTAATCTCAATGTGAAAAAGAGATTAAGATTTTTTTTCTTCCTACACATCCCTTACCTTTCCTCTTTTGCAAAAAAGAGGTGGGAGTGGGACTCTTATAAAATTATAATCCTTACACGAGTTCCAGAAGAAAAAAACCTGACATTTTAATGCATTTGATTTTTAAAATTATTTTGAAAATGAGAACTTCAGAAGAAAGCTCTTTCTTCTTGAGCACTCTCAGAGTGTAAAAGAGGAGAAATCTTTCCTCTCCCTTCTTTCTCTCCCTCCCAGTTTTGATGTCAAACCCAGCAGCATGATCTGCTATAAATAACCCTTCTCCAGCCCAATTTCCTACCTCCTTGGAGGCTACATTGACAGCATCCCTGAACCTCTGAAGTAAGACTCATTGATTGAAAACTCTCCAAGTAGAATTATCTGTCAGGCAGCTAAGAATAATTAATACTTCTGAATGCCAGGCTAGCTGCACTTGTTCTTCTCTTCTGTAAAATATATTTTTTCCCCTAAATAAAATCCATTTAAAATTCTTCAATGTCATTGGATCCTCACAGGAATGATTAATGGAAATGTATAGTTTTGTGGCCACAAAGTACTGTATTAATGCCAGGAAATTATTGTAATATATCAGAAGAAACAAAAGAAAAACTTAAAAAATTTTAAGAAGAGCCATCTTTCACACCTTCAACCTTTTTTGTGCAGTTTCAGCTCTGAAGGGCAGTCATCTTGATAGAAAAACATGAGGATAGTATGGACCTTGGAGCCAGGAAAACCTGGATTTGAATGCTGCCTCAGACACTGTATGACCTTGGGCAAGTCACGTCTCTGTGGCTCAGTTTTTTGATCCCTAAAACAAAAATAATAATAACACCAGCCTCACAGTGTTGTTGTAAGGATCAAATACCTCAATATGTACAAAGTTCTTTGCAAACCCAGTTGGCAGTGAGACAGCCTTCCAAGGAGGAAATCCATGTTAGCTACTAGGTTTCATCGTGGTCGGCGTCATGACGGCATTTCCCTCTTATCCTTTCCTCCGTTGTGCATCGTTGTTCCAGAAAAATGTCGACCCAAAAGGGGCTACATTTGTTCATTGTCTTCAATGCTCCTTACATTTTCCCTGGCCTAGGATACCTTCCCTTATCTCTGATCCTTCTTCAAGATTCAACTCAATTCCTACTTTAGTCATGAGACCTTTCCTGGTCTTCCCCAATTATGAATGCCTTCCTTCTGAGGTTGCTTCTCACTTAAACTGTATATATCTCATTTGTACTTCATATACATACACACACACACTGTATACATAGTTGTTTGCCTGTTGTCTCTCCCATTAGAATGTAAAGTCTTTGGGGCAGAACTGTGTTTATGCTTTCCTTTCAGAGCTTGGTACATAATAAGCTAATAATAATAATTCATAGATTGATTGATGGGAGTAAATTTATCAAGAATTCCTCAAATCCTAATCTCTGATATACGCGATATTATGTAATTAGGGAGGAGGGAGAGGAAACACCAGCAGTGTTATACACCTAGACAGGGATTCCACAAGAGATTCCACATTGGAACTGTGAAGATGCCACCAGATGGAATTTGGATTTGGGTTACCCTGAGCTCCACCTTCATGCCAGGCCAGCAGTCCCACTCCTTACCTGTCTACAGAATCAACCACTTCTGCCTCCACTCATCACCACAACACTTGGTGTCAGAAGTGAAACCTTGGAGTCACCAGATGGGTAGTTTTGTCTAAGGTCAGCTGAGATATTATTCCCCAGTGACGTCATGTAAAGAGATATTCAAAGCTTAAAAAGAAGTGAGAGCAGGCCCACAGGAAATCAGACAGTGGGTCTAAGAGAAACAGATTCTTAAGAGTCTATATCCCCTTTGGCACCTACACAAAAATTGACTGTGTATTAGGATATAAAAACCTCATAATCCAGTGCATAAAGGCAGAAATATTAAATGCATCCTTTTCAGATCATGATGCAATAAAAATTACATGTAATAAAGGACCATGGAAATAATTTTTTTAAAAGTCTATTCCCCTTCCATTCAGTTTTCTTGGGAACTTATTTCTGTCAGGACATTTTTAAATGTTTACTATCAGACACAAAGAATGAACCAATCCTTATTTGTAAGAGTTTTTATTCAATGAGGGGAGCTAATGTGTTCATACCTAAGTATACAGAGAATAAAACAAGGTAGTTTGGGAAGGAGATCACTGGCAATTGGAGGGTAGGGAAGGGTGGTGCTTGAGGTGTGTCTTAATGAGAGTCTGTGAGGTAGAAATGAGGACCACATAAGAAAGGTCTCATCTTCCCCCAACATCCCCTATTACAGAGGAATGCATTCCCAATAGAGGGGTGGCCAGTACAAAAGTATGGAGATGGAGGGGCAGCTGGGTGGCATAATGGATAGAGCACTGCCCTTTGTTCTCAAAAGGACCAGAGTTCAAATCCACCCTCAGATACTTACTATCTGTGTGGCCCTGGGCAAATCACTTCAACCCAATTGCCTCAAAAAAAAAACCTAGATGGGAGATGGAGGCCTTTTTCATTTAAATGTCGAGTTTGAGGTGGGTGATAGTGAGACAAATTGTTGTCCTTAAAACTTTCCGATCTCTCTAACTCATCCAGTACATCATGGGGTGTTTTTATCTTTTTCATACTATACAGCCTGTTTAATTCATGTTATCTGCTTAGCCTCAAAGTTGAGGCCTTCTCCTCCTTAGGATAGATGGTAGACACTCACTTACTCAAGCTGGCTGTGACCCATTTTTTAGATTCATCATGTTAGCCATCTCATCTCTATGGAAATAGTGATGATATTAACAACTCACATTTAAGGTTTGCAAAGCACTTTAGACAGCATGTCTCCTTTGATCCTTAACTACAATCCTGCAAGGTAGGTGTGATTATCGTTTATATATGAGGAAACTGAGGCTGGATCACATGTCATTAGGATCCCGGATTCCAGGTCAGCCGCACCACACTGCATTGACTTTCTACTACTGGTAATGCACTCAGTCACCACAGCTGATGTCTCTGTGCCTTCTTCAATATGTTGCTATAGCCAAAATGTTCATTTTGCCCTGTGGTCTTATGTATCTTTTGGAGCTTAGCTAATTAGCCTATTTATGAATGTGAAAAGGAGCAGTTATCCCATAAACTACACATTTAATCCGTTAGGGAGAAATGAATTCATTCCAGACCTTACTAAATGGAGACCAGAAACATTTCTCTTCCTGACTTTTATCATCAATAATAATGGTGACAATAGCCAGCGTTTCTATAAGCACCTAATGTGTGCTGAACATTTTACAAATATTACTTCATTGGACCTTCCTAACAACCCTGTAAGCTTGATGCTATTGAATAATCCCCATTTTACATTGAGTAACTGAGGCAAACAAAAATCAAGTGGTACGTCCAGGAATGCACAGCTAGTAAATGTCTGACGACATGACAAACATTTGTGTCTGATCTGCCTCCCACTTGGAAAGAACTGACTAGCCAGGGCTGTAATCATAGCATATGGTCAGGGAAAACTAGAACACAGCTCCCTGCCCACAGCCATTCTCGACCTTCCATCATTGTAGCATCATTATCTTTTGCCACCTTTTTTTTGTTTTATCACAAGGTACTTGGCACAGTGCTAAGGACACCTGCCTGGCAATTCACCCAGCAGAGGAGAGGGAACCATAAGGGAAATTCTAATGTGCTTTGCCCCCAGTGTCCCCAAAGACAGTTCAAGGAAATTGCAAACAGTCATAACTAATTTAGGACAGTTTGTCCACGTTAACACTCCCATTTCCTAAAATGAAACCCTCACTGTCCCACAGAAAGAGAAAGAAATGCTGGCGTGGCTCACCAGTTTTATTTCAGCACAGAATATGCACATTGTAAAGTACTGCCTGTGATGAGTCATTCTCACAGGTAAGTGCCAATTTTCCTTTGACCTCTACAGAAATAAGGTCTGTGGAAATTGCAGTGCAAGAATTTGAATCATTTAATTGTATTTTCCCCCATATCTATATTTGCATCTGTCACGAATCCAGTGAGTCCACCTATTTTTGGAGATGAACAATTGCTTTCTTCAGATACTCCCGGAAAACCCCTACTTAAGGACTCTGTTCTGCTTATTAATTGTCTCTCAAGTGTCTAAGGAATGTTATGTGTTGTTCGTCCTTTCCTGTCCATAGCCGCTGCGTATTGTTACACCACCAGGTTCCACCCAAGAAAGGGTTGGGTGGAAAGGTTCTATTAATACAAAATGCTATTGTCTGTCTGATTCTTAGTGTTTTTACTAGTGGTACAACAAAAACATAGGCTTAGTTATGTGGGTTCTGTTGCTCAGAGAGGCCTTTTGGCAGGGGATCCATGAGAGGTAACCAGAGAGAAGACAGGCACGTCATTTATTCCTTACAAAAGACTTTGTCCCTGACCTGCAAAATAGAGCCTGTCTTCCAGTTTTCCATATGGAACACAATCCATCCTCCTTCTATCATCAGTCTAGGGGGAAAAAAGAGAAGAGGGGAGCAGGGAGGGCAGGGAAAAGAAGAAGAAATGGGAAGGAAAAGGAGAACAGAGGGGAAAAAAATTACACTATGGCATTGCGGTCTTCAAAGTCTATCTTAATTGGATACCTTGATGGATTCACAGTATCACCCATGGCAGCATTCCCTGTACTCATGTAGACAACGGCCAATCCCTGCTTTCTCATCCTGTGCCATCCTGGGAAATTTCTTTCTCTCAGCCTTTCATAAAGTATCCACCCAATGTTCAAGGCCGCCTTTTTCTGGGTCACTTGCTCACCATTCAGTATTCTTTCCATTCACTGTACCTATATGACTGTTCCACCTCCTTTTCTAATCATAAACATCCTCACCATCACTTCTGCTTCTTGCAATCGGGTCCCCATTAACCTGTTTATACCCGTCATGTATCTCTCATTTTTATTTCTCTGAGGTCATAATGTTATTCCATATTTCTCAGGCATGTGGCCTCATGGGTTATAGTGATGATTAAAGGATGTCATGGAAATAAAGTACTTGGTAAAGTTTTAAGTCCTACAGAAATGTCAGATATTAATATCTCCTCTTCAACTTAGAACCACTTTCATCGTCTGTTAGGTGACAGTCAATGGGTATAAATGTTAAGTATTACACTTGGTTTCAAAGAGTCAGCTTTATGACTACAAGAAGGGGGAGGCATGGTTAGACAGCAGTTTACCTGAAAAATATCCAGAGATTTCAAGGGACTGACTAAATATGATCAACAGTGTAATAAGAAACCAGTAAAACTAATATAATCTTAGGATAAATTAAGAGAGTGTCAAGGACCAGGAGCATAGAGCTGTAGATAATAGATACATGGAAGGGACTTTGAAAAGTCATCAAATCCAAACCTTCATCTTATAGATGAGCAAAAGGAAGCCCACAGAGTTTATATGACTTGTTCAGGGTCATCTAGGTAGGATTTGAACATTTGCCCTTTCTGCTACATATATATAACCTGCTGTCTCCTCACATTCTTTACAAATCTGATGTTCTTAGATTCTGTGAACATTTGCTAGAATTCAATAGATTAAAAATAAATAAGGTCCCTAGTATTTATTAGCACCCAGTGCAGAACATATCCACATATTTTACAGTTATTCATAGTGATTAGATATAGTTAGTATATAGTTAGTGGACTCCTAATCTCTTCTGTGTGCATTATCCATCTGGGAAAACACCCACTATCTTCCTCTGCTCATCCTTTGTGATTCTTATTCATATCCTTCTTTGAATCCTACAGAGAGCTTCTATCCAGGACTCTGAAAGCAGTCCTCTAGGTCATAGAATTATGGATAGGGCTAGGAGGGACCTTACCGGCCATTGAGGCCAACCCTCCAATTTTATATTCATGGTATCACTTGGTCATCATAGTAACCCATGTTGCCATATGTCTGAGAATCATGGAATGTTAAGATGTTAGAGAAATAAAAATGAGAGACACAGGATGGGTAAAAACAGGCTAGCAATGACTTGAGCACAAGAGCGAGGAATTGATTTACCCAAGGTTACGAAGGTGGTAAGTAGCAGAGGTGAGATATGCTATCTCCTCCCACTTAGCATATGTATGTATTGGGGAGTGCCTGTGTATACGCATCAACTTTGTTTATAAAACATCATCCTTGAAGAACATTTTGTTTTAAGAAGTGTTCTTTTTTGAGGATTATGTTTCCAACAAGGGAATATGGTCAGAGCTCTCCTCTTCATGTTCACATGGGAAGGGAGGAGTGAATTTGAGTCTTCATCTCAGCTGAGGAAAAGTCTAGTTTCTTTTCATGACAAGCCTGCCTGAAAAAGAAACCAACCGGTGACCTTTTTTAATTAACCTGGATATCCTTATCCAGTCATAGATGAATTAGACTAGCCCTTGAGACCACCAAACAGACTGTCAGTTCTCCGGAAGCCAGTGACTTCCACCTTTTCTGTCCTTGATACACAAACATGTGACTCTATTTTGGAGGTCCAATCTTTATCTAGTAAAATAGTTTGCTCACTGAAATCTCCAGGGCTACAGGAAGGGCAGGAAGAACAACTGGTGCCTTTAGATGCCCCCAGAATGGGAGGTCTGACTGTCGACCTGAATTTAAGCAAGATTTACATCTTTCCTGAAAGGAACATGTTTAATGTGCAGAAGTAAAACACATATCATATTTAAATGTTGATATTCTGTTCAGTAAGCATTTGGGCACTTTAAAAAATGAGATTAGATGTTCATTTTGCCTTCTTTTAAGACTTCTTCATTGGGTGGGATAAGGAAAAGGTTAAAACTGAGTAGATACTTTCAATTGCAAACACAGAAGTCCAGAGAAACATAGAAAGGCAAAATGCATTTGACCCATGAGAAACAACATACCACATGTATTCTCCAAAGATTCTTAATTTGAGAACTCTTCCAATGATGTATATCTTAACCTAGGACTTAATAAGTAGGTCCTAGGGAGTTGCCTGAGTGATTTCCTCAGGGTCACATAGCTAAGAAGTGTTGGTAGGTGGAGTGTGAAACCTGGTCTTCCTGATTCCCAAGGCTAACATTCTGTATACTCGGCTACCTTTCATAAATACTTGTTGAATTGGCTATTTTTAGGCCTCTAGGTATGACCCAATTGTGACTGAAGGCAGGAACTCTTTCCATTTTGTATTTGTAATCTCAGCATCTAGTGTGGGTGCCTGCTGGCACCTATTAATTGCTTCAGAAATGCTTGTTGGATATAACCTAAGTCTCTCCTTTTGTCATTCAGGCAGCAGGCATTTATTAAGCACCTACTGTGTGCTTAATTGGAATAAATTTCCCACTGTGCAAATACAGGGGAAAAACAAAAGTGAAACTGCCCAGCTCTCAGGAAACTTACATTCCCCTGGGGAGATCAGTCTGTCAATAAATATTTATTAAATGCCTTCACTTTAGTAACTGTTTCCAAGGTTTTCTAACAACATGAAATATGGCAGGGGTTTTTTCCAGAGTACCACACTTAGTCTCTGTTACATTCAGTCAGATGAGATGACTTTTATGGAACTCTTGTAAAGTTCAGCTTAGACATCTCATAAGTAGGAAGATGTGTACAGAAGGATGAAGGGAGGACATCTACTGTAAGGGAATAAACAGAGAACATGCAGCTATGGCTTCAGTGTTGGGAGAAGGGACACATTTCCCTTTTTTTTCTAAATGAACAGAGAGTAATTGGCCCACAGGAATTCATTCATATTTATTCTGCCTACTGTCTACCTTGACAAGGTTAGCATTGACTTGGAGACCAAGAGCCTGAAAGAAGGAACAAAAGAAAGGATTATGGATCTGTGGAGAGTGTCCTTGGGTTGAATTCCATATCACAGATTTAGAACTATAAAGGATTTGGAGGTAATTTAGTCCAGCCTCTTTATTTTGCAGGTCAGTCAAGTCAAAAAATATTAACTACCACCATCCGAGCACTAGGACCAAAGCAAGAAAAAAACACAAAGTCCCTGCTTTTGAGGAGAGACAACATGGACACAACTGTACAAATAAGCTATATACGGGACATGGTGGTGATTATTGTGGAGTATTAATGAACAGGGGAAAGGCAATAATTGAATTAAGCAGGATCAGGAAATGCTTTTCATAGAAGATGGAATTTTAGCTGAGACTTGAAGGAAGTTAGGAGGCAGAGATGAGCAGGGAGAGCCATCCAGCCATAGGGAACAGAGAGAGGAAATGCCCAGAGCCAAGAGACGAAGAGTCTTGGTGGAAGAGTCAGGAAGATGTCACTGGATCACAGGGTACATGACTGGGAGAGATTGAGGACTGAAGATGTAAGAAGACTGAAAAAGGGGAGGACGGGGGCAGGTTCTAAAAGGACTTTGAATACCAAACAGAAGATTTTTCATTTAATCCTGGAGGTAATAGGGAGCCACTGAGGTTTATTGAGTTAGGGAAATGACTGATGAATAATCCAGGAGAAAAGGCAAATGACTTTTGTACAGTTTGGAGTCAAAAGACCTGGATTGAATTCCCATCATGAAACCTTGGGCAAGTCACTGCCTCAATTTTATATACAAAGTGAGAAGGATTCAACCAGGTCAACTGTTCTCAATGTTCTTCAACATGAGAACCTCTTTATTTAATGTCAGATGTTTTTGAGGACCACACCCCTTCATCATAGTAGACTTACATAGTAGACTAGATATAACCTGGGTCTAAGAACCTCAGCTCTGGATTTATGTGAACCTGGTTCAATCCAGGAGGCTTTTCACAAATCCACACTCTTGGCTCATGTTCCTATCCATCTTTCTCCCTGAAAACTTTCAGAATTTGGCTCGTGTCTGATTCAACAGGGCAGATTTCTTTTAACTTACCAAAAAATGAACAACATAAAAGACTTGTATCTGAGCCCATAAACAGTTGTGATGACTGTCCCCTTAATAAGTCCCAGGGAACCTATGAAGTCCTCCAAACTTATAGTGCCACCCTGTGGTTCATACTTCCCAGAAAGGGAAACACTTTGAGGACGATCAAGAGAATACCTATCATCTTCTTTAGAACTTTACCTTCTACAAGGATCTGTATAGTAATCCAGTCTTAGAAGAACACCATGGGGTTGAAGCTTCCATGTAAGGGAAATGCATTCAATTAGACCCTAGGAATTAAATCAGCATATGCTTTGAAAATTCAGAGAGAGAGAAAATATTGTTCCAAAGTAAAGAAAAGAGAGAAGTCAATGACTTGTAGACTGCCAAAAAAAAAAAAAACCTATGCCTTTATATCATACTTTCTTCAGTCAGAGAACAAGAATGATGGACACAGCAAAAAATGTAATTGATTGTACCACGGGAAAAAAAGAAATTGTATTTTAATAGGCAGGAAATGATTCATAACCATTGTAGGAACCATTTATTAATCAACTGTCACTGTGCAGTCATACCACAAATTTGTTAACAAGGGGTCAAAACAAATAATACTAAAAGAAAGAATAAGAAAATGACATGGTTTATGATTAAAACAACTAAAATTTGACTTCATTAAGAAAGTTGTTGATTCAAAAAGTAGAAAATGGGTAGAAAAAAGGACAATGACATAGACTATGGGAGTTTCATACAAAATTTTAACTGATGCAATTAAAATGCAGTAATGAGGAATACAAAAGAGTTTTTTTAAAAAAACAGCTTAGACATCAGACAATTGACTTACGTGCCAAATAGAGTCACCTAATGGATAAGAGTAATACTGATTTAGAATATAAACGTGTTTACAAAGTCTTACAGAGAAGGCTAGGGAAGCTTACGAGCAGCATTTTCTCTTAAAATATAGCAAGACGAGGGAGAGAGGATAACAGTTTAAAGAAAAGTCATCAAGACTTTGATGACTCAATTGATTACTCAAGAAAAGTAACTGCAGGAGTATTAAGGATGATCCTGGAAAAAGAAGAACAACTAAGTGGAGGATGGAAAAACCTGAAACAATGTTTATGATAAACTCTTTGCCCCCATTAAAACCAAGAGAGCCACCTCATGTGGACTCGGAATATCCCAGTCCTAAGTATGCTTATAGAGAGAATTGTCAGTGTCATTGAAGAAAAAGAGGGGAGAAAGGGTAGATTAACACATAAAAAAATTTCATCCTGGAAGTGCCACAATTTTGAGGGTGTTGAGATATCCATACTCAAGTTATCTCAAGGAGGGGAAAGTGGCAAGCATCCTCTGAAGAGTAGGTATGCTAGGTGGTCAACATCCAGGGTATTCTCTATAAAGGAATAGGCAAGATTTTGTGAATGGTCTCCAGTAGACAATATCCTTACTCTAATACAACCACCAGTCTCTTATGGGGAGTGGGGATTTGATTTTGGAGAGCAAAACACCATCTCAAAGACTCACTTCCAACAATGCAATTCCCTTGGATATATACAAAAAATTATACAACATTCCTTAAAAGATATCACACAAGAAATAACCTTTTCCAAGGATCCTCTCATTGTAAATATGAAACAAGACAAAAAAAATTTTCTTTTGAAAAACCAAAAAGATGCTAACTAATATATGCTCTCCAAAGATGTTTGCCACTATCAAAATATACTACGTATGCTTATATTAAAAATACTTCTTGAATAATTGATCTCCCCCATCAAAAGCAAAGTTCACTGATATCAGAAATTATTTCACATTTGTGGCTGTCCAATACAAAGTCCATTTGCAAGAGGGATTCCTTTTGACAAAGGCTTCGGGTGCTTCTGTTTGTGGATGCTGCTGCTAATTATTTCAAACCCAGAACACTACAGAACCTTCTAAAGGAGATCGACAGTCCCTCAAAAGAGTTTGGCCTAATATGCACTTAGCAAGAGACAAATGGTTGAATATCATCCCCTATTTAGATTATGAAGTACAGTTGGGATAGATGAGACATAGAGCTCATCAATTCTGTAAATATATTGTCGGCAAATACTGCACATAGTGAGTTAGACCCAGAACTGGACAGGAGGAAGAGAACCTGCTATTGCCTTTGAGAAACTGAAAAGTTATTTTAATGGCCTCAAACTTCTCCCTGAAACAAAGACCCATCTTTTTCATATTAATATTCTTTCAGTAAGAAGCATTATGGCATAGTGAATAGAAGGCTGATCTCACTTAGAGTCAAAAAGACAGAGTTCAAATCCACCTCACACATATTCTGGCTACATGATCCTACAAGTCAAAGATTTCTCACTGTCACAAGCTACTCTTTAAGTTGCAAAGCAGATGCTCTATTGCCTTACCTGGAAGCTCCCCATATCAATAAAATCACAAGTCTATTCCCTATTCTAAATAGAATTCAGAATTATAATGGTGAGTGCACATATGGCTTCTTGAGGCCTTGCAATAACTAGGAAGCTTCCCAGAGGTTTGCTTCTCACAGGTAACGATTGGATGGCCTCTCAATCTCCTTCAAATTCCACATGTCCCATGATCCTATCCTATGATAAGCTAGCAATCAATGGAAAAAAATGAACCATTGGCTCCCACAGTCTATTCAGGATCCTAATGTTTCTTGCCCATAAAATACAAATGGGTATCTGAAATTGTATGGGCTGGTAGCATTTTTTAGCCTTTATGTCAGGCATGAAACTTTATTTGGATTGTTTTGTCTTGTCCATTCCTTCCTACAAGTTACTGGAGACTTTCTTTAAGGAGAAGAAATAGCATTATTAGCAAATTATAGACTCATTCTCGAATTGAGGCAACCAAAATGTAGACCTCACACTGTTACCAGTGAGAAAATACTGCATTCTTATATGGTGTGATGGGAATCAATAAGCATTAAGCACTGGGGATACAAATACAAAGACAACCCCTGCTGTCCGGGAGCTTTCCATCCAATGGACAACACACAAGAGGAAGCTGAAAAGCAGGGGTGGGGAAGGGAGGAAGGGGATGCTTGATCTGAGAGTATGATGGAGAAATCCAGAAGCAGTGCTGTGGGTGGGAAATGGGAAGCAGACTCTCCCTTCCAAAATGTGTTTACCCCACCACCACCACTAAATCCATCTGTCAGTCAATCAAAACAACCAAAAATTAAATATTGGCCCTTGGATGAAGTTGTCTTTTAAAAAAATATATTGTTACTATTAACTTTTTAGGGAGAATTAGCCCTGTAAGCAAGCAAAGCATAGGACATTTTCTTTCCAAATAACATCACTCACATTCAAAGGTCACCACCCAAATTTAAAAGTCCCTAAGGCCTAGAGAGATCATTTTTTAAGGAAGGTTGAGTAAATTGGTCTTCCGCTTTTTCCCGGTATTTATAACTAAGGATTGAATCCAATTTAAGGACATTTGTGGATCATTTGTAATGCTACATGAGTGGTACTTTTGGTTTTTAGCAAAACTTCCTTTTAGAAAAAAAAATAGCCTCTTCAATGGGTCAAATTCTTCCATTTTAAATCTTCCAGATTTCTTATTCCCACCCACCTCCTCCCTTCAGAAATGAACACTGACTTTCAGTTTCAGATGATGTCTTTGTTACAGCAGGTATAGATTGGAGAGAAAGACAGAGAGAAAGAGAGAGATTGCTTCAATGAGTGTGAGGCATTTTAATTAAGGGTGGCCATAATTAGAACTTTGAGAGCTACCAATTGTCTACTATGATCACTGAATAATTCTTAATATAGTAGTTATAATTAATTACAATTACTATAATTAATAACAGCTGATATTATGTTTTAAGACTTACAGAGTGCCTAACCTTGTACATTACAACCATCCTGTGAGTGGTAGGTATACTAGCTGGTATGATTCCCATTTTACAGATTAGTAAACTGAGGCTCACATATTAAGTGACTACTCTCCAGACATGAAATTTGAACCCAGATGTCTTCTGACTCCAAGCCTGTGGTCTTCCACACTGCTACCCATTTCTAAATGTACCAGGTGCAGGTGGCATAAAAGCAGATAGCGTTGAGTAAGAGAATCATTATTCATAGTTACAGTGACAAGTTCCCACCAGTTCTTTTCTGCTTATCTCTAACTCCTCCATGCCTTGAACCCCTGCCTGAACTCTAGTTGCAATCCTTGCTCTTCCCACTGTCCACATCCCACAGTACACAACTACACCTCCCTCTTGTTTCCCTAGACTAACCTCTTTAACAACTCAGCTTTGAGCTGCCCCCACTCCTCAGCAATCCTTGAAATCCTACCCAAAACATTGGACCAGAGCCATGGCCACCCATCCCTGGCACAGACCACCTTGCTCACTCTTGCCTAATCAGCAGCTGCTGGGCTAAAACAGCTTCTCCCACCCATGGCCCTGGATGCCCCAGGAACTGCAAGCTCTGTGAAAACCATGAAGAAATTGAAAAGATCTGAAAGATCAGTCCATTCACCCTCACCATTGTACACACTTGGAAACTGACCATCAAGGAGGTAAAATGATTTGTAAAAAGTCACACAAGTATTAAGAAGAAGAGCCAGAATATGAACCCAGATCTGTTGATTCCAGGCCTTTACACTGTCTGCTGTACCAGGAAGAGAAGGGTTGGGAACAGCTTTGGTGGAGATCATGATAGAAATTGTCTGACACTCAAAGAACCGAAGATTTTTGTCCAAACCAATCTGGGTGGCTTTAAACTCTAAACGCTACTCCATCCAGAGAAGGAGGGGCAAGTAGATGGTCATGTCATCACAACAGTTATAGCTGGAATACCCCTCAGTTCTCAGCCGGTCTAGTCTCCATGACCACCACACCCCCAAGGAATTTTCTAGCCAAGCTGAGGAATCACCAGCATTTCTGACTCGAATGAGACTGAAGTGCTCGATAAATTCAGCTATTACTGTTAATATCATGGGACTTTTTTTGAAGCTCTGGCCTCACAAATTCACCACCACCTCCTGCTTTTGAATCCCTGATCCCCTTGCCATTTATACCCATTCTTCTCCTCTTGCTTCCTGAAGAGTCCAGTGCTACTGGATAAATCTTCCTTGATAGTGGACTGATTCAGCTTGTTCTACCAAAGCATATCATCTAACCTCAAGAAGGTCCCTCACCACTTTGTGGGCACCACAGACCCAGAACGTACCTTAGAGGTCATCCAGCTTAAAACCCCCTTACTTTACAGATGAGGAAATTAAGGCTTGGAGGAATTATGAGATTTACCAGGATTTGAACTCAGGTATTACTCTAAATTCAGTGTACCTTGTAGCCTCCAAATGAAGAGAAGGAAAGGGGAAGAGATTCTCCATCAATTGCAGTTACTTGGACTTGAGTCAGGGCTGCAGAGCTGACCAATGGAGCCATTGTGTGGCCATGGCTCACCATGCTACTCGAGTGGTCTTCTGTTACTGTCTTCCTCTCATATTCCCCATAAGGGCTATCACAAACAAGGCTTCTCTTTCTGGGATAGAGGAAATAATAGATTTTACACGTAATACATTACCTGGCACATAGTAGGCATTTAACAAATGTTAGCTATTGATTGATTTGAGTTAGGGGACCTGGGCTCATATTCCATATATACAATTCGCTATCAGTGTGACCTTGGGCAATCTGGATTTCAATTGCAGTATCTTTAATGGTCCTTTTTGGCTTGAAATATTATGAACTTCTCTCCCAAGCACTACTGCATCCATCTTACTCTGAAAATGAACCTCACATCCTGCTTGACTGGTTAAATTGAGTCCATTCAGGCGACTTCCCCAATTTTCCTCTTCTATTGTGCTGAACTTCTCAGTGCCTTGCCCTACCTCCTGTCCTCCAGGCTCAGGAAGAGGTGGTCCTCTTCTTTGTGAAAGCTAATTCCTCTACCCCTGTTTCCTCCATGTTCTTACCTGTCAGCAAGAAGCCCTTCTGTTTCATACGTCTTAATTCACTTCTATTCTGGTACCTTCCCTTTAGTTTATTAATATATTCAAGTCTCCCTTAATCCTCAAAAAAAATTCTTCCTCTTCCTTTGACCTTGCTGTTTCTTCAAGCATGATCCAGTCCCTTTTCCTTCCTGAGAACCTTGGAGATATAATAGTCTGGACTCTGCGTTTACTTCCTCTCCCCCTCGCCAATCTTGCAGTCTGACTCCCATTTTCATTACTCTGTTGGACTTGTCCTCTCCAAACTTGCCAATGATCTTTTGGCCACTCCCTTGGCTTCATCTCTGCTTGACCTCTCTGTTGTATTCAGCTCTGTTGCTCAGCCCTTTCCTTCTTGAAACCCTCACCTCCCTAGCTTTTTGTGACATTTAATTCTCAGGGTACTAGACTAAGTGATCCATAGGCCCCTTTCAGTTCAAACTCCTGTGCTGCTAAGTTGGTATTTCTCTGACTTCTTTCCCAGATTCTTTATCTCCTTTCCTCCCACTGTGAAAATATAAAGATTTGATCTCAGCCTTTTCTTCTCTATTCTTTTGAGTACACTGAATCTATTTACTTGCAGAGTTTTAGTTTCACCCCCATGCAGATGGCTTCCAAATATGCATCCCAACCTACAAGCTATCCCCCAAAGATCTCTTCTCAAATTTCCTCCCACCTGCTGTGTACCCCTTTCAGGGTGCTGTATCAGTCTTGTGGCTATTGTTCAGTTGTGACTCTTCATGAACTCATTTGGGGTTTCCTTGTCGAAGAAACTGAAGTGGCTTGCCATTTCTTTCTATGGTCTAATTTACAGATTAGAAAACTGAGGCAATTGTGTTAAGTGACTTGCCCAGGGTCACACAGGGTCTGAGGCCAGATTTGAACTCAGGAACATGAGTCTTCCTGACTCCAAGCCCAGCACCCTGTCTGCTACAGCACCTGCATCAAGTTGAACACATTTCAATGGAGGGTCTCATCATCATCGTCTGACACTTAGTCCTCCCTCAGTTTTCCTATTTCTCTTTGAATACTGGCCAGTATTCTTGGCCAGACATAGTACAGAGTCATCTTTGACTCTTCCCATTCTTTGTCCCCCAAATTTAATTAGTTACTTTTAATTAAATGAGACAGTATTTGTAAAGCACTTAAGCACAGTGCCTTGGCACGTAGTAGGTACTAAAGAAAGGCTTGTTCTCTTCCCTTACTAAGTCATGTCAACTTTTAAATGTGACCTGCTATTATTGTTCATACCTCACTGATTCTCTACTAACAGCTCCAAGTCAGTGGAGGAATCTGGAGATGTAACAAAACGTTTGGTTTGTCCCTCCGCTATATTCATCTAAACAACCCTGGTTCTTTCCAGCACTTTGAGGGGTGCTATGAATGACTTCAGAATACAACTGTCTGACCCAGGAAGGAGTCCTTGCTCTTTTTCTCTACCCCATCCCCTGTCTAACCACAACCCATACCCCTTCAGCTGAGCAGGCATCACTGTGTCAGGAGTCATGATGACCCAAACCGATGGCCTCTCCAGATTCACAAACGATTTCATGTGAAGAGGCTAAAGGCAGTTGGTTCCTCAGTAACTAAACCTTCTTAGGCTTTCTGCTGTGACATGAGACCCAGGCCACAAATGTCATTTTATCTTCCCCCTGCCCCCACTTCTTAACAGCACTAAAGTAAATTATTCCACAAGAGGGAAAACAATACATTCTTCTAAGGTTTAGTCAGAATTCTCCCCTTAAGACAATAAATACTTACCTATGTATGCATGCACACATGCATATAAATATGAGAAGCAGCATACAATAGTGGATCAAGAGGCTGCCTTACATTCAGGAAGACCCAGGTTCAAGTTCTATCTCTGATGCATATGGCCACGAGCAAGTGAGTTGAGCTCTCAGTGTCTCCCAGACAACTCTCTTAAGATTCTACATCTCAGAATAGTTGCTGATCTGTATTGGTGGAGGGAGTTTACTCACTGGGAATTCCCTTACCTACCCTAGTGAAATCACAGGTCCAAAATTATAGATGTAGGATTAGATGTTAGATTGTTCTGCTTAGCCTTGAGGGCTATCCTTGTGATGAAAAATTGCATGGACCTAAAGAATTGGTAACCCCTTCATTTCCAATGCCTATAATATGCCATCCTGGCTCATGTGAGCTAACTTTGTGAAGGTGGAAGAGGAGTTGTTTTTCTTTTTATTATCAGTAAGTTCTGCCATGTCATTTCAAAAATGGTGTATGCTCTATTTGACTCTAGTTTTAATTCAGTTCTCAATTTTGAAATGAAAGGCAGCCCTTTCTTTAGAGGAAGTTACTCATAGTTCACTAAAAATGAGCTCTCTGTGGAGAAAATAAATTATTCACATCTGGTAACATGAAAAAATTAATACAGCTCTTTGGGTTTGTTTGGGTTTTTCCCCCCACTTTGTGTTATGTTGTCATGCATTTCCATTGGAACCACAGCCCCCTCCATCGGTCAGATCTTCCATGGCCTTATCGTTGCTTTTGAGTGACAAGTGTCTGCTAATCTGGGTATCTCTGTCTCTTCTGCAGAATTCGTCTGCCTCCCCAACTTCTCTGCCTCTGCCCCTTCTCAGGTTTTGGTTGTATTTCACCTCATTTTGTTTTTTCTGGATTTTTCTCTGTAGGCTCATCTTCTGCTTAGTCTGTTCATTCCTCCCTCACCTTTTCCTCTTCCTACTCTTCAACTTCATGTTCCCTGTTGTATGTCAGCCACTCATTTGTCTCAGAATTTCTCATCATTACCTGGTCCCTGCCTTGCACACCTGAAATGAGATGAATAAGCCAACGTACTCAGATAGTAGTTCATAAGCACCTCTGTGGCGATTTTTGGCCATGAGATGACCAATCATTAGTCAGTTGGTCTCTACATACATATGTTAGGAGTTTCTGCCTGTCAAGGAATTGTAGCATGTGCAGTGGTCACACCCCAGTAAAACTGTCTGTGCAGGTGGGCTACACCAGGTTGAGCATTACTGACAGATCTCAGACCTGTCAGTGAATTAGGAGGGTATCTACGCCAAACACGTGAAGATCTCCCCCGTTGGAACAGGCAGATGAGACCAGTGACCATAGAGGTGGCTGAAACAGGTTCTACAGAGCACTTAGAGCTTTCTCAGATACTGAGGATGCCAAGGTCATGGTTGTGTCCCAGGCCATCACTGCCCATTTGGATTTTGATGCTCTGAAAAAGAGAGTGAGGCTGTCAACTTTGCTCAACTATGCCTCACTTAAATCCAATTCATGTGCAAATTGACATCATCCGTGATGTCACTGATCTTCTTCAAAAAATGAAGGATAAACATGTACGTTTGAAGTTCTGCAGAAAAGAGATCTTCTCCTTTTGAAGAACCTTAATGCGGAACACAAGATACATTTAATTCAATTAAATAAGTCTTTATTAATTCTCTACCATATGCAAAGTACTATGCTAGTTCCTGAGTATACAAAGACACAAATACAAAGATACAGTCTCTATACTCAAGGAGCCTGTGTTTTATTTGTATATACCATGTAGTCCTACATAAGTAAATACTAGGTAGAGACTGAAGGAGGCAAAAATAAATCCTGCAAAGTTCTGTGGGAATAATTTGAAAATGCTAACAGAATCTTGGAGAAAAATTAAGGATTTGAAAGTCAAGGATGAACTGGGAATGTATACCATCCATGGAGGATGACTGAGGAGAGTGCAGAGAGGCAAGAGGAGTTTGGAAAAGACCAAAAAATTCCAGTTTGACTGGAACATGCAGCACAAGATAGCCAAATAAATTATGGGTAGGAGACAGAGCTCATGTGTCATTTTAGACAACACAGTAGGATAAGCAAAGAATATAGTTCTGTAATTCCATAGATCTTTGATCTCATATATTTTTCTTAGGGAAGGTCAATGTGAAAATTTGTTCTCCTTTACTATACATGTTTGTAACAGGGGATTTATTTTTTTTTCAAGATTGGGAGAAGAGGGAAGGAGGAGAAAATCTGAAAGAAATAGTTTTTTCAAACATTTTAAAAATAAACCTTTGAACTCATTGATGTACATATTCCCTATAGTGATACAAGTCACATGTAGTCCATGCCCCCCACCTCAAATCTCACCTAGTCAGTCAGCAAACATTTTTTAGGCATTTACTGTGTACCAGACATTGTACTCCAAGCCCTGGGGATACAAAAGCAAAAGTGAAATTGTCTGTGCCTTCAGAAGGTTTTCCTTCTATTGAAGGGGAAAAGGTGGCTTGGGGTAGGCTGGAAATCGTATCTTGGGGAGGAGGAAGGGCTTTTTATAGTCAGCATTTGAGCTGGCTCTTGAAAGAAACTGGGAATTTCAAGAGTCAATAGGGGCTTAGGGAGGTTGGGAGCAGCTATATTTATAAGGACATTTTTTAAAGTCCTGATTCTGTGAATGGGTTTTATAGACTGGATATAACAATAGGTTCTTCAACTGATTTGTTGCTCATTGTCTTTTAATAGTAATAGTACATGACAGAATACAGATAACTTATAAAAATATTTCTTCTGATTTTCATTTATTTGGCTTCTAACCTGACTTTAAAAGGCAGTTCTATTATTAATTCTTAAGCAATCCCCAATCTTTAGAAACCAAATATTGCCCAGACTCAACACCTGGAAATATTTTTAGATGCTTCTTTGTTCCTTCCTCTCTATATTATCATTATTACTATTATTATTTTATTATTGTAATTTTTTATTTTGGTGGTGATGGTCATTGTTGGTGTTTCATATCTGTATGGCACGTTAAGGTTCATGAAGCACTCTATCCAATCATTCTCCAAGTACCATCAGCTCACGTCAATTACTTCATCAGCATAGGAAACACCCCGTGCAATAACTCTCCACTGATAAGTATTAGCAACTCATCTGTTGCTTAAAGTTGTAGAGAGGTTCCTGGTCCCCTGAAGGAAGGGTCAGCGATTTTCCAGGGTATCCCAGCTAAGATAGATCAATAGTTGGGCTTGAACCCCAAGGTTTCTTCCTCTGGGGTCAGGTCTGCCTCCCAAGGCACGCTTGCCCTCACTGCCTTGTGTCTCTGTGCTGGCTTTACCCTCATCACTTCATTCCTCAGTCGGTTCATTGGTCGGCTGACTGCTGTTCTCATCTGATAAGAGCAGCCTTCTCTTCAGACAAACAGTCAGATGAATCTTCCTAAGATAATACATTGCTCTCACGCTCTTCTGCTTACAACTAATTTTCTTCAGATTAAATTCCTCGGGTTTTTTTTTTGACCACCATCTACCTCTCCATTACCTTTCACCTACCCCTCTCTCTTCTAACCTGACTGCTCTCAACATTCTACGTGCCTCTTCTTACACTATTTCCCTTCATCGGGAATCTGCCTTATTGCTTTCTTTCTGTCCAGATTCAGCAACAAAGTAATACTTGCAAGGCTCAGTTGTAGTCCCATTTGATCCATTCCAGTTCATGGTGATTTCTCTCTCCTTTGAGAACAGATCTATATTTAGCACATTATCACATAATACTATCTATATTCTACTGTCTTGTATTCAATCCATCAACAAACACGTACATGTTTGCAGCGCTATGATAAACACTGAATGTCCAAGACAAAAGGGATATAATACCTTCCTTTCAAAGAGCTTATGTACATGAGCCTATACAAAATATATACAAAAATTCAAGGTAGTGATAGGAAGTGGTCCCCTAGCACGAAGAGGTTCCAGGAAAGGTTTTATGAAGAAAATGGCATTGGAGCTGAGCCCTGAGGAAACCCAGGATTCAGAGAGGCAGGGATAAGTAAAGAGTGTATTCCAGGAATCACGGACAGCCAATACAAAGGCACACAGAAGGGAGATGGACTATGTGTGCAGAATATTGGGTGGGCCAAAAGAACTGGAACACAGACTATACAAAGAGAAAAGTAAATTGTCTTCTTTAATTTTTCATGCTGAAGAAGCCAGAGTACTGGATGAGCAGTTGAGAGACCTGAATTCTCTTCTTGGCTTTGTTTGTGATTTACATCTCCATGGGTAATTCACGTAACCATGTCTAGTTCTCTAAATTAGGAGAATTAAACTTCATGAATTTTGGGCAACCTTCTTGTTCTAAGAATCCATAAGTCTGTTGTCTGCATATATTTATGTAGACTGCTTTTCATCATGAGAATAATGATCCTGGATTATAGATCTTTGTGGAACACAAAGCATATGCTATATATAGTCTAGCCTCTCAATACTGGTAATCAAAGCTAGCATTCGTATCACATTTTATACACGTTATGTTACTTGATCATCACGACAAGCATGAGTAGTGACTTGCCCAGGGTCACAGAGCTGGTAAATCATGGGATTGGTACTCATCTCCAGGGCCTCCTGACTCTTAAGTCCTGTGTTCTTTCCACAGTACCATAAATGAAATAACTTAACTCTCAGCTTCACATATATACGTGTTTGTGTCCTAGTAAGAAGTGACAACTCTCAATTCGTTTTTAACGTGAAATCCGAAACATGTCCAAAAGGCGGGTGAGCACAGTGAGGAGAGAGATCTAGCTAAACTAAAAAATCATGAGAACAGTCTTAAAGTTGGAAATTGAAGATTTGGACGCTGGAATTGAATTTGGCAGGGATTTGCTTTGTTCTGCTTGGGAAGAACCAGGAGCAATAGGTAGAAATTAGAGAGAGGGAAGTTTAGGTTTGAGATAGGGAATGACTTCCCAACAATTAAAGCCATCCAGAAGTGAAATAGGCACAACAGAAGTAAGAGAGCTCCCCCTGCCTGGGGTCTTCATTAGAAGGGCAGAGGACACGTGCCTGCAGTACTGGAGAAGGGTTCTTGTTCAGACAAGGTGTGGACTAGAGATTCTCCCAACGCTGAGATTCTGTGTTAGCCTCCCCAGAGAGAGCTTATAGAGAGACTGTGCCAAAGAATGAGCCATGAAGTCATATAATTCCCCTGGGTGATATTTTTCCACAGGTGTTTTTATTAAGAAGGAAGAGCCTCTTTATTGTCTATGAAAAATTGTCTTTCTAAGCAAGAAAGAGTAGCTAATACATTTCCACAAGGCAAATGCAAGTTACAGACAGAAGCATCTTGCCACCTGTCCCAGACTCCCTCACCTTTATTACAACGAAAGGATGGTGAAATCAAAAAAAGAGACGTTTTTTCTTCCACTGTGTATGAATCATTTCCTCTCTCTAGCAGACATAAAAAGGCACAAAAGTTTCTCATCTGCTTGTAAACACGTCCCATCACTAAATGCTGTTTTCCGCTCCTAACTGATGTTATTGAATGCTACTCATGTGTCCTTTACTTGTTTGTTTTAATGAATGAATCCTAAAACCAAAGCCTTGTAAACCAGCTGACACATGAAGTCCCCATAAAGATTTTAATAAGTAGTGAAGCAGTAACTGTATTCAATCTGTGTATGTAGAAGAAGCAGCATGGCACAGCCATCTCTTCAGGACCACATGGAGCTTTATCCCATGTACCAAGATAATTATTGACATTGTTGACATTCATCCTTTCAAATAGGAGGTTGCTCAAGAAGAACAGGTACTTTGGGCTAGAAATAATCCCAAAAGAAAGGAAATTAACCTCAGTCAATCTATCCAGTCATTGGGGATACAAAGATTCAAGAGAAAGAGTGCCTGCTCTCATAAAGCTTCTTTTCCATCAGAGGAAACAACATATAGACATATATATCTAACTTTGAAGAAACTACTCCTGTGCCCACCCCAGCCCCTTAAGGCACTATGAGGTAGCGCATTGAAGTATACAACTGAAAGTCAAGAAAAGTTAAAATCCCATCTCAGACACTTACTGCCAGCTGCATGAACCCCAGGCACCACTTCACCCCTTTTCAGCCTAGATTTTTTTCATCTGTCAAATGATAGGGTTGGACCCTATGACCTCCAAGGTCCCTTCTGACTCAAAATCTATGATCGTCTGATCCTTCACCACCAAGGAAACCCATGCATGCAGTTTGGACCAGATTGTCTTGGGGAAGCCCATCTCTAATGAGAGGACTTAGATTCCCTTTTTTTCATATTGTTTGGCTTCTTAAATGCTCACCAGGGACAACCTTATTTCTAGTAAATTAGTTTCTGTTTCGTGATTCAGTGTTTTCTGAAAAGATGGGGCACAAAAGCACTCCCATGTACCATGTGAATCAGAGAGGGGATCAGGTAATCTCTTACTTCACACAGAAGGAATGCCAGTCACACAACATTTACAAGCATACAAAATCAAACTTTACAAGATTAGTAATTCGGTTTTATAAATACCATTACAATCTGCTGGGAAGCTGATGCTTAAAATTCAGTAAAATGTCAGGCAATTTGGAGTACTGTTAATTAGGCATTTTATATTTCACCTTAACTCTGCACTGTCCAAACTCCTAGTCTCTGTCTTCTGGGAAAGCAGGCTGATTTAAGATAATTGTCTTGTCAGTATCCTCTGCAAGAGCACTGGTGTAGTTGCTGGGGGCTCCTCCCTGACACTATTCAACAGTGATCCAGTGAGACCCTGGACCTCTGGGGCTCCATTAAAAGGTCTCTTCCAATCCTGGACATATTCATCTTGGAATAGGGACTTGTTCATCTAAGGTCAGGAAAAAACAAGTAAGAGACTACCCAAACCCAAGTTCATCCTTGCCCAGGCAGAAAAGTGCTTTAGACACCATGTACTAACAGCCACTTAGAGGACAAAGTGAGGGAATAGGGCCAGCCACCTCTCCCCCACTTGGCTCTTTGGAAGCAGCTCAGGATGATCCTAACATGATTCAAAGTGGAAAAGGAGATATTGAGGGGGTGAACAAAACTCTCCTTTGTGTATCCACTGAGTCATCAGCTCTCCCAGGTACTCAGCCAATAAAGGAACTTCTCATCATCTCAAAGGGCAAGCCCATTGGTGCTGAGTGATACGCAGGTCAAGAAGCAGGCCCTCCAGAAACCTATATCTGGCTACTTGGAACAAGGAATGGCATCTTTGAGCATATGGGGTGACCCCACTACACACAAGTACACTATACAATGTAATTATAATGGTAATTTCAAGACATATCTCAGGAAATCACCACACAGTAACACACCATATGGATAGATGGACGGATGGATAGCTTTTTTCTGCCATCTGAGTATTTGAATAATCAACCTTACTTAAGAGTAAGGCTACCCTGGACCCTGGCTTTTCTGTAATAGGGGTTTACTAATAAGGATATTCTGGTCATATTGAATTATTAGAATGCCCTGGAAAGCATTCTAAAGGTAATGCATACCAAAAAAAAAAAGAAAGAAAGAAATCTTTTAAAAGTATTGTTTCATCTCTTACCAAATCAAGCTAACTATGAGGAAAATCCTCCCTTCTCCCCAAGAATCATATTTGTTTTGTCATGAAACAGCCCGAGGTGAGGTGGGAAGGGAGCTGATGGTGCCAAAGCTTGAAATGAAGGTAGGTTGGCCATTGTACTCTTATGGTCTCCTTTTGACCTATGGGGGAAATGCTCATGCTTAAATAATTTAAAAGATTTTCTATCAAAAAACCTTTATCACTATAGACTATTATAAAATTTCAGAAGAACTTATTTAAAGGAATCATTCAGAAATCACTTAAAATGGTTTTTGTTTAAGAAAAAAAGACTAGTTAGAAATGCTGACTTTTCAGGTAGGGTGTATGTGTGTGGATTTATGTGGCAGTGGGGACAGGGGGGGGGGGGTGTAAGTAGTGTTTACTTGAACAAACAGATTGACTCCTAAAAGCTAAAAGCTGGTCTGGCCAGTTCCATTAAAACAGTGGCACAGAAAGGATTCCTATAAGCATTATCAGTCAACCAACCAACTCTAGTATTTATTAAGTGCCTACTGTGTGCTAGACACAGTGCTAAATGCTGAGGATACAGGGACAAAAAGGAAACAGTCCTTGGACTCAAGTACACAGAGACAGCTTGTATACATACAAGTAGATAAATGATATATTCAAATAAAAACAGATTTATTTCAAGCAAGGAGGCAGTAGCAGCTGGGAGGAGCAGTGGAATCAGGAAAGGCTTCATGTAGGAGGTGGGGTTGGGGCTGAGCTTTGAAGGAAATTTGTGATCCTAAGAGGCAGAAATGAGAAAGGAATGTACATTCTGGGGATGGGGGACAGCCTATGCAAAGACTAAGAGAATGCAGAGTATAGGAACGTAACTGAGAAGCCTGCAGAGGTTGGCTGGACCCAGGTCATGGAGGGCTTGTAGGTGCCAAACAGGAGGTTGGATTTGATCTTAGAGATAATAGGAGGTCACTGGAATTTACTGAGCACCTGGTCAGATCTGTGCTTTAGGAACGTTAGTTCAGCAACTATGGCAAGATTCCAGTCCAAATGAGGACTGAGAGAATGGAAAGGTCACAAGAGAGGGGTTGGGAACTAGTATAGAAAAATTCCAAGAACTGAATGAATAGAGAGTGAAAGCTTTGAAGGAAAAAGACTAACTTAAAAGGAGAATAAACGGAGTTAAAATTGAAAATGGGGTCCAGTACAGATAAAGGAGTTCCTTGGGAGATAATTTATGATCTATAAAACCCTTTGTTCAGCTAAACCATCAGTTAACCATACTCAGGAAAGTCAGAAAGCATATACATTTTAATAATATTTTATTTTTTCCCCTACTTACATGTTAAGACAATTTGCGGGGGAGGTATTTGGGATGAAGTGACTTGCCCAGGGTCGTACAGCTAGTGTCCGAGGTCATATTTGAACTCAGGTCCTCCTAACTCCAGACCTGATGCTCTATCTACTACACCACCTATCTGTACCAAGACAATTTTTAATGTTCTTTTTTTAACTTTTGAGTTCCAAATTTTCTCCCTCCCTTTCTCACCTCACCTCTACCTGAGATAGTAAAAGTCTGATATAGGTTATACATATGCAATCAAAGCACAAATATTTTAAAAACTGTCATTTTAGGTAATATATGATGGGACGCAACTTAATAACCTATAGTGGTATTCTATGTTACATGACGATTATTTTTAAATACTGATAAAAATCAGGCATGCTGAATAACTTATTTCATCATGTTGCTGATGCAGTTGATTTTTCCTATTTTGTCATTTTCTTTCCAAAGCATGGAGAAGGGAGACATAGAAACTCAAGCAGTAGGATAACTGTTTTTTGAAGAATATCATTTTTGCTTCTTTATCTCATTTAAGAATTAATTGAATCTGTCTTCCAGTGCACCCTAACCTTATAAGAAGATTCTTTTAAATGTTTCCTTTCGATATGGTGACACTAAGAAACCCTATGGTTGTCCTCACCGTGGGCACCATGTTCATAGGCAGAAAAACATGTTTTTCTTGGTCCAGGTTGACCTGGTTTCCTAAAAGGATTCCTCATGTTTTCTAGGAGAATTTATTCATTTATTCAGCAAGCAAGTATTTATCTAAGTGCCTACAATGACCATGGCAGAGTTCTAGACTCTGAGTTTACAAGGAACAAAACAATAGCAGACTTCCCTTACCCTCAAGAAGCTTATGCTCCCCTGGAGATCCCTGAGCCAGCCTTTGGAATGCAAAAGCTCAATAACCGCTCCCTGAATTTCCCTAATCCTAACTTGGCCAAGTGCTCTTCTCTTGCAAAAAGAATCCGAGAGGGAAGGGACTTCAAAGTCTATCGAGTCCAACTTGAACCTGACCAAGAATTTTCTGACAGTATCTCCTATCTGTGGTCATCAAGCTGTGTCTTTGAAGGCATAAGTAAGGAGCAATCTGCTGCTCTGGGATTGTTCTTCTAGTTAGAATACATTCCCCAACGTGGAGCCCAAGCCCTTCCTTCTCTGTACCTTTCACTCATTACTCCTGTTTCTTCCTTCTTAGGCCAAGCCAAGCCAGTCCAATCCAATTTCCACAGGGCATCCCTTTAAACACATGAGACAGCACATTCCCCAACAAGTTTTCTCCATTCCAGACTAGTCATCCCCAGTTCCTCCTATGTCATCATCTTGAAACCCTTCACTGTCTTGGTCACCATCCTGTGGACGTGTTCTCATTTGTCTGTATTTTTTTTTTGTTCCCATCTTGCCATTTTCCTCCTTTAATTCTTCCCAGCTCTGCTGTGTTGTGATAGAAGGGTAAGGCATGTCAGCCTTGCCCAAGGCTTTGTTGTTTTTTTTTTTTTTAATTTTAGCTATATATTCATGTAGAGACAGAACAACATAGCCTAGTGGATAGAAACCAAGATGGAAAGTCAAAAAGACCTGGTTTCAAATCCCACCTCTGATGCATTCTGGCTACTTGTCCTTTGGGAAAGCGACTTTTGATAACTATAGTTGTGTCAGACTCAAATAGAAAAGGATCCCTGCCTATGCGTATTGACTTAGAAAATCACATATTATTTATATTCTATTGTATTTTTACTTCCCAATTTTTAATTTTATTATAAATTATATATACACCTATATGTATGTGTGTATATTTATTGAGTATATATGTATATATGTGTGTGTACATATACATATATATGTATATATGTGTATATATTCCAATTACTTTAATCTTATTAGAACTGAACTAGAGAGGAAGAGCATCTCTTCTTCTTCCCTAGATCACTCTCTAAGACCCTTAAGTAGGGTCTACATTGGTGGAGGGGATGGTTTCCTCATGGGAAAGAACCCTGTCCTCATGAAATCACAGGTCCTGTCCCTGACTCTTTCTCTCTGTCTCTCTGTCTGTCTCCCTGTCTCTGTCTCTCAATGTCTCTGTCTCTCTGTCTCTCTCTCTCTCTGTCTGTCTCTCTGTCTCTCTCTCTGTGTCTGTCTCTCTCTCTCTCCCCCCCCTCCCCCATGGATCACACACCCAGCATGAGGTCAGATATTTCCCCAGTGATCCCCAAAGGAAGTGATTTGAGTAGATTCCTTTATTTACCACTCCCAGGGAGCCATGAATGAAAGGATATTAAGTATATACACATTTTCACTTAAATGCACTCATTCAGCTGAAGGAAAAAATAAATGGAAATGGCCTCATTGGCATTTCCCTGTCTGTATGAGTATATGTCCTGTTTGCCTCCCCATTTGTCTTATATAGCTTAGGCATTGGGGCAGTACCTAGAAATTTTTTTTTATTCATATATGTGTGTGTATAAATATACATCTATATACACATATGCTAATACACGCATACACATACATGTATATAAATATATGTATGTATGTATATGCAATCTCAAAAACTCACTGTGAGCACAAGTAAAAGGCAGCTGTCTCTCATGACTCCTAGTTGGCCATTTACCTTGTTCACACAAGACTTGAAAAGGGATACAGTTGGATCAGGTGCTAGATATGGATATAAGAAGACCTAGATTCGAATGCTGCCTCATGGGCAAATCACTTCACCTCTCAGGGATCCAGTTTTCTCATCAGTTGATTGGAGATCATAATAATATCTGTATTAATTACAGTTGTTGTCAGGCTCAAGTGAGACAATATACACAAAGCCCATGGTAAACTTGCATGCACCATATCATTTTTGTGATCCTAACGTCAGCTGTCGTCAGGACCAGGTTTTAGCAAAATGTCAGCAATTACAAATAATACAGGTAGAGGTTTCCATGTTGGTGGCTATCTTCAACCAACTTCTGTATAATGTACCCAAGATTTCTTCAAGGAATGTTATTCATTAGTCATCCTACATTTCCATCGTCCTTCTGAAACTCCGATTGTGGATGGACATAACTTATTCATAAAACCACTGCAAACCACCTGATCATTCTGATCAACTACAAATTGATTAACTGATTCCCGAGTTGAGGATGAACCTTTAAAGTATAGCTTCTAAAGCCAACTGTCATTTCCAGTTCAGACTGATGCTAGCCCATTCCCTGTTGTCTTGTACACTTTGTTCACACATCTCATGGGAGCTAAGGGCAGACCTGGCAGAGTTCAGGGGGTTCCATGTCAGCCAAGTCAAGAAAGATCTGCTTCTTAGCCAGGTTCTTGGTTCCTCCCAACCGCACACACAAGGTCATTCTTTCCTACTCATTAGACAACAGGTCATCTCTTCCAAGTTAGAAGAAGGACTTTTAAGTCTATAGTCCATCTAGTTCAATCCCCTCTTTTTACAGACATGTAGCCTGTGATCAGAAAAGGCAACAAGATTCTCAAGTTGCTTCCAACTTTAAATCTACAACCCTGTAATCCCTCAGTGCTCTCAAATTTTGTGATTCAGCATCAATCTGGAGTAGTGATAAATTTCTATGAGTTAAGGAAAAACAAGTTCCAATTCCCACAATGACAAAGCACCAACTGGCACCCAGACCACCAAGTCCTTGAAATATATTGAAACTACATGATACATGGTTACAGAGTATTGACTCGGATGAACAGACCAGGAATTACAAAGAACCAGTGAAATAAAATGTTGCCTTTCTTTTAAAAACTAAATATCAGTGAGATATCTTTTAAAAAATTAAAAGAACATGCTTAAATTCCTAAAGATTTTTCTAGGTCTCAGTCCAGGTACTGTTGATAATGACCTGGGTTCAAATCCCTGTTCTGACATATACTATTTTTGTGACCCTGGACAAGTTGCTTAACTTTGTAGGCAACTCTTTTTTTAAAAAAAAGTAATTGGGCTTAAGTGACTTGCCCAGGGTCACATATAATTAATAGTGTCTGAGATGGGATTTGATCTTAAGTCCTCCTGATTCCAGGGCCCATGTTCTGTCCACTGCACCATTTAGCTGCCTCAAGGTAACTCTTTAAGATTATACTATCAAAGCTGTTGCAGACCTTCTTAAACAGAGGGACTTTCCTTTACAGAAGTTCCTGATCCAGTGAAGCCACAGGTCTGATGCCACCAAAATTTTTTTTGTTAAAGAAATTAGTTAATGCAAGTGATGTTCAGGATTCCCAATGTAATATCCTCAGTACTGAGTGCCATGCATTATGCATGGTGAGTACTTAGCAAGTATTTCTTGGTTAATTATTATTGATCATACTAAGTTTTTCCTGATCCCAAGGACCTAGGGTTGAGAATAGTTATATAGTTTGGTTTGACCAGGTTTTGAACTCTGGAGGTGGTGAATGAAATTGACTGTCAGCAAGGTTTTAACAGAGCTGGCTGTCCTCACAAGCCAGGCAGGTCTGGACAGAAATACAAAATGGAAGATGATAAACCTTGCCTCACTTAATATGTCATACCTCTGATCTTAATCATTTGGGCTATTGGCATTGTGTGGGAGTCTAAGAAATAAGGATCTCTGAAGCTTCTGTATGACCAGTAGAGCAGTGAAGGAACTGTGTAGATCATTGGTTATAAGCTTGTAATGTTAATGGGATTTAAGATTTTCCCTGCCCATTAATAGACTTCATGTGGATCCCATTAAGGGAAGCTTGCTTAGGAGAAGCTTGTTTGTAGGAAGGCTTTCATACCTTTTACTAATTTCCAATTAGGCACTGAGTCCCCAGGGTTGTGATGCCTTCTGGTTCGGAGAAGTATATATATATATATATATTCTGAGTTGGTATATTGCTTTGTGAGTTCACTTATGAGAAGGACTGTTTTATTCCCTGGTCAAGACTCTGAGTAACTGTATGTTCAGACCCTCTCCCTTCCCACCCCCATCCCCCTGCCAAGATATAAAGGCTCTCTAACCAGTGATGTATGTAAAGTATATAGCAATATTATTTTGAATCAAGCAGTAGAGTCCTGTCTGTTGGTCTTTATTTCTCTGCTTATATTTTCTCTGTATTTTCTCTGAAGTTCAGGGTGCTGACTTTTCCACTGAACTAGTGAATGTAGTTTACAAAAGATGGTTGACACCTTAAACAGCTCTTTCCTAGTAAAGCAAATGTAAGAACTTGTGCTAGCAGCCATCCCAAATGTGCTAGGGTGCTTGCTGTTACAAAACCCTATAAAAGAATTTGGGTTACCTATAGAATCTTTTAATGCCTCTGGGGAGGAAGTTATGCAAAAAATGCTATTGATTAATTTTGTTCCTATTTATTAGCTTCTAAGTTCAAGGAGGGAGTGTGCACATTTCTTACAGACCTAGGTCATGAGGAGTTATATTAGTTTGCTTGAATGATGAAATCTAATTACATGGGGCCTTTTTACCCCAGAGAAAGGCAGAAGGGTTAACTAGAATGATTAATGAGTCCCATTAAGTATAGCTTCTAATACCATAGGAATACTTCTTTATCTCTATCTGGTCTATTCTATTTCCCAAGTGGTCAGAGTCTGCTGATCCTGAATTGGTACATTTGTTAAAGAAAAAAATTGCAGTTGCATTAACTGCTTCAGTATAAAACCCCACATGACCTTCACTTTCTTGGGCCATTCAGGATCAGCCTATAAAACTCTGCATCCAAGGTGTACTACATTTTTCTCTAAAACCAGATCTGATATGGAAATGGAAACAGGGTGATGGTGGTAAGGTAAAGATCAGCAGATAAATATACATACATCTTCAGTATCTGTTGTCTACCAGATTAGTTTATAAACTTACAATAAACCCTATAGCTAGATCAGTGTGAGATGCTATCACTATACTTAGAAATCTAGGACAGGAGTGGAAGATAAGATTGGATTACTGGCATTTAGATCAAGCTCCTCAAACATTTATTAAATACTCGTGCACAAAACATCATACTAGGCTGAGGATACAAAGGTAAGTACTATACAAATACCTATACTACAAGTTTGAGGAAGCTAAGTGTAAAGGAGAGGGATGAGCAAAGGAATATGAGAAATCTGAGGAGGGAGAACTCACTTTTACCTGGAGGTAGGGAGAAGAAAGCTTTGTTGAGGAAGCTTTCATTACCTTGGGCCTTTAAGGAAGGGACTTAAGAAGACCTTTATGGATAAGTCCACTCTAGGCACTGGGGACAACATGAGCCACAGCAAAGAGATGGGTAGAAAATTTTGTTAGACTTTGTCTAAAATGCAGGCCCTATTAAACAGAGTCATAGGAGGTAAGAATGGACAAGTAGGTTAGGGACAGATTGTGAAAAGTTTAAAACCATGATGACAAGTAGATAGAGTAAGCATTGAGGAACCACTGAGTGTTTTTAGTAGAGTAGTGACTTGGTCAAAAAACATAAAATTGGGGATGTTATTTGGGTAGTAATATGCAAGGTAGATTAGTAGGTACCACAAGTAAGCAAGAAGAGATGAGAGTCTGAAGTGGGATGACTTTGGTGGAAGTGGAGAGAATGGGTCCACAAAGGGCAAGAGACATTAACAACCTATTGCAGAAATTTCCCAAGTGTGGCCGAACAAGATTAAAATGTAATTAAGAAATGTTTAACAAAATAAATAAAAATACAATATGAGGTAGATAGTGTTACCTTGTGGTTTTCTAAGTTAATATGCCATCCACTGGGATCCTTTCTAGTTAAGTTTGACACCACTGGTTTAGAGGGAAGACCCTAGAACTTGAAACCAGTTAGAAGATTAGGGTTCTTGTCCTAGTCTAGGGGGCTTCCTGAAGAACATGGTCTCAGAACTAAACATTGAATAATAAGATGGTGGATTAGCTAAGGAGAGTCTTTTAAAATCATGGGAGAACAGTGGGAGGGGTGGCATGGCAATGAGCCAAAAACCAGAGAATATGGAGAAACACAAGAAAATTAGTTTGAATAAGCTAGAGAGAATTGGTCAGGAAATAATGAGCAGGACAAAGTAAAGATATATGCAGGATGCTAGAGGCCCAAATGTGAGAGTTTCATATTTTAAATGTCACTGTAAAATTCCAAGTTGGAGACCAGTGTGGGCAGAGCAGTACACATAAAGACAACTTGTTACCATCATCAATTGAGGGAAACAGTGAAAAAGAGTGGTTTCTCAGTTTCTGGGAATAGAAAAAGATTTAACAACTTTGAACAAGGAGGAGACATGACAATAAGCCATTTTAGAATAGCCCCAAGTTCTTGTGCTTTAGTGATGGGGAAAATTAAGGCTTGAATATAGTTGTTCTATTGGTCATACATAGATTCTTATTTGATAGATTATAAAATGAACTGTTTTCTAAGGGGCCCCTTGGTTTTGAAAATTGGGAAATGAGTTCTATCTCTGGGGTGGCGGTTTTATTCTTTCTTATTTTGTCTTCTGTTTCTGAGAGTGGATCTCCCTATTTCAGAGAAGCCAAAAGTGCAGTAGCCATGCTATAAGTTTGATTCTCCTACTGACTGACTCAGGAGTTTTGACCTGCTCTGTTTCTTGCTTGGGCCAGTTCACCCTTCCTTGGGCAGCCTGGTGATCCTCCACTCTTGGTAGCTCACCAGATGAGTACCCAATTCAGTGCATGCACCAGTTCATCTTAGGCCATTAAAGCTCGGAACTCCTGAGCTAAAGCAGTCCGCTGGCTTCAGTTTCCCAGTAGCAGGGATCATAGGTATGCCACCACAACCGGCTCTCCTTGGGTTTAAAAGTACAAGAGGAGGTGTTGCAACATCAACATTCATTGGGGTAAAGTACTCACTTATCAAAATTGCTTACAAAATACTTCTGGAATGCCCTTTTGCTCCTTCAGTTATCCCTTTTGTGAAGAATATTTTTCCTGCTGTTCAAAGATTATGATGACAATAGAAATGAAATATAATATGAGAAAATCCCATGCTTAAATATTTCTTTATTCTTTTAGGCCTCTTTTTCGTGGAAGTTCAGATGTTGATCAACTAGGAAAAATCTTGGAGTAAGTAATAACCCAAGTGTTATGTCAGTGAAAATCACAGTGGCTTTCATCTATTGTCCATGAAAATAAGTGTGTATCTTGCCTCCATATTCAAAAGTTCTGTTGCTGATGGTATTAGTAACTGTAAAGCATAAAAACCAAGTCAAATATTGGGCACATTGTGGGTGGGGAGAGGGGAGCCCATATGTGGAGCCCATCAGACCTTGGCCTCTACCCCTTTTTCCTATGGGAAGTGTCTTGCCCATGAACTGGTTGCCCTGTCTTTGACTATTACAAATCCTGTCAATGTCTTTGCTGCTCCTGTTCCTCAGGCACCATCCCTGGGCAGCTTTATAATCTTGACCCTCATAGAAGTAAGGTTCAGCCTTACTTGGGGCCACCAAAGTGTGCAGTCCCACAGAGGATGTTAAATATTTTTGTAAAGACTCATGAGTTCAGTGTAGAAGGCTTGAGAGTGGTATTCTCTTGACTTAGCCTTTTCTCTCTCTCCCTTCTTTAAGCATTCCAGTACAAAATGCCAAGCATTTTACCTTATAACAGCTCAATATGCCTCGAAAGTATGTATTCTCAATCAGTCAACAGCGTTTCTTAAGTCCCTGCTATTTACCAGAAACTTTGACAAGCATTAGGGATACAAAGAAAGATGAAAGACGGTTTCTGCTCTCAGAGATGTCACAGTCTGATGGAGGAGATGATGTGGGAGCAACAGTGTACCTAAAAGGTGTATAAAAGATAAATTGGAGGTGATCCACACAGGGAAGACAGTGGTGTTAAGGAAGATGAGGAAAGGCTTCTTGTTAAAGATGGGATTTTAGATGAGACTGGAAGGAAGCCAGGAGATGAATATGAAGAAGCAGAGCTTTCTAGGTATGAGAGACAGTCAGAGAAAAACGACAGAGTCCTTGTATAAAGAGCACCAGAAAATTACATATGGCTCCCAAGGCCTCTCTACTTAGAGTTCTCAACCTTTTTTGTGTCATGAACCCCTATGGCAGGTTGATGAAACCGATGAACTTCTCCAGAATAACGTTTTTAAATGTACAAAATACATAGGATTACAAAGGAAACCAAATATATTGAAATAGTTATTTTTTTAAGAAGTTCACAGACTCCAGGTTAAGAACTCTGACTTAGAGAAAACGCAGCCTTTCCTGAAATTAAATGTACTGAAGACCCTCTGTTTGTTTTCCCTTGCCAATGCCCCAAGTCACCTGATGATGGTGTCTGGCTACCAATCTTTTAATTTATCAGTCAGTTTAATATTGTTAGTGGATGAAGCCAGTGAGAAGGACCAGAAAAGAAATTTGACAAACATCATTGAAGTCCTTAGGCTTTCAAATCTTCAAGCAGATTACCATTTTGGTAAAATCCTGGCAGCTCTAGGATGCCGAAGGGGGATGGTGGATAGTGGTAAAGCTTTCCATATTGTTCCTTTAAGGTGTGTTTTTGCTCTTTGATGTCTGACATTGGCTCATGAGACATTGAGGTTCGAATTATTACCCTTAATATGCAGGCTCCAAAGGCCCCTAGCAGTCAAAAGAAAGGCCAATAGTGCACCCTAGTGTCATTTGCAATGTACTTGAAAAATTCTTTGCCCCTACCCCCATAGGCCCCCAACCGTTCAGTCTGTAGAACTCTGGGTACTTACTGTAAGACTTGCCAGAGTGAATGTAAGCTGTTAAAAACTATAGTCAGTTGTCTCAATGGTGCCCCCTGGTACAAGGTCCTTGTCGTGGGCCTAATCAGAATGTCATAGCTCTCCTATCTATAGGCAGTGGAATTTCACAGGAGACTAAATAACTTTTACCACAAATTGAAGGAAAGGGGAAAAAAAACTCTATTTAGGTATCCCTAAAGAGATAATGTAGCTTGGTGAGTTTCACAGTTTACACCTCCTTTAAAAACTGAAAGCACTTTTTTGAAGGCTGTGTTCTGAGTGATTTTCTTCTCTAACATGGTTTTAAGAGAGGCATCATGGTTTGGTGGAAAGAGGCCTAGAGCAAGAATTAGGAGAATTACTTTCTGAGCCTTGTCCCTGCCACTGACCTTACTGGAGGATCTTGACAAGTCAGATATTTCCTTTATCTGTGTTTCATATGATGATTCCATAGACAGATGGATGGATAAATGGACAGATGGACAGACAGACAGATGTACGGTCGGACGGATGGATGGATGGATGGATGGATGGATGGATGGATGTTATTGCTATTTTCAGTAGGCAGTGTGTGTAGTGACTAAAAGGAAAACATTAGGGTCAGAAAAACTAGAGTTCTACTCCTTCTTCAGGCAACTCTCTAATGCTACACTGATGAAATCCCAGATCTAACAACCCCTACAACTCCCTTCTTTCCCCTCCCCCAAAAAAACACATTGTTATATACACTGTGAATGTCCTAGCCATAAAGTGGATGACAATATTGCTTGGTTTTCTCTAAACTTAATTCCATTGAGGGATAGTAAAGAAAGTCCTACAGATAAGAGACTTTATTAAACTGGTTTATTATATATATATATATATATATATATATATATATATATATATATATAAAAACTGGTGTAACAATACATGCTAGATACTGTTAGTGCTGATAGGTGATACTTTTGTAAAAGTTAGAAAAATAGCAGATAATCAAAAGCAAAAGGGGAGCAAAATATCTTAAAACTTTAAATTTCGGAAAATGCCCCCTCTCTCCTTCCTCTTCCATTGGCCCTTCCAGTAAATAAATTCTTTAATAATCACAGCAGTTCTTAATTCTTTTGTTTATAATTCTGCAATGCTGAACTCTGTTCATGCATACTCAGTCTTAATAGGTGACACACAATTGCCTACTCACATCTTTGAAATATCAGAGGAAACTATGATTCCAACCTGGTTTTTTTTTTTCATTCTTTTTCTCTTAGTAATTCCTATTCTAGACCTTGCTATCCAAGCATATTTTCATGCAGTTCTAATCCAATCATTCTTAATCGCTTAAGTCTACACACATACATGTTAAGTCTTTGATTCTTTCTTTGCTTATCCTGTAATTATTTGGTTCATTTGCACCTGAGCAAGGCCAGGTGTAGGGTGTCCTGACCTCAGCACTTGCCACAGGAACACGCCTGTACAGGGTGTAGTCATAATGCCATTTGCCATGGCTGCCAGGTGAGATCCAAGGGTTGGGATGTTAAATAAAAGGTGAGGAAGAGGATAATCCTGTCAAGACCCCAGGAATACCAAAAAACCATAGCGTGTATCCATGAGAAGATACATTCTTCCATGAAAAAAACATGCTTTCACATATCCATTCAGTATGCCCACACACATGCCTGAGGAGAATGACTTCATGCTGCCAGCTCCATTTATAAACTATTATTTCAGAGAACTAATGACCAAGCATGCTCCTCATCTTCTGACAAAGAGGTGATAGAATCAGGGTGGATGCGACATTTGTTATTTGGACATGGCCAGGGGTTTGCTGGAACCAATTGCAAAATTCTCAGGGGGTAAGCATTTATACTTTGCAAATCAGCAAACACTGCAGATTGGATTTATTGTTTGCTTTATTATTTAGACTTAGGAAAGTGATAGAGAAAATATTAATAACTCAGATTACATTTAAAAGTCTGTCTTGCATTTTTGGAGAGCCAGTTGTTAAATATTTGCCAGCATATCCCAGGACATGGCCAATGTGAAAATTTGTTTTGCTTCCCTGTATGTATTTGTTACAAAAGTTTGTTGTAGTTAAAGTTGTTGTTGATGGGGGAGCAGGGTGGATGGGGAAGAAATTGGATTTTTTTTATTCATTGAAAAAAATGTAATTTTTAAAAAGTATTTTGGTTTTAATAACCATGAAACCAGTATTTCTCATCTTTAAAAAGGCCTACCAATGCCCAACTTACGAATCCAGAGTCTATAATGGTAAATGGTTCTTTTCTAAGTTCCTTGATGCCTCTCATTCATCCCTCTTCTTTATAATCCATACTGAGCTAGTTGTTCATCAGTCAACATAAATAATGTCCAAATAATACAACGTTATATCACTAATGCGTGCCCTAAAATAATATGTTAAAGGAAGGCAGATGAAATGGCAGCTAGGTGGTACAGTGGGTAGAACTCCTGGAGTCAGGAGGACCTGAGTTCAAATCTGACCTCAAACAGTTAGCTGCATGACCCTGGGCAAGTCTATTAACCCTGATTGCCTTGAAAGAAAAAAGAAGTAAATTAGTCTAGCTTTTCAATGTGGTATTAATTCATTGGGTTTTTTGATTTGTTTTGGTTTGGTTTGCTTAATATGAGAAATATTTGTTTCCTGTAGAACTGACATCCAAGGCAAGGGACTAGGAGTGTAATGATGAGTGAAGTCAGTGACGACAAATGAATGTTTCTTTATCTTACAGTCAGTTCTACTTTATCACTTTCATTTTTCACTTTCATTTTGTTGCATTTTCAATACAACAGAATTCTTTCCTTCCTAAGAGTAATTCTGGGCACAGGATATGACCTATGCCTTTGGGTCCTCCAATGATACAGCTAGATTTTTAGTATAATTATTCTGAGGGTTATGGTCAGACCCTCAGCAACCAAATCAATGGAATAGCATGCTCATGTCCAAAGGGGCTTGCTGTAGTTCAGTTTTGAAGATCTGCACATTCATCACTGGTGTGATTGAGAAAAGAAAGTACCTCTGGGCTGTCTTCTCTTAGCCCAGCACTAATATGGTGAGCCTCACACCCTTCCCCTCTCCTTCCCCTGCCTCCCCAAGCAGGGGACCACCAGGCTGCCTAAGAAAGGAGTGAATAAGGTACATGTTGGAAACAAAACAGCTCAAAGCCTCCTACTGATCGTCTATGGGATTGGGTCTGTGAGTAACCACTGCCCTTTCAGCCTGGGCAGGATAGGAAGATCTAAGTGACCTGGTATATTTGTCTGCATTTAAAATGCATATAACCGTATCTGAACATGTTCTCCCATTATTAAATGTTTGCAGGTTTCACCTCTGACAATTGTAAATTTACAGTTTATATGGAATCTCTTATACAATGTACTACTTATAATGGTATCTCTCACTAAAGTATTTCAGCACATTCACGGTTCCCTAGGAGTATTACCCTCACCTTCTGTCTCCTATGACCCCAGATCCATACCCGTTATCTAGGAGGGCGATTTGGAATCAGAGAGGTAGAGTCAGAAGGGAACTCAGAAACCATCATTATCCAACCCATTCATTTTACTGATGAGAAAAATGAGACCCAAAGAGGTTAATGACTTTGCCAATAAGTTTCAGTAGATATTTGAACCTATATCCTTTCTTTCCAGAGTCAGTGTTCTTTCTTTCCACAGTACCATGCTACCTCCTATTTCTGTGTTTCTGACAGAAATGAAATTATTCATGAAGAGCCCTTTACCACTCCTAAGTGGTCAAGTCACATAATCTTTTCAGGGCCTCAGTTTCTTCATCTGTAAAGGGAAAGAGATGGTCTAGAAAATGTCTAAGGTCCCTTCTGACTTCAAGTCTATAATCCTACAGTGCTCCATTCTGAACATCAGACTGCTTTCTTTTTGGTCTTAAACTGAAGAGAGGAAAGGGTTAAAATGTAAGCGAGGTACATGTCCGCTAGAATAGAGGCCAAAACTGACATTCATATTTATCTTTCTTACAGCGTCATTGGACTTCCAGGTGAAGAAGACTGGCCAAATGATGTGGCCCTTCCCAGGCAGGCTTTCAATGCAAAATCTCCCCAACCAATCGAAAAGTTTGTAACAGATATTGATGAGCTAGGCAAAGACTTACTTATGGTAAGTTCCCCCTGTGTGCAAGCAGGTCGGATCAGAACCACAGCAGACATGTAGAGGGTGGGATGCGCAAGGGCCTGAGGAGCCCACCGACTCTAGCAGAGCCAATTCTGGGGATATTAGTCAGGCAGCAGGTCTGGATTCACATGCCAACAGACAAACAGGCTTTGCTTTTTCTTTTTTAAATATATATAAAATGTATACAGGAAGAAAAAATTCTAATGACAGTATTTTGTATCTGCCTCCTCTGCACACATGAGGGAACTGAGTGGCATAGAGGACAGTGTTGCCTTAGAGTCAGGAAGCTCTGAGTTCAAATTCTTGTCAGAAACTTAGTAGCTTTATAACCCTGGGCAAGCCACCTAAATTGCCTGCCTCAGTTTCCACATCTGTAAAATGAGGATGATACGACCCAGGTCATTGTGAGGATTGAAATAACACTTTGTTTTGTCAGTCTTAACGCACTATATAAATGTTAATTGTTATTATCATTATCAGTTTTTATTATCCCTGATGTCACTACTTTCAGCTCTAAAAAGGGTTCAGATTCTTGGCATGAAGATCTTTGGAATCATCTAGCCTTAAAATCATCCTAGATCTAGAGCTGAAATTTAAGTGGCTTATAGTTCATCTGGTCCAGTTCTCTCATTTTACAGATGAGGAAACTGACATGGTGGGAGATAGTAAAGGGTACTCAGTTGATAATAGGAAGACCAGCATCCTTTGGGTCCAACTTTGGCCTCTCAGTCAATACTGCCCCTAGTTGTGTATTGAGTGAAAGGCCTCTGTTTCCAAGTTTGAGGCTTTATAAACTGCTGTACATTGTACAAGGAAGGGGTGGAATAGACCTTCCCACTGTGGGAAGAGACCTGGATTTGAAATCAGAGATCTTTCTTGCTCCTAGTGAGACTTTGGGTAATTCGCTTGATCATCTCTGGGTCTCAGTTTCTTCGTTTGTAAAATCAGAGAGTTGGACTAAATGCCCACTGAGATCTCTTCTATTCCTAAATCTACAATCAGCCTCCATACATTCCTTCAGCAAGTAGAAGGACATTGGGCTTTGCAGGTAGAGGACTGCCCCTGCCACTTTCTCATCTCAGCCAGAACTCTTTGCTGTCTCTGGACCTCACTTTTCTCCACTGTAAAGTAAAAGTGTTGGTCTGAGCAGTCTCTGAATAATCTGTGTGATTTCGCTGTGTCCAGCATTTGTACTGTGAGCCATGGGACATAGAAAAGTCCCTGTGTCCTAAATGGAACCAAAATTCTACAACTTGGTTTAGGAAAGTTATACCCTCCCGGAACTTCTTGAGGAAGGGCAATCATTAGTTTAATAGTTCACTTATATGTAGCAGTCAGTTTCTGGGGCTTTGAAAGTGACCAGCGATTACCCTTCATTAGTGGCTGCTAAAAAGAGTCAACCAAAAACTTCTGACATTTTATCTAAAATCTCGTGTTGGAGGGAGTAGGGCAGAGAAGCATGAAGACCTTGATAAAACAGCCAGATTATTCAGCACAATCTCCTCCCATCAGAAGACAGGAGAAGCAGTCAGTGCCTGTGGGAGGGACCCATCAGCTTCAAGGTTTAACCGCTCCCAAGGTTCACTTTGTCCTTCCTTGCCTCCCACACTTCCCTCAAGCATTGCCATCATTCAAAGAGCGTTTGTAGCAAGGAATTTCTTTCCCCCACTCAAATAATATTAACCATACTAACCTGTTGATTCTCCTTATTCTTAAGTCCATCAGTAGAGCCCTGATTTTCTCAGAGTGGCTGTTCTTTCCAGCAGCCCTGGTGGCCAGAATCAGCATGAGGGTCAAGTGACCAGGACTCTGCCCAAGGCCCTGAAGCTTAAAGGGACCTGGTAGCACTTATATTCTGTCAGCAGGTAGAAACCACTGAGCTTAGCACTTGTCAGTTCATCAGCAAGCATTTATGGGGCACTTACTGTATGCTAAGTACTGTGCTAGGGACTAGAAATAAGAAAGAAAAAAATTTCCTGTCTTCAAGAAGCTCGTATTCTAATGAAGGAGAAAGCATGTCCAGATATGAATAAATATGTAGAGATGGGATAGATAGATAGGCAGACAGACATAGGATAGCTAAATTGGATAGACGGACAGGACGGACAGACAAGATAGAGATATAGACAGACAGTATAGATGGACTAGATAATTACACTAGATAGGCTGGGTAGATAGGGTGAATAGACAGACAGGATAAATAGATTGATAGATAGACTAGAGAGATAGGATAGAAAGAATAGATAGAGAGAGAGAGAATACATATGAGATGGGATGATACATAGAAGGCAGATACAAGATAACCTTAAATGGAAAGGCACTTGTGGTGGGGGAAGGGACTAAGACAGGCCTTCTGCCAAAGATGGCATAGGACCTAAGTCTTGAAGGAAGAAGCAGAAATGAGGAAGGAGAACATGCCAAGTTTAGGGGATAGACAGACTGTGTGGAGGCATCTGGTTAACAAAAATGATTTGTTGAAATATATCTCTCCTTTCCCTCATTAAGTTTTTCCCTGGCCAGTATCCAAGGTCTCCTTCCTGACCCACATCCCCTGAGGGTATTTTCTGGGGCTTGTCTCACATGCCAAAATGGCGGATCATAGCACCTCCCTACTTTCCTTAGAGGAAGGATTCACAAGTTGCTGCAGTCAAAAAAAGTCATCACCTAGTGATGCCTTTTGGGTTACAAACCTCTCCACACTTGACTCTAGGGTATTATAATATAGTATAGTTTGGTATGATATGGTATAGTATAAAGTAGTATAGCCTCTCATTGCCCCCGGTCGTGGTCTAAGACTGGAAGTTGGCTCTCTATCCACTGAGCCACCCTTCCTCTCCATGTTTATATATTAAATTATCAGATATCATAAGCATATGTTCTTTCAAGGTCATGCCTTTGAAATACTATCCATTTGGACAGCTACATTCTATTATGTTTTCGTTGTTGATGCTGCTACTCTTAAAATCAACCTTCTAGCAAAGCTTCTTAACCTGGGGTCTGTGGTCCTGGATTTTTGGGGGAAGGGGGCAGTTCTATTTTGATAACTGCATTTCAGCAAAACTAGTTTCCTTTATAATCCTCCGTACTTTATATATTGAAAAACATGACTAACAGAAAACATTAAGCGCTCTTGGTTGATTGTCACTCCATACATGTTAGCAAATACAATTATTTGTAACATATTTTATTGGAATTTTCCCCCCTTTTTTTCCTCTGCATACAGAAATGCTTGACATTCAACCCAGCAAAAAGAATCTCGGCTTGTGGGGCATTGTCTCACCCGTATTTCCACGATGTAGAGAAGCCTCATGAGAATGTTGGCCCCCGGACATCCCCCAGCCAAAGCAGCAGTGAGGGGAACAGCGCTTGAGGCAATCAGTCCTCCCTGGAGCTGAACTGATGACTGAGGGGGCCGCCCCCTGGGGGAGGCAGAGCAGCTGCCGATCACATCTGGGCTTTTGGAGGGTCAGCCTCTCCCTTCTGGATGGTGATCTGTTTCTCCCAGGAAACTGGCCGAGTTTACTGTTTCCAAATCAATGCAAAAGCAGTTTTGAGCTTGATGTTCGTGTGTCTGTTCGTTTGTCCGTTTGTTCATTCGAAATACCTGGAAAAACAAGTGAAAAAAAAAAAACTCCAGATGAAGAGAAGCTGCTGACCGATTTTGCTGCCGTTTCTTTTGTCCAACATCGAATGCTGCCAGAGTGAAGTAGAAATAATCCAGTCACTGCCGACTTAAGATGTAATCTCTCTATAGCTGCTGAAGCCTAATTTGGTACTCTTGAGCGTGTGTGTATGTCCATGTGTCCATGTGTGTGCATGTGTGTATGCATGTTTGTACGTGTGCTTGTGATCTCTTAAAGTGTTATTTTTTTAACTACATAGAATAATTGAATTTTTAGAGGCTGAAGGGAATGGAATACAGATGCATCTATTTACTGAAGAGAAAATACCAGAATTAGGGCTTCTCCAATGAGAAATACGGGCCTATGTTGACAACATCTCCGTTCTGTCTAAATGTAGTAAGTTTACAAGGAGTAAGTTTATTTCTACCTAGGTAAAAGTGGATGCACACTGAAAAATTCATCCCTGCCTTTTCAGTCACCCTACGAGTATCTTTAAGGGAAGTATTTCAAGATATACAATATCCTCTGCCGTCTTTGGGAAGATAATTTTATTCACTGCAAATCTGTTTTGATTGTACAACATAATTATTTTTCTCTCAAAACAGTGCCCAAAAATCATTTCCCTACTTATTGATTTTAGGAAATGTCCCTCTTTAAAAAAAAAAAAAAAAACACAAAAGTAAATGAAGATGGTAAAAAAGAGAGAGAACCTTTTTTTTTCTGGTTTGCAACTTTTAAACATTTTTTAAGGTCTCTATTTTTAAAGCATTTCCTATTTTAGTTGAGAGAATCTTCTTTTCTAGCTGGTTACAGGAATGCCCGAAGCATTATCTCTACATGTTAACACTGTACTTTCTATAATGCACTGCCTTATTTGCAAAATGTGTATTGCATATTACCTCCTAGTGCCTAAGTACATTACTGCCAGCTGGTTACTTACATCATTTTACACAATATCTTCATGTATCAGACACACCTCTAGCATCTATGGAATAATATTGCAACTTCATTACCCTAACTCTACAGCCTTATTCAGACTTCCATGGCCTTCCCTTTCAAGGATCATACATCATGGTCCTGTGCTTTTGTAGCTTAAGGAGATGAGTCGAGTACATGTCCCTCTTAGCCACCAGCAAAAAAAAAAAAAATGTACAAACCTGTAGAAAAGATGGCTTGAACCTATAACCTAATATTTTTACTTAGGTAATACAATCCGTTTTTGGCACAGCATTTGTCTTTTAAGAATGGTGAAAAGGAAAAAAAACCTTTTAACTGTTTTTCAGGAATAGCTTTCTACTCTACAAAAGCAAACATTGTGATTTTTCCCAATTACCCAGACCATCTTTCCTTTGTGTTTCCTCATGCTCTTTGGTTCGGGTTAGGGATACTTTATGAAAGGCACTCAGCCTAAGAAGTTGTTGATCCTTCACTACCGATGGAGATGTTCATATTGTAGCTAGTTCTGCTTCTTCATGGTCCTCCACCTTGACCTCAGACATAGCTACTTTCATGGCCGTTCTCCCTCTCAGTCCTCTGCTCACTCACTCTCTGTTTTCTAGTGACTAATGTCTTTGCAAGAACATGGCCAACCAACTGTCTTTGGAGAAATAAGGCAGACTGTCACTTTTGCTGTCAGACTCTTGCTTTGAACATACACATCAGTTAAGATTATGTTCAGAGGCAGAATTATTAAAGAATGGATGACTACCAGCCTGCGTCAGACAAAGACACATCATGTATACTTTTATGCTTTAGAAAGCATTATAGTATTCTTGAGAAATAACAATATGCAGCTTCATGGAGTATGTGAATATATAAAAACTAGAAAAAGTAAATGACATCTGGGTTTGGGGAGTCACTTTTTACAACAAAAAAAATAGACATACATACTGGTTTGCTTCAGTGATATACACAATGAAGTTTCCTTTGAAACAAAGTGAGGAGTCATCCAAGAAGAATATTTCACATTTTTCAGTATTTCACCATCAATAACTGGGTTTTTGGCCACTGGCATTAATCTTGAAATACAATTATTTTGAAGATGGTCTAAATAATACCAAATATGAGCAGGAATGGTGAGGATTTTGCTTTTCGTTGGGGCACTGAGTTAAAACAAAGAGAAGGAACTTCTTTGTCCTCTCACAGACGTGGGTTAGGAAACGTCCTTCCTTGCTACTATGTGAGCTTCTAAGTCAGCCTCCATCTAGCCATCACCTAGACAGAAATTTGAGTCACAAAGTTAGCATGAGAAAAAAACATGGGTGTGTTATGTGTTTTGTTTTTTAGTGGCTTAGGAAGTTTACTTTTCCTTTCTAGCATTTACTGTTGACTTAATTTTTGAGTTTTTAAGGAGAAGACTAAAAAAAACATTTTGGCCCAACATCCTTTCCAAAGTTAAACCCTTGTAACACAAAAAATGATAAAGCATTTCACTTTCTTGTGTTATCCCATCGATCAGACTTAACCCTTATCTCTTCTGTTAATTTCTATATTGGGCTAGCATGACTCTTCTATCATTTTGTGCTTATGGTGGTCACCTCCCATGCTTGCCATTTTCTGATTAAGGATCCACACCAAGCCCTGATGTTTTCTTTTATTATTAAATTATTATTAAATACATTTTCACCTTAGTCATGTTTCATAGAAGAATTAAAATGAATGGGAGAAGTTATAAAACAAACCAAAACGTAATACAAAAGAAAATGATCTGCTACATTCTGCAATCGAATTCCATAGTTCTTTCTCTAGAAGTGGAAGCATTTTGCCTTAAGAGACCATTGAGAATTTTTTAAGTCCTTACATTGCAATGAAGTACTAAGTATACTAGAAAAAATCCTCTCACACTGTGGTTGTTGCTGCATATAAAGTTCTCCTGGTTCTGCTCCTTTCACTCAGCATCAGTTCATACAAGTCTTTCCAGGCCTCTCTGAAGTCTTCCTGTTCATCATTTCTTATAGCACAATAGTATTCCATTACATTCATATACCACAATTTATTCAGCCATTCCCCAGTTGATGGGCATCCCCTTGATTTCCAGTTTTGTTTTATCATGTTAGCCAATCTGATAGGTATGATGTGGTATCTCAGAGTTGTTTTGATTTGCATCTCTAATCAATAGTGATTTAGAGCATTTTTTCATATGACTATAGATAGCTTTGACTTCTTTCTCTGAAAACTGCCTGTTCATGTCCTTTGACCATTTATCAACTGGGGAATGACTTGTATTCTTGTACATTTGACTTAGTTCTCCATATATTTTAGAAATGAGCAGGGCCCGATGTTTTCAAGGAGAGTTTTTTCCCAAACTCTTCAGAAAAGCCCACTGGGTTTTAGTTACTCCTCTGGGAAACATTGTTTCATGCTAATGCTAAGAAGCAGTTACATCGGGAACTCAAAATACCCAGAGTAAACCTCATCTAAAAACCCATGTAACAAATTGGAAATACATTGTAGATTTAAAGCTAAGTGTGAAGACTGTTGTTGACCTGGTTAAAAAAAAATGTACACAATGTTTCCCATGTTCCTATGGAAGACAACTATCTTATGTTTTATACTGGGAGGCCACGGTCTTTTGTCAAAAGCTTCTGTAACAAAGATAAAGATAAAGGAAATACTTCACAGGGCAGAGTTTTGTGGCTAGTCTAGGACAATTAGGATGAAGCAAAGCCTAGTGTCCAGTCTTTGCTCATGAGTTATATGATATAGCAAAGAGGTAAAAACCTAACCTAAAGGAAACAGTTTCACAGGAAACTAAGGCAAAATGGGTGGGATTCTCCCATTTGTTTCTCCTCTGAAGTCAATGGGAACTTGGAAGTTCAAGGAATAGTAACGTCATGGGCAGACTCAGCTCTCTCTTTCATAGTGTCCTCTTAACAATTATACATGTCGGATTCCAGGCCTTCTAGCCCCCATTTTACCAGAAGAGATCAAAATTATCCAGTCTAAGAATAGACTCATGGCATCTTGCTAAAAGGCACCATACTCAACATCTCATGTATTAAAAAGGTATAGTATCACAATTGGAGCAGTCCATTGGTTGAGGGTTTTGTGTTTTGGTTTGGTTTTTTATTGAGCAATTCCTTTTTAGTTTCTAATAGAAATGTATCTATACCTTGCTAGGAAAATCCTTTTAGACACACCATATATTTTTCTCTTTAAATTATGCATTTGGCATTATGTTTTTTGGTTATACACTGTGGACCTTCCCCCTAGGAAATATTGTATGTGGGGTCTCATGCCAATATTAGCAGTCCGTGTTGCATTATGGAAACAAAACATGTAAAACTTCCTAACAACACAGTACACGTTAAAATTCAGCTTGCCCAAGACAGCATTATTTCCTTTCCCTTCTTGAAGATTCAAGTATTTTTTGTATCAAGCATGCCAGACCACATTTCTTCTGTCTCTTTCTGAAGTATAGCTCTTTAGGTCACATCAAGTATAAAAATTGTTTGATGTGGTAGACAGTGCTTAGAGGGACCACCATTGTTAGCCATTCTGGTTCATTCTTTCTCATGGAAAGCATTAACCTTAGAAAGAAAATGTCATTATAGAATCTTAGGTAGTAGAAGATTTTGTAGAAGAGTGAAAACTTTAGATTATAAGAGATAAATAAGATGTCATTTGTTTAAACACTTTTTTAAAAATGTAAGTTATAAAAACAATGGAGAAGGTTAGAGAAAGTTCAGAAGAAAAAAAGGAAAGTGTCCAAAGGAAGATGGCTCAGAGGGCACATTTGTATCAAAGAATGCATATTATTAGGTATTTTGTAAGAATAAGTTAAAATTTCAGTGGGAATCCTGAATTTAGTATACTCTAAAGAAACTTTCATGGAGAAATGGATTGTAGATTCCAAGACATTCAGTTTTTATCATAGTTCTCTTAATTCATCAATTGAGTAAAATGAATCAGCCTGTGGACCCCTCCTAAAAAAATTTCAAACTAAGTTTGTGGCTCATAATTTAAAATGCTAATTGTAGGATGGAACAACAGCCCCATGGAAAAAAGAGATGTTTTGCCCACATACTGCTGAGTAAAAATCAGAAACCTTTCCATTTCTCAGCAGGTACAACTGAAACCATTCATCAGAGCACTAAAGCATTGCATTAATAAAGTTAGCAAAGTATGTACTTGATTAACTTGCCCTCGAATAGCACACATCACATTTTGAATTTGGAAAACCTTTAGTAGCTTCTGAAGAGGCAATATGCAATATCACAGCAGTAACTGTGTTCCTTCTTAAAAGAGCAAAAAAATAATGATCATTTTCAAAATGGAATGTTCCATTTGCCTACTCATGTTCTTGTTCAGCAAGAAGTCAGCCATGCTACGGTAGATTTTTCAATCCCTGTTCTGTTAGCTCTATATCTAAGATTTTCCTAAGTGGTTGGTATATATGCTACAAAAATAATGACTAAGAATAAAAATAAAAAATATAAAACTTCCGCATCTTTGGCAAACTAGGAATTAGAACAGAAGAATCAGATTTTAAAATAGCATTATCTTCTCAATCTAGTGGAATTCTTAGGATCATCATTCAACTTTTCAAAGAGATCTTTTTATTGCCTTTCGGTGAATTCAAGGAGGAAGAAAAGTAATGGAATTGCATCATCCTACTAATATTTCTTTCTTGGGTCTTGTGTTCTTCAGAGCTGTGAACCTACATGGTAGCTAAAAGTCCTTCCCAGCATATCTTTAGAACTGTATGTGTGTGTGATTTTTATTAGTCCATGATTTCCTTGGTATGGATGCAATCCAATCTGCATCTTCTAATCCTCTGGATTCTCACCCATGCTTCCCTTAAATTTAAATGTTATTAGACACAAATCATCACTGGCAACCTGCAGCAGCTTAATTATACCCACCATTGATTAATGATGAATTAAGTTATTTTAATTCCTTGGTCATCACAGCATTCTATGATTCACAACCATCTAGAACCACTAGGAGAATGTTAGTATAACCTTAGCAATTTCAAAGAGATCATGAAAGGAAAGGGAAAATGTTCTTGTTTTGTTTCCTATAGACTAACTCTAAGAGACAGATTATTCATTTTGTGCTAGCATATCTCCAACATGTCACTTTATGAAAAAAAATCTGGGAAATTCTAAGACTATAAATAAGCTTTTAAATATTATCCCCTTCTCCGATCTTTGTTTCATTTTATTTATATTTGGTATTTGTTTTTCAGGATAAATAGAATGTTTGAAATCACCCAGAAACAGGTAGAGAGTTCTCAGTTACTTGTATAAATATAAACTATCCTTAAAGGAAATATTCCTCCTTTGATTATTTAAAGGAAAGACCCCCAAAGTCATCTCCATGCAAGTAGGTATTATTCATTAATAAAAGAAGTTCCCCATAGCATAGGCTAATTTTGATGATAATGTAGCAGTCTTCTCATTCATCTTGACACATCTCAAATTCAATACTTTCACATTACTTGCTGTCAGTTATCTGCATTTCTGAAGGCACATCACCCTGAAGAAATAGGGACATATGGGTGAGCCTATAATGCCACAAAGTAATACATAAAACTCACACATTACTGTCATATATGAGAGACATCCTCAAATGTAATAAACATTGCATTGAAGTGTCCAGTTGGAATGTACAGAACTAGAAAGAAATATGCGATAGTTCATTTTCCAATCTATTATCTGTGAACATTACAATTTAGGAATTTGTCTACTCTGACATATACTGGTTCTGTGATCCTATAGGGTCATTTGTTTCCTCTGTACCCCAAGAAACTAACTAAAGATTTTTCTTTAAGTTGTAGAACTACTACTAATCTACATTGGTCAAAGAAAGTTCTTCCTAGGAGGGAGCACTTGAGTGAAATCATAGATCCTAGATCAGAGTGGATCTGTAGAGAGTTACACACATATATGGCATATAATATACATTATGTATGTGTGTGTATGGTTCCTTTTTCCCAAATTATACCTGCGGATATAATTTTATAAATGAATTTATTTTAGAAGAAAAGCTATTTTTTTAAAAATTTGACTTCAGAGCAAAGAAATAACTCAGGACTGACATAAAAACCCGTTATGGTATATATGCTCCAAAATTAGTTCATCTTGACCAGCAAGACCAATTTAAATGCAGAAGAGCGATTGTATTGACTTTTAGGATTTCCAGCCATTGCTTAGGTTCACATCTCTTGAACATGACCCAATCAAAAGCCATTTTTGTTTATTTTCCTTCATAGGAATAAAAATATGGTAATGCCTTTTTAATATTCCTTGGGAAGTATTCTACATATGGCTTCCTTTCAAGTGTGTATGATCTATAGGTGACAGACTTAAAGGATTGCTCAAAATCCACCATAATGTAGTGGATTTCCAGTTATAATTCCAAAATAAAAGATCAACAGGACATCCTTAGTTTGTTCTAAGCAGGCTAGGAACAGGTCCAGGTCAGTTGTGAGCATCCAAAAGTGACTTCCACCTCAAAAGCATTCAGAGCTTATAGCTTATTAAGATGCATTTATTTGCCATGTCAGAGGAGAAGTCAATGTCTGGGCCTGGCTAGAAGTTAAATCAACCTCCCATTCATCTATTTGAAACAAAGTCCAGCCTGAACAAGATACCATGGTTCCTGTTTCTGCCCGGGGTAACTATTGGACAGTGTTTAGGAAAGAAAAGCTGTCAGATGGTGTTACACAAAGATTATTTTGAAGAGGTGTGGCTATTGCAATTATGCCTAAGGTTCATTAGTCTGGGAATAGCATGTCTCCAAACTGCATTTGCTTCCCACTCCCCATTTCCCCAAGAGAAAAAGGCTAATTATAAGAAAGCTAGATTTCTTTTCCCCTTTCTGTATTTAGATGGCTCTTGTTTAACTGTAAAAGATGGACCCGGAAGAGTTGTTCATATCCTTGTTTCTGCTTGCTCTTTAACTGGTCATGACATATAACAAGTAAATTTTGCTTTTCTTTTTTCTCTTTTCTATCTCTGTCTAGTAGTTAAGTATCTGTAAATGAATGCTTTAACTATCCTAGCATATTCCTGTGTACCTGAACTTTGTAGTGAATCACCAGGGGAGGATTCACATTGTTTGATAAACGAATTTTCTTAAAAGGACCCACCATTATTTCATTTCTAAACTATTCATTATTGTTTTTCTATAGCATCCATCTATGATCTTAGGCAAATTTGTGTCCTTGTTTGAAGGCCCCTAGTCTTTTAAAAAATATTTACTGTGTTACCAGAAGCATCAATATGTCAGTGATCCCAAAGCACTTTGAATTTGACTTGACATTTCAAAATAGTAAAACCTGGTTCCCACAATGTGGCAATGGCCACATTGCTCCTACTCCTGAATCCATCCCAGATTCCATTTCCACTCTCCAACCTGTGTCTGTGATGATGTGTACATATATATATGTATATATATATATGTACATAGTCCTTTACTTGCATGTATTCATGCATTTTATTATAATGAGTAGTAAGTGTCCTAGTGAATCCATGGAATTCTAGTACCAACTTCCCACCTGTGGGGAATATTTTCTAAAAGCTATTCAGCATTCAAAAAGTTATTTCTACTATCAATCTTTGTTCTTATTTATTTCTGGATTATACTTGTCATGTGAAAATACAGCTGGAGACAGAAAATCTTAAAGCTTCCTGTTTTATACTTCATGTGCATTTAATGTTAATTACCATTGTCAAAGGGGCACCTAATCTAAATGGGAAAACTAAGTGCCTGAGTAAGCTGCATACCTCCTTTGCATTAGATTAGTAAAATGGGCTTGGTTGGATCGAGTATTTTTATACCTGAGTTTCCTTTCTCAGACAGGTAAAAGAATTAATCAAAAGGACTTTGAAAATGTTTTTACTGTCAACTTTACATATAGCATAATGTTTTTTTAAAAAGTCAAAAAACAAAAAAAGTTAGAAAACCATCCCAGGTGCTGCCTTAATTTAGGAACTGCCCTAGATTGCCATTTGAGAAAATGCCAGTCAGGGACAGATGCTTAAGATGGTGCCTTAGTTTGCCTGGGTTTGTGGGGAAAGCCTTGAGAATCATAAAGTGCCCTTGTATGTGTTAATGGAAACAGATAAAACTATTGACAGAAAGAGCCCTGGGTAAGGCTACTACAGAAGGAGTTTCCATATGTGATAGATGTTGTGTCTTAGGATTTCTGGAATGTTTCAGATGACAGAAGGTCTAAGTTTCAGGGTATCAGAGAACTCAGATTTGTACAGAGGTAGTTTTCTTTTGTTATTAAGAAGAAAAGAATTGCAAATGGAATGATGTTCAACCAGAATTTGGCAACTAGTAATATCCAACATTTCAGTAACTTGAGAAATTTCTAGCATTTCATTTTTGATCTAAACGTTTGAAAAGCATGCTTTTTAGTCTAGAGATACAGTATGTGATAAGAGAAGCACAATATTGGTACCCATGAGAGTACCAGCACTAGAGATTTTTATAGGACATTTGTTCAGAGATGTGTAGAAATACATTTATACTGTAAAATATATTTGGGGTTTGGGTTATTTTGTTTTAACAATTCCACAAGGCATAATCAAAACTATTTTTTCAGGGTTACAATACTGTAGGTCACACAGTAAGCTTATTTTTTTTCAGTGTATTCTGATAGTAGTTAATATTGTAAATGTTGAAAAAAATTCTGGGATTATACACTTGAATCGTTGGTTTCTGTGTTTGAAATTGAGGTTATTCTGGTGATGTCTAGGGCAGGGGTCCTGCTTGCCAGAAGAGACTTCTCTAATCCTCTGCCTGACCCGCTGCTTGGCCAATGCCTACCACACTGCCAATCTGGCAATCCTGTACCTATTTCTCCATCTGTTCCTGCCATTAATCTGGGTATCCTTCATGTCCCTTTCTTGTACTTCCCACCATTGTCTTGGGCTGCCCACAGAGCTGGTTCTTCCTTATTTACTTCTGTCCCTGCTCAGGTAGCAGGGGCCCAGTTAAGAGGTGCTTTTGATGCCATGCTTGGTTGTGGACATGCCTGGGTATTCCCTGCTCCCATCCTCAAAACCCCTCTCATCTTGCACAGCAACCCAAAGAAGGTTCCCAATTATTGGTCCAGGATATAAGAATCTAAGGTTGATAGCATACTCCAATGATTTTTCCACATCCTGCATCTATCAGATTATTTCATTAAAATGTCCATTTTGATTTTTGATCTGAGATAAAGAATTCCTTATGGGTGCAAACTGTACATTCCAGGCTGCTTTTTCTACCGATTCACAGGCCATCCTTTCACCATATTTCTTCATACTTGAAATTCATTCTGCTATTTTAATATCAGGGTACAAACATGTTAAAGGTGCATGTATTACTGTTCCTTCAAAAGGTGCATAATTTTTTTTCATTCAGTGTGCTTAATAATTGCTATTAAATGGCTCTATTTTTGGTGCTTTTGGTTTAGCTGTTAAAAGAGGTGCATGAAGATGCCTTGCCTGGAACATAAATTTACTCTAGATTTAGCTATTTTATCATTTTCTTATGCTGACTTATCCCTTCTCTGTCCCTGGATACAAAGATGCAGAAAGGGGAGCCCTTTCCAGGAGGCTCTGTGTCAGGACTACCCTGATGCCTTCCTTTACTCAGCCTACTGCAAGAGATGGTTCTCTTCCATAATAAGTATGGGTACAGCATTGCTTTGGGGAAACCCTTCCCCTTATGTGTGGCTGAGCTTTGTAACCTTTCAAGATAGAACAGCCTAGGCCACAAATAGGTCATGGTTGTGACATTCCTCTCTCTGTTATCTTTACCTTGGACAGCTCCTGGGGAGGGGGAAGTACTTCTCTCTTGGAAAGAACATTCCTTCCCTATAGCAGCCCAAGTGGAAAGCTCTGGCTTTCCCCTCTCTAGGCATTTGGAGATATAGGTCAGTTTATCTATAGTCTTCCTGGCCTGCAAGGAAGAAAAAGAGATGTCATTTATTGTTCAATGGAATGTAATACCCAAGAACTGTAGTACCTAAAACTAAGTACCCTTTCATATTTTTATGTTTCAAAATCAACTTAAGTTTGGGTTCCTTTACCCTGGTTTTTCTAAAGGTCCATGATCTAATTTATCCTTTCTAGCATGTGCCTTATCATAAGGGATTCATTGTTTATTTCTCTTTTATGGAGAGAGGAGAGAATGGACTTCAGGATTAGCCACATATTAGCCATCCCAAATGTTGAAAGGGCAGAAAAAAAGTACAAAGGGTCACAGATATGGGATTAGATGAGATTTATTTTATCAGAGAAGTAAGTAGTCCTTTAGAACTGGATGTCTTACTGCTGGCAGTGCTAGAAAGCCAAGTTATGTATTTATTGTCAAATGATGAGGTTCATTGTTTTAAAAAAAATCAATATTGGAATGTCATTGTCAGATTAATGTTCTCAGTTATACACAAGGTAATTTGAAATAAAAAAGAGAAGTAGTTTGTATATTTATCATCCATACATACAGTTTCTTTCAATAAAAGTACTGATAGCAAATAAAAATAACAAAAACAGCAATATTTTTAAACTGCTTTCTCAAAGATTCGCTGTCTTAACTATATTTTTCTTTTATCTTGATGTAAAATGAATACAGTCACAGCAAGTACTGAATAAATACAAATTTTGGCAAAATGTGTTTCAAACTTTTCTTTTGAACAAATTCTATTCTTAACAGCAAAAATAAGGAATAAAGTGAATAGTAGTAGATCTTCACCCCAGTTGGTTGATGAATCATTTTTTATCCATTTCTTCTATTCACCTGAATTTAGAATGGAGAGTGAGTGGTAGGTGTGGAATTAATTGGCAAGAGATGGGGAAAAGAAAGGTGAGTAAATAATCTGGGAGGACAGGGTCCTATGGGAGCTTTCTGGCACCTGAAATTGCTACTGGAAGAAGGAAAGTTCTTGCTGCCCTGTACTGCTTCCTTTGCTAAAAGAGCATCTTCAGAATGTAACACTGACTTCATAAAAGATAAAAGAATTAGAGCTGGATGGAGCCTTGGTAGTTATGGGATCTAACCCCTCCATTTTACAAATGAGGAAACAGAGGTTAAGGGATCAGCCCAGGATCAAATAGCTAGCAAGTGCCTGAGTTAGCATCCTCACCCAGTTCTTCCAAACTCCAGGTTCAATCTACCACATGACACTGTTTCTCACTTTTCCCTTTTTTTGTACTTTAGGTACCTAAAGGGTGGTTCCTAAAACTGACCGGAACTATTTGTTTGCCATCAAGGAGCATAGCTATAATTTCCTCAAATATAAACACTATTTTAGGTTCTAAATATCCCTCAAATTAAATGTATTATTCAGGAGAACTAATACTATTCACAAAGGGATTGAAAGTAGACAGTCAAGACTCTGAAGAGTTTTGGTGACTAAAAATAATAAGAGTATTAAGAAATCAAGCAGGAGTGAGTGGGTGGTCTGTAGAAAGATGACTGCTTAAGAAACATGGAGGCAATGTGTTGAGAAGGGCTATAAGGAATCCCCTTACATGTCCATTTAACATGTCTTTAGTGAGTTCTGACTCTTTTTTTTAAAAGCCCAGTTTGCCATGTGAAATAGGAAATGAGTTTCAGATAAGCATTCCACTTGATAATTATGATAAATGATAAAGGAAAAATTATCCTCACAGCCTCTTGGAAAGAAAAATCAGGTATGGGAGAGTAGGTGAGGTGGTAAAGGAAGGTAATGAAACAGATAGAAAAGGGGGTCCCCTCATCTATGGGAGGGGACCCACTGAAGAAGGTTTCCATGAAGGAAGGAAGATGAATTCTATGAGGAGAAATGGAGTCTGAAGAGACCATTGTCTCTGAGAGAATGTGGTATCACCATGGACAGCATCATGCCTCAGGTGAAGTTCTGGGGTAAGCTAACATCTAGAAGTGTGGATGGATCCTACCCCCATCACCTAACTGCACAATCAGCATTGGTACTTTTCTGCCAAACATCGTATAAATGTCATTCAATCTTAGGGTAGCAACTTTGGCACATTTTTTGCAGGGCCTATCACTATTCATGACTCTGCTCTTTGCCTCATGTGGTTACGATCTGTCTGTGGCTCTCACTGTGTTGCATTTACCAAATCCTATTCAACAGACATTTAAATGCCTACCATAGGCAAGGCATTCTGGGAACACAACAATGAAAAGAAGGATATGAAGCCTGACCTGAAGGCTAACCCTAGTTGGGGGTTGGGAAGGGAAGAGAGGGAGGGAGAGAGGGGAACAGGAAACCAAAGGAATACAACCTGTACACAGATAAATATAAAATGATATAGATCTATATCATATAAGATGATATAGATATAGATTGATATATATAGATCTATATAGATAGATATAGAGATAAGAGAGATCCACATGAGATCTTCTGAGAAGGGAAATATCATTTTCTGCAGGGAAATCAATTTCTAATTTGAGCTAGTTCTTAAAGCAAAAGAAAGCTTTGAGCAGGTAAGTGGCGGGCATGTGACATGGGGCCAGAAAAGGGTAAAGAAATTGAAGGAGGTTGCAAAAGAACCTACAAATTTGGGGAAAGAAGCAGGAAAGGAAGGACTGCATTGTGGCAGCCAGAATTGGGGATTGAGGGCTCAACAGGATCACATGTTGACCAAGAAGAATCAGGTAAGCTTCTTGACTCATTTCATCCATTCCACAAGGAGGAGAAATCAAGCTTTTTGTGAGTTTTTTATACCTACCGATACAAGACTTTTAAAATGAAGAACTAGTTTTTCCAGTTAATTTGATTAACCTCCAAGACATAGCTACATCCTGTAGTAGAATCCTAGTGAACCTCTCTGATAAAATTAAATAAACTATAAAAATGACTAGCGTGTACAGGGCAAAGAGGGTAAGACTTTTAAAAAATCAGACTTAACATAGTAATTTTTTCCTATAATTCCAATTTCTCTTTGCATCTTATTATTTTATAAATGAAGGGCTGGCAATAGTGCCACAGCATCCAAGGAACTCACACATATTCAATGCAAATGTGCACATATGCATGTGGTAGTAGCCCAAAGGAAGTATACTTCCCATAGGATTAGGAAATGTACTTTCAATTCACATAAGAAGGTAAATGTTCCTTCCTTCCTTCCTTCCTTTCCTTCCTTTCTTTCTCCCTTCCTTCTTTCCTTCCTTCCTTCCTTCCTTCCTTCCTTCCTTCCTTTCCTTCCTTTCTTTCTCCCTTCCTTCTTTCCTTCCTTCCTTCCTTCCTTCCTTCCTTTCCTTCCTTTCTTTCTCCCTTCCTTCTTTCCTTCCTTCTTTCCTTCCTTCCTTCCTTCCTTCCTTCCTTCCTTCCTTCCTTTCTTTCTTTCTATCAGTTTGAAATCTAGGCAACAGAACCTTAATATCCATGTTCTCCTTTTAAACCAATCCAAGAGAGGTCAGACCAACAAAATCAAGGAAAACTACAGTCCCAACATAGACTCTCAGAGTTAGAAGAGACTTGAAGTTACTTAGTCCTACCATAGGCATACATAGAACTTGGGGAAGGCATGTTGTTGTGCAGCCATTTTTTCAGTCATGTCCAACTCCTCCTGACCCCATTCAGGTCACATGACCCATTGCATCTGGAGCTTTCTTGGAAAAGGTACTGTAGTGGTTCACCATTTTCTTCTCCAGGAAACTGAGGCAAACAAGGCCCAGGGTCATACAGCTTGTTATTGTCTGAAGTCATATTTGAACTCAGGAAGGTAAGTCTTCCTGACTCTAGGCATGGTGCTCTAACCACTGCACTAACTGCCCATAGGACAGGTGCACATATTTATTAGTCCAATCCTGATAATAGGAATCCTATCTATATCCCCAGCACTCAATCAACAAGCTTCTCTTAAGTGAATACTGTGTACCAGGTACCTAAGTGTTGGGGCTACAAGTACAAAAATGAAACAGTCCCTGCCTTCAAATAACTTGGAAGAAGTTATGTTACCATATAGTATATATATATATACATACATTATATATGTTGTATGAAAGAAAATAACATATAAGCAAGGGTGTGCTGGAATGAACTTGTACCAACTTACAAGAGTCAATTGTTAAAATTTCAGTGTGAGCATTTACACTACCTCAGAAATCAGCAAATGCTACAAATCAGGCTTGATTCATTGTTTTGCTGATTTTGTCTAGACTTAAGAAAGTGATGGAGCAAATGTTAATAAAGATTGAGCTAAAAAGTGTGTCTAGCATACTTTTCTTTTCCCAGAGACCCCAGCATAATATTGCATATATGGAAATAAAAATATATACAACGGGGAGTGTCGGGTCTCTGTGCACATTGGGGAAGGCAGGATGGTGATCTCCGTGTTGCAGTAACAATAACAAACCCCAAGGTGGCTATTTCCTGGCCTTTTGCAACCTGGGGGAAGCAGGCTAGCGTTGTAATAATTAACCAGGAGGAAGCCGGCTAGCGTTGTAATAATTAACCAGCCAAAGAGTGTAGTATACAATTTAGCCAGCAGGTGGCGTTGCTTTTAACCAGCCACGTGGCTTTTCTCAGGGTACCTAGTGCCCAGGCAGTGGCTTTCCCAAAGGCCATAGTATTCCCACTGTTCATTAGAGGGCATTCAACCTATAAACTCTTCCATGTGCTGGAGATACTGCCATATAAATACATACATATATATGTATGGATGTATGTGTCTGCAAGCCACCTTCAACTTCATGACCAACCCACACCTAGATTATTACAAGAATCTAATTGGCCTTTCTGTCTCCTTTCTTTTCTCTTTCCAATCCATTCTCCACTCAGATGCCAATTAATATTCTTAAAACATAGGCCTGACTTTGAGGGAGTATTCGTTTGTGTGTGTGTGTGTGTGTGTGTGTGTGTGTATGTGTGTGTGTTGTCTTCCCCTTTAGAATATAAACCCTTTATAGAATATAAGGCAGGGACTGTTTCAATTTGGTCTCTGAATCGCCAGTGCCTTTCACAGTGCCACACAGAAAAGGTGCTCAGTAAATGCTTGTTGATTGACTGAGAAATAAATATCATTAATTAGGGAAATATAAAAGCATGCATCAGAATTAGACCAGGATTCTTACCTTGTCAACCACAGATTTCCGAGAAGGGATCCAGGATTTTTTTTTTTTTATTTTGATAGCTGTATTTCAATGTAATTAGTTTTCTTTGAAACCCTATGTATTTTTGTTCATGCATTTAGAAAATATTATTCTAAAAGGTTTTAACAGAAGGGATCCATGACAAAAATAAAAGTAAAGAACCACTGATCTAGACAAATGCCATTATTTTATGAGTAAATCGGAAGCCTAAAGCTTTGCCATGACTTGTGCAAAGTCACATGAAGCTTGGGCGGATCTCTAAAGCCCCTTCCAATTTTAAAACTTGCCATTGGAGGCAGTTCAGTCTGGAGTGACATTATGTACATTACTGCCCCCCTTCTCTAGGCCTCAGTCTCCCTGTCTCTAAAATGAAAGAACTTCATTGAGGTCTCATCCATTTCTAAATCCCATGATCTTCTTTAGGGAAGCTGGGTGACTCAGTGCATAGAGCTCTGGACCTGGAGTCAGGAAGACATGAATCCACATCTGGCCTCAAGACACTGGCTGTGTGACCCTGGGCAAGTCACTTAGCCTTGTTTGCCTCAGTTTCCTCATCTGTAAAATGAGTTGAAGAAGAAAATGGCAAACCACTCCAGGATCTTTGTCAAGAAAACCCCAAATGGGGTCACAAAGAGTCAGAACTGAAGCAATTAAGAATGAAACATGATCCTTTTTTGCTATGGTTTAGAGCAAGAGAGGAGGGGTCAGAATTGTCTTTCCCTAGTTTGGACTATTGCAACAGCCTTCCGGTTGGTGTTCATGCCTCTCCCCACTCCAAATTTCTCCTCCATTTCAGCTACCAAAGTGGTTTTCCTAAAGCACCCTTCTGTGACTCTATTACCTTCAGGATAACATATAAAAGCCTCTGTCCTTTAAAGTCCTACCTTTCCAGACTCCTTACACTTTATTGCCCCTCCATATACAGCTATGTATGATCTGGGGACACTAGACTTCCTCCATCTCCCACCACCAGGCCTTTGCACTGGCCATGCCCCATGCCCGGAGTGCTCTTCTCATTGTTGCCTGTCACTTAGCTCCCCCAGCTTCCTTTAGAGTACAGCTCAAATCCCACCTTCCGCAGGGGGCCCTTCCTGATCCCCTGCACATACGTTCTTTCTCCCGGCTGTGAGCTCCTCAGTGACCAGGGCGCTCTGTCTTTCTGTATATATTTAGCACTTGGAATAGCACTTAATAAATGTTCAAACATCTAATGACTGGAATGAATGAATCCGTGATGATGGATGGATGGATGGATGGATGGATGGATGGATGGATGGATGCATGGATGGATGGATCGATGGATCGATGAACCGAGGAAGGGCGGGGGCAGGGGCAGGAGAGGAGCGCCACTTATTCTGGGTGAGCGCCAAGGGGACGAGGTTGGGCGAGCACCACGGGGAGAGGCCGAAGCGCAGGAGCAGAAGGCGGCAGCGGCGCTCCGGCAGGGCCCACTTCCCGCCGGGCCGCAGGGGGCGCTGTGTCTGCCGAGCCGCCTCCCGTACGCTGCGCGGCGCCCCTCCCTGCGGGCGCCCGGGTAGAAAAGGAGGAGTCGCCGCCGCTGCCTCCGGAGCCGCCCGATCCTCTCTGCTCTCGGTCCGCGGTCCTCTCGGCCAAGCAGCAGCGCGGGCAGCCGCCGGGCACCATGGGCAAGAGGGACAACCGGGTGGTAAGTGTCCCGCGCCGGCGGGAAGGAGACGGCCTCCGCCCAGCGGCCCAGCTCCCTCGGCGGTCGCGCGGCCCTGCGGCTCTCGGGCCGCACTCCGGCCCGGCCCGCCTTCCCCGGGGGCCCTCGGGCCTCGCCTTCCCCAGCGCCCGCGGGCCCCCGCGGCCCGGCCTGGCCTCGCCTTCCCCAGCGCCCGCGGGCCCCCGCGGCCTGACCTGGCCTTCCCCAGCGCCCGCGGGCCCTCGCGGCCTGGCCTCGCTCGGGCGGCGCCGCCATTCTCAGAGTCGGAGAGGGGCCCGAAAGCGCTTCCTAGGCCCCAGGGAGCGGGAAGCCCCGCGCACCCGGCCTGATGCTCCTGCCCCGCCCCCCCTTATCCCGGCTCCCTCCCCCCCCCCTTCTCCCCCCCTCCCGCCTCCCCATTCCCGGCCCCCCTCCCCCCTCTCGTCTCCTCCCTGTTAGAATAGAAGCTCCCGGAGGGTCCGCATCCATCTGGCGGCCTCCCTACGGGTCTCCCCGTCTTGGGGGGCAGGGGTCGGTCAGCCTCTGCCGGGGCCGCTGCAGCCGGGCCGGGGGCCGGGGCGCGGCCTTGCATTGTGTTCGCACCCCGGGAAGGGCCGTCCTTTGAGACCTTTGTTAAGTTCAGGTCTTTGGGAGAGGGGAGCGATGTCCAGGGCAAGGCACAGTGCCCTGGGCAGCCAAGACCGGTTCTTTAGCGTCTAGGAACACGCCTGTCTTTAAAAAACAAAAATGTATAACTATTTCAGTACAATTTGGCTTCCTTTGTTATCCAGCGTATTTTATTTTTACGTTTGGCAGCATTCTTCATCAACCTCCCAAAGGGCTAACTCAGAAAAGGGTAAGAACTGAGACAAAGCAGGTGTTTGTTTATTCTGGTAATAGAGAGACTTAAAGGGAAATCACGGGGTCTGAACCCTCCAAACAGCCCGATTTCTTTTGGCTTTCGGGCAACTTGTGTTCTTAGTAATGTTTTGTGCCGGAGGAAAAGACTGTGTATTTTAATGTGGAACTTGGAAGGAGCCACAAAGATCACCTGGGTTCAGATTCTAGCCCAACCCTTTTAAGGCTCTGGAAACTGGAACCAGAACTTAGCAGGAAAACGGCTTAATGGAAGCAACGTCGGAACTGAAGAGGAGATATAATAAATGGCATTAACATAGAGCTTACCTTAAAATGTTTTTCTTAGAGCATCTCATTTGAGCCTCTGGATACTTATCTCCACTTTACAATTAAAGAACCTTAGGCTTCCCAAGGGGAGGTGACTTGCCCGTGGTCACACAGATAATAAGTATTGAAAGTGATAGAATTTGAAGCAATCTTCTCATTTCCAAGCCAACATCCCTGACTCTGCTACTTAAATTCCTTGGTAAATCATCTCCCTTAGTTTGAGATGACCTCCAGAGTCCTTTCCAACTTTCAGTGGTATGTCATACCGTAATCATGTCATCAACCCTACACCAAGGTCACAAGGTGAATGGCAGAGCCAGATCTGGAAGACTCTTTAACTTGCTCCCAGACCTGTGCACTCTGTACAGTACTGTACTGTTGATGTTGATTCTGAAGTTTCTCCCCCTCAAAAAACTCACCACCTTTCTACCTGAAAAACTGACATTTTCTGAGAGTGACTTAAAAGCAATTCTAATGCTTTTGGTGAATGCCTTCGCACTGTTGCTTCGGAAGGCACTGTTGTGGGGTTATTTTTGTCTTTAAGAGCTCTTTCATGGTTTTGAATTTGTTTAGATTTAACTGGACATAGTAATTTACAGAGGCTAGATTTAGTAACAGTTGCTTTCTGAGAGGCCCTTCCTGTTCTTTATAAATAATTACAGTGTTCCCTCTAAGATACCACATATCTTCCATTTTTCCTAAGTACCTGCTTAATGACTCCTACACTTGCCACCTTTTGCTTCAAGTTAATTTTCTATTAGCTATACTAATGGAAAAGTACAGAGGCATAGATAATTGAAAAGTTATATTTCCTCTTGGCATGTGTTTATGTAGTTATGCTTCAGATAACTTTTCTGTGAGCTATGCTAATGGAAAAATACAAAAGCACAGATAATCCCAAAACTATTTGTTTTCTTTTGGTTTGTGTTCTTATAGTCGTGTTTAATTGTGGGCAGATCTGAATTGGAAATTTGCGATACTCAAATGATGGAGTCTGTGTGATATTCCATGGAACTATCCAGTTTCTGGAAACCAGACAGTTTCTTTGCTTTCCTTATTGGAATTAAATAACATCATCTCAGACTAATAGGAAAAAAACCCACAAAGTTCTATGAACACATAAGAAAAAAATTTTTTTTCAGAGGGAGTTAGTAAAATATTTTAGTCTTAAAAGAACTTCCTTATAGGGCTGAAGGCTAAATATTGACACAAAATAAATGTCAATAAAAATAGGTTGTGCAGACTTTCCTGGAAGTTTTATGGGACTAATCTGTGCCTCACCTAGATACGGAGATGACTTTGGGTTCTTAAAACCATGTCAGCTAATCACAAGACCCATCCAAGGTCAGAGATGCTCATCATCAGGTTGACCTGAGGATGGTGAATTTTTGGCCACAGCAACTCTAAAAGCTCTTCCACTTGATAGCATATAAATGTGGATTCATGCCTCCTTGTAAAGGTATTAAATTGATAACCTGATTGATTGTACTTTTGAGTGACCTATAAATAACATTACTAGTCAGGTGTTTTTTGTAACAGAAATTTTTTGGAAATTTTTTTTTTTTGGTTCAAAGTAGGCACTGGAGAGATATAAAAATATAATATGACTCAGGAACAAAATATAAATAAATTCTAGTAAACTATATCATATTATAATTACGATAACTTGGGCAATTTGCAAAGCTGTCTTTATGGTGTAACATAGCAAGTTGGTTGTTATTGCCAGTAGTTGTGATTGTACACAGCAGTTAAGCATTAACACAGCCTTCGGGTTGACACCATTCTTCACATGACACAGATTAGAATTCTCAGCTAAAAAGGCAGTTGAATGGAATTTGTAAGAGCACAACAGCAAAAAAAAAAAAAAATGAAATATCTGAATTTATACTTCTACCAGTCTGACCTGGTATTTACATTCTTGGCACCAGCTCCTCAGAAATCCCCGTAGTTGTGAGTTACAGTCTGCAGGAGTTTTTAACCATGGTTCGGAGCTGCTGTGTGGCAGACTGGAGAGCTGGGGTCATAGGCCTGGCCCCATCACCACATTTGGGCAAGTCATTTAATCTAATTAGTTATACATGTTTCCTCCTTTGTAAAATTATGGAGTTTGACAAAATGATCTGTTAAGGCTCTACTTAATCTGAAATGAAATATTTTTACCACTTCTAGCTCAAGTGAGAAATTATCTCCAAAAGATTTATTGTCTTTAGTTAGAGAGTTGAAGAGGTTCTTATATGTTACTGGTAGTGTAGTGGTGGTGTTGCTGACTCTGCCAAAGAAATCTGGAAATGCATAATTCATTCCAACAGTATAAGAAAAGGTAGCAGTTTTGGTGTTTTTTTTTTTAAGATTCTGTTACAAATAGAATGTTACTTCCATATATAAACAATTGCAGTGTAGTTTTCTTTTTGTATGTCAGGCATTTAGGTCTAAAACTTTTAAGCTTAAGAATAGTTATTCTTAAACCAAAGACCTTTATATGTAAGCCGAGAATATGTTTGCATAATTAACGTGGTCATGTCAATTCCGCCAATTTTCTGTTCTCTTTGAGTAAATTGAGTATGAGGGCCAAGTAACTGAGATTGAACCAAAAGGATGTCATAACATGCAAATACTTTTAATAAAACAACGTATTTCCTTTTAGGACCCTGGCAATAAAAGGTTTTTGTTTTGCTTCAATCCTCCTTGAAAATATTTCTAAAATGTAGTATATTTTCATGTCTTATAAGTGTGCTATAATTTAATCTTTTCTTTGAGGATATTGTGATCAGGGTGATTACTCTGAATAATAAAGTACAGTATTGTACTGCCTAATACTAACGAACGAATGACTTGGACTGAGCTAAATCTCAATTACAGACTTGTACAACATACAGGAAGTTGCCTTCTTTTTTTCTTCCTTCCAAAACAAGGTTTTTTTTAAAATAATTTTTCTTTCAAAATTGAAGAGGAAACTTTGATGGTGATGATTATGAGTTTTTGCTATTCTTTGACTTTTTTTTTTAGCTCAGTTTTTGTACAGTGGAAGGGGGAAAGAAAGCACAGGAGTTACCTTTAAAGACCATCATTTTAGTTTAATTTCTTTCTTTTTCCCCTTCTCTCTAGGCTTATATGAATCCTATAGCCATGGCCAGATCTCGAGGTCCTGCTCAGTCTGCCGGGCCAACGATACAGGATTATCTGAATCGGCCAAGGCCCACATGGTAATTGTAAAAACTGTTCATTTATTTATGATGTTATTTTTTAAAACCTTATTTTGTTTGCCAAAAGGATACTTAAGACTTGTTTATTGTTAAGTATTTAGAGACTACATTCCCCCCTAATACCACAAACAGTTCTTACATTAAAAAACAAATCTCAGAAGGTAGGTTCCACATTCTTTCAAAAAAATTTTTGAATATTCTTGATCTTTCATAGTTTAGCCAGATTTTAGGATAATAATCCTCTGACTTCTTTTTAGAGAATGAGAACTCATTGTTTGAAAAAACTTCGCTTTACCTAGTATACCTGTTCTAAAATTTGGGAATATAATGTACTGATTACTGACTCTTTCTGATTTAGTTTATTTTCCTAGTCACTATTCCACAGGGTGACATCAGGTAGGAGACTTTTAGAGGAGGCCTTCTGAAGATCTTATAGTTGAAATGTGTCAACAATACTTAATTCTTTTATTTTAAATGAAGCACACTATATTGGAGGGTTACTAAAACTGACAACTAACCGGAGTACACTTACAGGGAAATTATTGTATTTCATGTTTGAAATTGAGATGAGGAAATGATTTATCAGTAAACTTTCAAGTAAATACAACAAAGGTTATAGACAAAGAATAAGCCTTTTTCTCAAGGATGTTTGGGAAAAGATGATGATTGAATGTTAGCAAAGAAAATTGTTTTGTGTATAATAAACAGTAAAGGTTTGTGGAAAGTTATTAAGAATTCATTGTTGCTTTCCTTTGCTTTTTATATTTCATGGACTCTGTCCATCCCCTTCCTCTTCTATAGCCATTCCCTCCCCCATAGGGAAAATATATTCAAATTAGAAAAATGATTACATAATCATTTTTCTTTTGTAAATAATTTTTTGAAAAACATCTCCCTTTTGATCTCTTCTTGAAAATTGTAACTGTTATCTCTTTGATCTGTATAAACTTATGTTCTATTTTTTAAGGGAAGAAGTGAAAGAACAACTAGAAAAGAAAAAGAAAGGCTCCAAGGCATTAGCAGAATTTGAAGAAAAAATGAATGAGGTTGGTAAGCAATATGCTTTTTTATACGGAAGGCATTTTTGCCTCAAAAAACCTTTAACTAAAATGTTCTATTTTAAATTGTTTAATTTTTAAAAATAACTAATCTGAACTTTCTAAACTTACTCTTGTCAACTTTTACTGCCTTGTTATCATTAGAGTTGTAAATGCTTTTTAGGATATTTTGTAGGGTTATTTGCTCTTTGGATATATAGACTTTAAAACATTTTCCCACAAAACTGAAAAAGCTAAAATACCAAACTACTAAAAGTACTTGTGGGTTTTTTTTCCAGTTGTTTTTCAGTTGTGTCCAACTCTGTGACTATTTGGGGTATTCTTGGCAAAGACACTGGAGTAGTTTGCCATTTCCTTCTCCAGCTCATTTTACAGATAAGGAAACTGAGGCAAGCAGGGTTAAGTGACTTGGCCAGAGATACACAGCTAATAAATGTTTGAGAGCAGATTTGAACTCAGGTCTTCCTGATTCTGGCCTGGTGCTCTATCTACTTCTCCACCTAGCTGCCCCACTAAAACTACTAAAATTCTGTTATGGGCTGATACATAGTGTTTCAAATCTTAGTGGGGGAATCTTATATATGTTTAAAAAAAACCAATGTATTTTACCACCCAAGTAGTGACAAAATCAGACTAAAAAGTATAGTAAGAGAAATAGCATGAAAAAAGCAACAAAAAACTTAAAAGTTCTGGTACATAACTGTTCTTAGTTGGGACATATATAAATATAGCTACAAAACACTTTACAGAAATAAAGGAAAATGAAAATAATTGAAGAAATATTTAATATGGTACTTATGACTGGGCCATACCAATATAATTAAAAACTGTGGTAGAACATAAATTAACCTAAAGACTTGTTCAAACTAATACAACTAGACAAAATAATAACAAAATTAATTTGGAACAATAAAAGATCTAGTAATTCTTAACCTCCTTTTTTGGGGGGAGGGGGACCATGGGCTTCTTTGGTAGTCTGGTAAAACCTATGGACCTATAAAAATGTTTTTAAATGCATAAAATAAAATTCATAGGGTTACAAAGGAAATCAATTGCATCGGAATAGTACAAAAAAAATGTTTTAAAAAATGAGTTTGCACATTCCAGGTTAACAACCCCTAGTCTAGAATCTAAATGGGAAATAATTAGAAGGGAAAGGTAGGAATGAGGGGATGTCAAACTGTTATAAATCAATAACTATGAAAACTATTTGGTACTGATTTAAATCTAGGAAAGTAGATTAGTGAAAAAAATTAAATAGACAAGAAGTAATCAGACACAGTAGTCCTGTAAAGCCCAGAACATGAAATCATTTGATGAAGGGCTTCCCATTTAACAGAAAATCAGAAAGCACTTTGGCCAACCTTAAGTTCAGGCCAGCAACAATACCATATCTAAATGCATGTGTGACCAAAGTATAAAAGATTACTTTCTCCATAGTGAAGAGAGGGTTTCCTTAAACTCTAATGGGTAAAGGAGTAGCCAAAAAAGGGAGACAAATTTAAAAAAGCCATTTTAGAACAACAGATCAATGTTGCAAACAATTTTCAAAAAACAAAAACTGCAAATTGCAGTCACCATATTTGAAGTTTTCCAAATCACTAATAATTAAGAGAAATACAAAATAAAACAATTAAGATTTCACCTCACACCAAGGAAATTAGGTTGACTGAACTGTAAATTCAATCATTCTAGAAAGCAATTATGAATTATATGAAAAATGTGACTAAACTGTTCCATTTTCTGTCTGACCCTTTAACTCACTGATATTTCCCTAAAGGAAGTCAAGACTGGAATATTCATAGCACTTTTTGTAGTAGCAAAGAACTAGAAATAAAGTGGGTGACCACTGATTGGCGCTTGGCTGAATAAAGCATGGCATATGAATGTAGTAGACTGTTGTGCACTAAAAATGACAAATATAAGGAATTAAGAGAAACATGGGAAAAATCATGAACTGATACAGAGTGAAGAACCAGGAGAACACTATATTCAGTGTAACTGAATTAAAAATAAAAGACATCAATGACATTCTGTCTTCATGGCAAGGTAACTTTCTTCAGGGGAAGGATACATTAAAAAGTCAGTTCATCCATCTAGGGAAAGTATGATATAGAGGAGATGAAAAATAGCTGAGCACTCTGAAAGTTGAATTAAGAGCCTTAGTATTTTGACTTCTAACTAAAAATTAGTTTATGTTAGATAAAGATGCCTAACATTATAGGTATAGAAACTAATGAATTGGTTGCTTTCTAAAAGTTTTCAAATCATTTGTTTGTAACATAGAAGGTCCTCACAAACATGGTTAGGTTCTGAGACCAGCCTACAAAAAGCATTCTTTTAGAAAATATTTATTGGGCTACTTGTTCATTTTCTGAGTCGTATTTATAGGAAGGGCTTTGTTTGTAATATATTTTTATTCATTTTTTTCAGAACTGGAAAAAGGAACTGGAAAAACACAGAGAAAAATTGTTAGGTGGAAGTGAAAGTTCATCAAAGAAAAGAGAGGTAATACTCTTAGTAATGATCTTAATGTTAACATGCTGACTATAAGCTCCTCAAGGGCAGTGATTGTTTTGATTTTGTCTTTGCATATTACTTGGCACATAGTAGGCACCTTAATAAATGCATCTTGATGAACAAATTGTGAGGTATATCCAATATTTAAATTTTCATAATATCTTACTGTTAATAATGCATTTAAGAACTGAGATCATTTTGTTACTTAGACTTCTGACTTGCAGAATTTAATCACGACCTGACAACATTTGTTTCTTTTTAGAGAAAGAAAAAGGAAAAGAAGAAATCTGGTAGGGTGAGCAACGTTTTCCTTTTTTTCCTTTTTGCCAAATGTAAATGGATTAAGGCCCTGAAAAGTAAGGACGATTTGTTTTATTAATAATATGACTCAGACTAAATAACTGGGCAGAAACTAAGGGGCTGATTGTATCAATTGAGAACAGTGCTCATGATAGAAAGATGCTAACTTCTTGTGTAACTGTGGCTCCTTTATTAATATTAAAGAAGAATATTTAACTAGTATTTGTCTTAAATATGAACACAGTAAAATTGAGTTGTTTTTTTTAAAGCTATAACGTTTAAACAGCTCTGAAGGGAAAAACTTCTTGACTTTAAAAAAAAATCTTAATGATTCTTAGGAACATGGACTTTTATTACATTAGATGATAAATTAGCCAGTCTTGAATAATTTGATGAGGCACAGTGAAATGAACAAATTCTGCATCTCACAAGCTTTAATTGTTTTATGTTTGGTCAAGTCTTCATCCTCTTCTTCATCAAGCTCTGATTCTTCCAGCAGTTCTTCAGATTCAGAAGATGAGGTAAGAGTGAATTATTGTTTTCAATATACTACATGAAATATGATGTTCTAAAACTGTTTTTAAATGTACTGACTACACTGTATCAAAACCCATTGAGAAAATGCATTATGTTGTAGACTATCAGAAAGGTTTTAGTTGACAGCCTTTTTTAAATACACTAAGAATTTGATTAGTCATGCCCATGAGATGGAGAAGCTTTGGTGTGTGTGGAGGTGTGTGTGGGGGTGTGTTCATCCTTCATAGCCAAAGAAGACTGTGCCATCAGAGAAATGATGACATGACTTGCACTTGACTTTGTTTTGAGTGAGGGAGGACTGAATGGAGCGGCTTTGGTATTTAAATTGGAGTATTTTTAAATCTCTTTTTATGAAACTCTTCGTTAACAAGTCAGTAAAGAAAGAGAATATCTGAATTGTATGCTGTTGCAGGAGGGGAGAGGGGTAGTGGGGGGAAGGCATGGGGGGGACAAAATCTTAATTTTTTAAGGAAGTGATTGTAGAACATTAAAAGAAAAAATAATAAAATAAAAAAAAGAGAATATCTGCAAACAGTTCATAGAACCCTAGAATGTTAACATCTGGGTGAAACTTTAAAAATTAGTTCAGCCACCATATTTTATAGGTAAGGAGTTGAGGCCTATAGCTGTGAAGTGACTTACTTGAGGTCAAACAGCAGGCTAGTGCTGCAATGAATCCTTCGCCAACACCCCAGGAACCAGTAATTGCCTAAGCCTTTTCCATCTTCTCTTCACAACGTCTCTTGGATCCATCCCCATCCCACCACTCATGTGGCTGCTACTTGAGCTCAGACCCTCATCACCTCTGACATGGACTGTTATAATAGCCCTGGGTTGATCTTCCTGCCTCCATGCTCTCCTTTCTATTTGCTTCACTCAGCTGCCAAAATAGTCTTGCTAAGTACAGGAATAACCTGTTACTTCCCTACTCAGAAACCCTCAGCCTAAGTTAAAGTGCAACCTCCCTGTGTTCACAGGCTACATCCTGGTGAACCTGGAGTACCTGTTACACAAGCTTGGAGCATTCACACAAGCTGTCCCCAGTGCCTGAAGTGCACGCCTTATGTCGCCTTGGAGAGGCCTTCCTGGATCCTCCAAGTTATTAGGGTTTTTTCCCCACATTTTGCTGGAAAACTTTGATCTCTCCTTATGTTCCCTACTTTGTATTATACTTGTGTATGTATTGTATGTCTTAGAATCAACCCCCCTTTTCCCCCACTACTACCACCAAATAGAGTATGAACTTTTTGAGAAGGAGCTGTTACTGTTTTTGTATTCCCAGTGCTTAGCATGGTGCCAGGCACTCAGGTGGGGGCAGGAGGAGGGGGTGGTTCTAGATTAGTGAGCCCATTTATGTAGGGAATTTCCAATGGATAGTCTTATCAATGCAAATCAGTAACTCCTCTGTATTTTTAGAGAATTTCCTAGGACACAAATCAAATTAATTGCCCATGATCACTTAACTAATTTTTTCAGAAGTAGTGCTTGAATCTAGGTCTTCGTGATTCCAAGATTATTCCACTCTCTCTTCTTTGCTGTGCCTGCCTCCTTAACCATGATCAGAGTAGACATTTAATACTTGTTTGTTCGATTGAATTGTAAAGACTAGCAGATTGGGCAAAGCATTTGTGGATCAATAAATGGCAATTATTTAAGGCAACTAATCCCTTTTTAATCCTTTTCATTAATTGATTAAGGTAAGAAATAAATAAAATGCAAAAATTATATTGGTAGAGTTTAATGATACAGAAACCCATTTTTTTTCTTAAATATTTTATGTAGGATAAGAAACAAGGGAAAAAAAGAAGAAAAAAGAAATATCGTTCACATAGATCTTCAGAATGCTCCATATCAGAATCTGAATCAGATAGTAAGGTAACACAGAATTGGGATGGCAGCTCTTTTGGCATATGTAATTAGAGGCTAGGTAATCTATTTTTAATTTTTTTCCATATAGAAACTCAAATAATTGCTTATTTGCTCACCTTGACTTCCATGAAGATTTTCTTATACTTTGACTGGTGCAAGCACCTACCAAAACAATGTTTATCCTATTTCTAGTGTCTGGAATTATTATCAAAAAAACCTTTCGGTAATATTTTGGAACAGCATTGCCTCTGAGACTCAGTTGGCCTCAGAGCCTTTGTTTCAAAAGAAGAAATGTCTTCCTCGCTCTGGGGAAGAGCTAGACATGTGAGCATTGGGCCTTTTCTTGAGGAAGGTTCTCCCTGTGCTACAATAAGAATTTACATTATAACCTGTTAGATTTTTATCTCAGTTTCTGATTCTTGAATTCTTAAATGGGCTTTAACTCCTAATGCTTGATCTGTAAATATCTGAACCTTTTTCCCAGGTTAATTTTGTGGCAGATGCCCTGAAAGAGCCAGACCCCTTTGGTGACCATGTTCCTTTTAGTACAAAAAGAAGCTTCAAATTAAGGAAACATCATTTCTCCATAGTCCAGTCCTCTCAAAAGTTATTGTCCAGGAGTGAAGCAGTGATACACCAGAACTTCAGGGACAGTATGAAGGTCATTTAGAACACTTTCTCTGGAAGATCTTTAATGCTGTGAAGCCTGAAGTGCACAGTTCTCTTGAATTGGGGCATAGATGCGCATGCAAGCAAGTAGTTCAGAAAAGATGGTTGGGAATTAGGAAGGGGCCTGTGGCTTGAGTTCAACACAATGAAAACAGATGATAGTACACTAGAATTCAAAGTATTGGACTTGGAAAGTAAGACTCCAAAGATAGGGAGATAAAGAGAATCCCAAGCGGCAAATCACCTACTAGCAAAGGTGAAAGGTGTGCAGCTGCTGTCACAGCTCCCCCTGCTACAGTGAGAACAAGCCTCAGCCAACAGGTGTTTTTTAGTGCACATACAATATGCATGACCCTGTTCTAGGCTTCGGAAGAGATAGAAGATTGTCTTTGCCCTCATGGAGCTTAAAAATCTAGTCAAGTGAGAAGTAGTACAAATACCAATAGCCATAATACAAAACAGAGATAAATTGAAAAGCTTAAAAGTACATTTCAAGGCCTGTGGAAAGTTTTCCTAGAAGACTTTAGAAGACGTACAGAATTTGAGAGATAGACCTCAGTGACCATTGGATCCAAGTCCCCACAAAAGGAATTCCTGCTTTAACAAACCCAATCAATTGTCTTCCAGCCTCCAGTTCAAGGGGAACTTGCCATCTCTGGAGGCAGCTTACTGTCTCCAGGATGATTGTGGATTTGAGGAAGTTTTTCCTGATGTTAGGTATAGATTGCCTTTTGGCAACTTCCACTTACTGGTGCAGGTTTTTCCCATTGTGAACAAAGAGAGGCAATCTAAGTGTCCTTGTGTTATCTTCATTCCATCCACACACACCCTTTTCTCTATATCTCTCCCCTACCCGTCAATTTGAGGAGAGGACTGACAAGATCAGATCTGTACCTTTAAAAAATTGATCTACCATTAATGTTAACGATGGATTGGAGGAAGACCAACTACATGTTACAATCTTTGAGGAACGTTTTGCAATATCCCAGGAAAGCCTGACTTTAATGATATATAATGGGAATAAGAAAGAAGGGGTGGATGTGAGAGAGACTGCAGAGAGGTTCACACATCTAGAAAATGTTCAGTTTGGGAAAGTGAGAGGGAATAAGAAAGATGATACTGTGGTTTTTGATGGTATTGTTGCCATTCACAAATAAAGCAAGTCAAAAAAGGAAAGATTCTAAGGTATAGATAATAGATTACAGCCAGACAAATAACTCCTAGGTTTCTTTCTTTGTTAGAATTGCCATAGGTTGAGCAGTTGTAATGACTGAAATAAGGAATAGAATTAGGTAATTCAGCTCCAAGAGTGGTGGGTTTAGATGTAACAAAGCCTTTCACCCTTTGGTTACCATTTGAATAACAAAGATAGTTTCTAACATTCTAAAGCTTATTGTCCATTTTAATTGTAATTCAGTGGGGAAAATGGCATTTGGAATAAAAAAGACAGTATTTGAGCTAATTTGGTTAGAAACCTCTTCTACATAAAGGTTTATTTCCATATTTTTTCTTTTCACTTTCACAATTTTCAATATAGCAAACCTAGTATTTGCATTTGATCAATCATATCATTGTATTTATTCTTTACTCCAATTGCTACATTTTAAATTGATATTTTCACTTTTTTTAGGACAGCAGTAAGAAAAAAAAGAAGTCGAAAGATGAACATGAGAGAGAAAAGGTAAATTAAAAGGGTTTCAAATATTTTGAAAATGTTAATATGTATACATTAGTTTTTGGATGACTTGGGAATCTATCTCATTTACTGATTTTAGTTAGTAAATGTTCAACAGAGGCATGGCCTTTTCTGAACCTATTAAATCTATTTTAATGAAATTTCATCGATTTCATATGTTAGGTTAAGGGAAACTTTGCTTACCAAAATTAAATTTTGAGTACAATAAAGTAGTAGAATTAATTACTTTAGAAGACTCTACACCATCTAAACAGGTATTATTTAGATGGAATTTTTGTAGCTTATCTCAGAAACTTTATATAATGTATTTGGAATTAAATCCACTTAAAGTGTATTTTCTTCAGAGGATAACATGTCTTCACTGTAAAATCACTTCATTTAAAGCAAGTACTTGGTAAGTTGACCCTTGCTTCATTATACTGTAGGTGCATCTTGAAGAGCTTACTTGTAAATAGATTTATTTAAATCATATTATATTTCCCCAGTTGTTTACATAATAGTCACAGATTTTTATTTTCTTAGTTTTAGAATTGATATTAACTTGTACAACATTTCAGAATTTGAAGGAACATCAGGAGCTATTTAGTCTAATTCCTTAGCTGTACAGGAATCCCTTCTACATACCCCCAACAAGTAATCAGGTAACCTTCTCTTGAAGGACTTTTGGGAATCCATTAACTCACCCCATACTGCTTTTGGATATCCCTAATGGGTTTTTTTCCCCATTCCTCCTCTTTTTTATTTTTCCTAAATAATATTTTCCTCAGTTACATGTACAAATAATTAACATTCGTTGTTTTTAAGTTTTGAGTTCTGAATTCTATCCTTCCCTTCCTTCTTCCTCCCCACTTCCATCCCAGACAGTAAGCAATCTGATATAGGTTATACCAGTAAAACATTTTCATATTAGTCATTTTGTGCAAGAAAACTCAAAACAAAAAAAAGTGAAAAATAGTATGGTTTGATCTGTATTCAGACAACATCAATTCTTTCCTTGGAGGTGGAGAGCATTTTTCATGAGTCCTTTGGGATTGTCTCTTGGCTCACTGTACTGCTGAGAATAACTAAGTCATTTACAGTTATTCATCCTACAGTATTGCTGTTACCATGTACAGTGTTCTCCTAATTCTGCTCATTTCACTTTGTATCAATTTATGTAAGTCCAGATTTTCCTGAAACCATCCTGCTTGTCATTTCTTATAGCACAATATTATTCCATTACAATAATATATCATAGTTCATTCCCCATTGATGACTATCCCCTCAATTTACAGTTCTAAGCCACCACAAAAAGAGCTGCTATAAATATTTTTGTACAAATAGGTTCTTTTCTCTTTCTTTTATTTTGTAAATCTCTTTGGGATACAGACCTAGTAAGTGGTATTGCTGGGTCAAAGGGTTTGCTTAGTTTTATAGCCCTTTGGACGTAATTCCAAATTGCTCTCAGGAATGGTTGAATCAGTTCACAGCTTCACCAACAGTGCATTTAATGTGTCAACTTTCCCTTATCCCCTCCAACATTTATCATTTTCATTTTTTGTCATATCAGCCAATTGTATGGGTAGGTGGTAGTGTCTTAGAGTTGTATTAATTTGTATTTCTCTAATCAGTATTGGTTTAGAGCAGTTTTTCATATGACTATATATAGTTTTCTTTTTCTAAAAACTGCCTTTTCATATCCTGTGACCAATTATCAGTTGGGGGAATGACTTGTATTATAAATTTTACCCAGTTCTCTATATATCTGAGGAATGATGGAGTGTCCTAATTGTTAAGAAAATTTTCTGTAAATATCTCTGCCCTTTTTCAAGTCGTTAATCAAGTTGTTGTTGTAAACAAACACTTAAGAAATCTATATAGAGAAATTTTTTGAACAGTAATTTTATCCTGCAAATAATGGTTCCCTAGTTTTGCTTTGTATTGAAGTATTTGCTTTATTAGTAAAACACAGTATTTGCACAGAATGTATGTTTAATATTTGTTGGATTGGAACCAGTGTTTTTTTTTAAAGCCTGCTGCATCTGTAACCCTGAAAGAGGCACTGAGGGGGATGCTAATGAAGTAGTTAATTATACAGTTGTTTTGTGGATTTTTTAAAAAATACACATATTAGTTATAATTTAGGAAATCATAGGAAAATAATTATGGTAAGACAATAGAGATCTGCATCTGAGTAGTGTGGTTTTGTTTTAAAAAAGCATGTTTTGTTACTAAATAGTAATAATTACCATAGAACTTGAGAGCAATACAAAATGTAAAGCCTTCCCAGATTTCAGTAATTATTTATGGAGATGGAAATAAAATTTTAAAGATGGTTATTATTATTAAACTGGATCTTAGAAATATAAGATGTGCTTAATATATCATTAATATATCTTCATTCTGAGTAGAAATAATATATGTTGAATAATTCACAGGATATCAAAAGTCTGAGCAAGAAAAGAAAGAAGATAAATTCAGAAGACAAGCCTGTATCATCGGAATCTTTGTCAGAACCAGATTGCATAGAAGAGGTTAGTATGTAAAGTGAATCTTTTTCCTTCAGTTTTTGAATGTTTCAATTTTTTATACACTAAATAAGCAAAAAGAAATAACTCTTGAAAACATTTGATTAATTTAGATAACTTCTTCATCCGATGTAAGATGAAGAAAACATGAAATGTAGAATATTAATCTTACATATGCATTTGAGTTTACTAAATTAGATTAAAATTCTACTTTTGAGACATTCTAAACTGTAAATCCGAACAACTGCTGTTTAGATTGAATTGACGGAGCTTATCTCAGAGGCTTTAAATATATTTGGAATTAAGTCCACTTAAAAGTGTTTTTCTTCAGAGGATAAAATGTGTTCGCTATAAAATCAATTCATTTTAAAGGGTAGTACTTGTTGTGCCTTGCTTTATTCTAAGTTTACTGAAAATAGAAAGGTGTTATGTGACCATTTTAATACTGACATTTAATACTTACAGGTTCTATAGTAATTTTATAGTAATTAGCTTGTTAAATGTTATAACTAATGATAGTTTCTGCGTCTTTGCAGTATAAAGCACATGTTTTGTGTTCTTGTTTGAACTCTGCTAGAATTTGTTTTTCATTAACTACTGTATATAATTCTAGATGTTATTCATAGAAATGGTATTATACAATCACTAAAGTGATTTTTGAGTACTAACATTTGAAATTTCCTTTTTTGTTTATGATAGAATATTGCACTGTGTAACTCAGTTTAATTAACATTAATCTTGGTAAAATAGGAAATTAATGGGGATTTTTTCAAGTTTCTGAGCTATTTGAAAGGTGTAGAAGTAGTAGGATTTGAAAAAGAAGTTCTAGAATAGCTACCCTGGGGAAATAGAGTAATATTACATGGACTGACCTTGTTCTGTTCATATTCATTATCACTAATATCTCACCTAAAGATTCATCCAACTTTTTATTTGTTATTCCTACTAGTCTGGTCTTCTCTATATCATGAGAATAATATTGATCTCAGGCCTTTCACTAATTAGTTGTATTTTAAATGTATTTCTTGGCACCTCAGACCCAGAAATAATTATATTTCACAAAATGACCCCCTTAAATTTTTGTAGTAATTTATTCATTGAATTTTTTAGCCATGGCAAACCATGAAATACATAAAAATGCAAAATATCCCTTAATTTTCTTTGACCTTCTTTAACCTCCAGTGAGAATTGTAGAAAAAGAGCTAGATGGTAGTAAAAGTCAGTTTTTAGACTTTATAAACAGCTACTTTTCAAAATTGATAGGTTGTTTTGATATGATAAAGTTTCCTAGTCTGCGTGCGCACACACACACACACCTCTACAAAGCATGATCACAGGAAAAGTCTCCATTCAGAGAAAGGAAAACTATACCCTATAATTTTGATATTGTGCTGATTTCATCAAGTATATTTCACTGGTGTTTCATTGTCTCTTCATTTTGATTATTTTTTATATTGTTGGAGCCCTGAGCCCTTCTGTGGTTTTCTTCTTGTTGCTTTTACTCATTTTTCATAACTTCATATAGGTTTTCCCTGGTATCTCTGAATTTTTCATGTTCACTATTGTTTATATGGTGGAGGTGTACCAGGGTTACATTCATAGGGCATCTTTTTTTTTTTTTAACTCTTTCAGCAATCATTAGACACATTTTGTTTTCAATTTTTTGTTATTAAAAAATGTTGCTATAGATGTATGTGTATATATAAACAATATAAAAATTCTCCAGGTTTTATTTATAAGTAATAATTTATCTGGTTTCCTACATGTAGAATTGTTATTTTTGCCCAGTAATCATGTTAGTTGTTTAACTACTGAAGGAACATATCAGTGTTGACATTCTTTATGTAAAGAAAACCAGGAGACATACAAAATTGCAGTTAAAGGTAAAGATGCTGTATTGGTCCTACTCGGAGAAAAATCAATTAAGGTGCTGCCAGTGGGCTTTTCATATTAAGATGACCTCATCCTAATGGCAGCAAGGAGCTTTATTTCATAGGATACATGGTCCATTTTACTTTGTCATACCCATGCAAACATAGGCAAGATGATCACCATGAAGATTTATATTCAATATCTGTAGCAGAGGATAAAGAAACAGAAATTATATAAGAACTCAAAGGATATTACCTATAAACCAAGTGACTTCAGTGCTAAGGTAGATACAAAGTATGGCAAAAAATGGTGAAACTAGGTTCAGAATTTAAAAAATCAAAAAAACAAAAGACATAAACTACTTTCCTGTATCTCATGAATACATTCTTTAAACAAAAAAATTCTGTCGATGCCTTTTGTTTTTTTTGTTTTGTTTTGTTTTTTTTACATCACTAATTTCCCTGCTTTCTTGCTCCCAGAGCCCAACCAAGAGGAAAGCAATTAAACAACATCTGGCAGTTAAGACACCATTGAACACTAGTGATCTACCCTGTTTTATCTGGATGAGGGAATAATAATAACTGACATTATGTATTGATAGTAACAACCAGCATTTATATAACATTTTAGGGCCTATAAGAGTGCTTTATATTATTTCAGTTGAGCCTCACAACAGCCTTGTGGTTTGCGAATCCCAGGTTTTATCTCTGTTATACAGATGAGGAAACTATGAATCAGGAAACTGTCTTGTCTGCAAACAGCTGGCATATGCCATGGGTGGGATTGATCCCATGTCCAAGCCTAGCACCTGATTAATTTTGGTACACTGTGTTTGATCATCCGACTTCAGATATCAAGATTAGTTATTATATTTATCTGAATTTTGATGTATTTTAGTGTTGGTTTCCTTTTCATTATCATAATCATCTACACTGTTAAACCTGCTTTCTTCCATCAGGATTAGTACACTTAAATTTTCCTGTGTTTCTCTGAATTCTAAATGGGCAGTGCTTCTTACCATATGTTGCATTCTTGCACTTTAAATTGTTCAACTATTCCACAGATAGTGCCTATTTTATTTCCAGTTTTTTGCTACCACAGAAGTGATATTATGAGTGTTTAATATATATGGAATCCTTCTTTCACTTTTGGGTATATCCCTAATTAGTTGTAACACTGGATTCAAAGGTAGGCACAAGGGGAATGACAATTCTGTAGAGATGGTTTCTTCACTTGCTACAGTTTGTAGGTGACATTATCTTCAGTTCAAGTTTAAGTACATTACAGGGCCTCAATAAAATCCACAATCATTTAAAAGCAATCAAACTAGTAACACAGGAAAAACTAAGTAAGAAACATACACATGGACAAGATTGCTTTGATCTGGTGGGCCACCAATTGAGTTAACCCATTGGCATGTAATATGTGAATTGGGGCCTAGAATTAAACAAGAGGAGAGGAACCTAGATCAAATTCTTGATTTTTTAATAGCACTTTAGATGACAACGATTCATGTATTTGTAGTATTTTAAGGTTTACAAAGCATTTTTCTCACAAAAGCTCCATGAGGTAATTAGTAAAAAAAAAATATTGTTCTATTTTACAATATGAGAAAAACATATAACTCAGGTTAAGTGACATGATTTAGTCCTATTTCTCCATATCCACAGGATTTTTCTTTCATATGAAAATAATCAAGTTCTTCTACCCATTTTAATCCTTGTTTTTGATGGCAGTTGTCTCTCAAAATGAATGATTTTGTGGTCAGTCAGGGTCCACACCAGAAAAAGAAGAAAGAGCATTCAAATAAACTGTATTGAAGGATATTTTTTTTTATATAACCAACCAAGACCACAGGATGCCACTAATCTCCAATTCTGCATCAGATCATTTTGGGAATGAGGGAAGGGGGGTGGAGAGTATGATATAAGTAGCTGCTCTAAAAATAGCCTCCCCCTTCTCCCTTTTATACAGGAAATATATCATGTTTGAAATGTATTCATTCCTCCATTCCCGGGGCTCAGAGATGGGAGTGCCAGGGGTTGGCTGTTACTTCTTCTGTGCCTACAGTTCAGGGTCTTGGGGCACTTAGGAAACCCTTTTCTACACATCAAGAGGAAAGGGCAGGGTTAGAGCAGCCACAGACTGTGAAGGCAGTTACGGCAGTCTTAGTTTAGCTGAGCTTGCACTACCTGTCCCTGGTCACACACCTGTAAGTGTTAGTGTTTGTGTTTGGACCACGGCCTCCTGACTCCCAGATCTGGCACTTTTCAGTTATACTAACATCAAGTTCTCCTGCGAATAATGTAAAAAACCCTTTTCTCCCAAGACTCAAAATTGCAGCTGACTCAAAAGGCAGTGGAAAGAAAACATGCAGAGCACCTCGACTGGGGCAGCTCACTCACTTTGAAAGACACAGGAAGCTACAATAGGACATGATGTCATATGACCTGAGACATGAGAAGCGTATGTGATCAGCGAAGGAGGCAGGTCAGAGTTAGGAGGAGGCCAGCTCAAGTGTCATTCTGGTGTCTGAAAATGGTGCGTGAACTTCCAGAGAAGCAGCTGTCCAAATCAGAAGGGAAGCTCCCTTCAGACTGCATCAAGCAGGACACAGATACCAATGTTTAGACATTTTGAAAGTTGCTTCAGCCTGTAATTGGAAAATAAATTCAACTGCTAAAATCTTATGTCATATAATTTTTAAAAGCAGCAATCACCATAACTTATGCCAGACTAGCCTCAATTCCCTTTTAATGAGGTTGTTTACTAAGATTTTAACATTTGATGGAATCTTTCCTGCTCTTATAAACAAAACAGTACTTGTAGACAAATATTAATTGTGTGACTGCATCCACAGAAGGACTTTTTTATTAATGAGGAGAGAGTGTCAGTTTAGAAAATAGGCTAAGGGTTTTATTTACAATTTCATTCTATTTTTTTGTTTGATCATTCGATCATTGTTAAGTTTATAATAAATTTTAGCACCCACTGAGATCATCAAGTTAATTATTGCTCATTTTTGTTGTTAAATGATTATTTCAAAGTCTGGCCAAGGTAGGAAGGGATTCAAAAGCCATAATGTAGCTCTCTACAACATAGCCTTTATGTGGGAACCTACAGGGAGCTGTCCTGCCCCAAACAATCCTACTTAGGAAGCTGTCAAGACCTCAGACCTCCCTTAGCCCCTTCACAGCTCCCTCTCGTTGCTCCTGGTTCTGCCTTCTAGAACTCTACAGAGCCGCTCTCATCCCTCTTCTTTGTGACAGCCCAGCAGGGCCTGGAAGATATTGTCATCCTTGTCTCTCATCGTTCTTCTTCAGGATAAACTTCATCAGGCTCTTCAGTTCTTCATGTGATGTAAACTTGAGGCTTTGTACCTTCCTCTTGATCACCCTTTGGATACTCTGCCTTATCAGTGATCTTCATTAGGAATATATGGTATCCAGAACTGGACATGATATTACAGAGGTAGTCTGCTAGGGTAGTCCTTACACAGTTTGTAAGTACAACTCCTTGAGCCTGTGGTATTCACAGGTTGCTTTTAAATTAAAATATCTATCACCCGTTAGTTAAATTTTACTAGGGTGGACCTTAGGAATTGGATACACAATCTTTGACCAGACCCCTACTGACTTGCTGGGCAGGACCTGCAAGAGTTTCTACTCTGCCTGTATAGGTTCAAGGCCCTAGGTTTACCAGTACAAAACACTGAGGCATTGGAATGCTTTTAAATAACTTTAATATATCATGTATATGTGTGTGTGTATTTTCACTGTGCGTAACACTGTGTGAGTATGATTTTATATAAGATTATATTAAAACTTTTGAAGTATTTTATAATGTAATATTCTTGTTATATCAGGTTATCAAATGAGATCTTTTATTTTTGCAAGTTTCATAGAATATTTCATTAAAATTTGTCTATGTTTTTAGGCACAAGCAAAGAAGAAGAAAAACAATGAGGAGAGAGAAAAGACCACAGCAAGTATCACTTATATCCTTATGTGATAACAGAGTAGTTTTATGTGTCAGAAGTATGGAAAACTAACTTTAGTGGATTAAATAACGTAGGTCAAAATGAGATCTTAGAGCCATAATTTATTCGTATAACAGTGTTATGTTGTCTTGTCCTCCAGTAATACTAGAATTATTAATAATAATTAACATTTATATCATATTTTGATGTTTTCAAAGCAGCTTACATACATTATTTCCTTTAGCTTTATACAATCCTGTTAGGAAAATAATGCTGATATTATTATCCCCATTTTATAGCTGAGGAAACAGAGGCTTAGTAAAATTAAATGATTTGCCCTAGGTAATAATGCTGGTCAGTTGACTGGAAAAGATGTTGCACTATAGTAAATTTGTATATGATGATTTTTAGAATCACAGTCTAGTGTTACATGATACTTCTGTGTTCAGTATGTTTACTTTGGTGTGTATTAATATTAAGGAAACTGTTAAATAAAAAAAAGACCACAGCCAGTATCATTTATGTTTATTTATGTTCAGTTAATTTTTTTCTTGGATGCTAAATACTGAATAGTAGTTAACTTTTAAAATTTCATTATTTAACAATTGGAATTAATATGAATTATTGGCACCTGGTAAATGTTTGTTTTGTTGTTGTATCATTTCCTTCCAAGTGGCCTTTACTCAGGTACAAAAATAACTATTTGTTAGAACCAGATGGATGTGTAATTCATCCTTAGTGTTTTTGGTTTGTAGCAGGTTAAATTTATCAGTGGAATAGAGAACTTTGACAAGATGGGGTTTAGAAGATGGAGGGCAGAAAGCTGGAAGCATATGTTAAGCTAGCAGACTTCTTTCCTATTTCTATTATGTGCTGCCTTCATAAAGTATGTATTACTAAACTGCTTTCATAGTACTAACATTTTACATTTCTAATTCAGTAAGTAGTAGTAGATACCACATAAGGAAAAATTCTTTAGGGAATCCTCAGTAATTTTTAGGAGCATCAAGGAATTCTGAAACCAATGCATTTGAGAGCTAGTGCCTTAATGCCTTAATGCAGATGTTGAGTTATGATGCATGAATAACAGTAGGTGGAAGTGCCCTTTTACATGTGATAGAAAGAGCATTGACCTAAGAACCAGAAAACGTGAATTCCTAACCTTGGATTTCCCACTAATTATGGGACCTGGGGCAAGACCTTTCACTCCCTGATATCCTGTTTCCTCAACAGCAAAAATAAAGGAGTTGGACTAAAAGGTCTGAGATCCCATTCCAACTCGAAAATGCACATCCATGATGTAACCAGTTAAAGAAGTCGTGATGTGATTGGTTTGTTTCTTACTGGATGGTACTAAATAGAAAAGCCCAGCAGTGAAGCCACCAAGACCTTGGAGCTTGGAGGTGGCAAAAAGAAAACACTGGTGAAATGCAACAGAAAGTGGATCCCTGAAAGAGTAGAGATGGCCGTGAGAGAGGCGCCCTCAGCCAATGTGGTTGGCAGCATCCCCTTGAGTGGCATTGCAGAGCTTCTACTCCCCAAGGCAGCCCCTTCCTGCATCACATGGCCCTGTCACCTCTCTAGACTGATGCTTTTGCACTCAACAATGTTCCCTGTAGTCTTAACTGTATCCTGAAGGCATCACTGAAGGGATATCCAGGAAAATAAATTGCACAGCCTCCTCAGGACATTTTAAGCACAAGAAAAGACATCTTTTTAATGTGGCTTGGGCTTGAGATCCTTTTAAAATTCTAACTTCAGGAAGGCTCAGAAGAATGTTGTGGATTGCTCCTATATTGACAGAGTTTACATCTTCTTAGGATAATGACAAATTATAATCTGTGTAGTAAATTATTTCCCAAAATACCTGAGCATAAATTGTTGAAGCAGTGAAATGATAGTCGGCCTTTATGCCTCATCCACAAACTTGATGTGAGTTAGCTAGAAAAACAGATCCCTAGCAGGGGATGTGGATGGGATACATTGTATTGTTTGCATAATTAAATGCCATTAGAAAATCAAGTTTACAGTGAAAATGATTTTTATGAAGAGGTGAAAGGCCTCCTTGGATTTTGATGTAATAATGAATTTTGAAGAAAGCTGTCTTGAAAGTCATTGAGTTTGACTTCCTCCATCTTGCCTTTGAGAGAAATACCTGACCAGACTGGTCTAGGGATGAAAATAGGTCATTTAAAGCATCTTGTCCGGTTTCTTCTTTACAGAGGAGATGGACTCAGAGAAGGCAAGCGTTTGGCACAAGGTTTCAAACCTGACTTCCAGCTTTATGTTGATTTCAACCATAACTCCAGTAGTATTGTCGGTGAGGACTGTCTAGTAGGTGATGTTCAGCATGCTCTTCCACTGAGGCAAAGAAGGAAATAGAGAATGAGTCCTGCAGGGGAGAAGACACTGGAGAACTTAAAAAACGTCAAGATAATCAGAAGCAAAGGGAAGATAAGGAAGTCTCACAATTACTGTGACATCTGTCCTTTCAGTTTTAAACAATCGTATAAAGTAGCAATTGAGATATGCAAGTAACTAAAGGTTTAACCCTCCAAGTGCCAAAATATGTTGGCTTTAGACCTGAGGGAAGCCACAGAACCCAGAGGCAAAGATGAGGAAGGAGAGAGTTCTAGGAATGGAGGACAGCCAGTGAAAATGCACAAGAGTTGGGAGGTAACACTGTAACAAAAGTCTCAGCTAGAATGTCTCACCTTCTGCAAGAAGCCTTGGTGTCTTCATCTGATACTGTTTCCAATTTGTCTTGTTTATGCTGAGTTGTTTATTAGTGGTCTCCCACATTAGACTGTATACTTCTTAACAGCAAGAGCATTTTAAAGTTGTTCTTTATTTACATCCATAGTAGGTGCTTAATAAATGTTTCTTGATTTATCAGTATTTCAGAAAGACCATAGGATATCAGTTAGTGTTAAGAAGAAAGGGCTTATTTCCACCGAGTCAGAATCTTTTAAGTCAATACTCCAGATTATTCCAGTTCAAAGATTTTAATAAAGCTATATTCTGTGATTCTCATATATTTAAATTATTGACAATAGCTAAAGGTTGTATAAAGTAGCTGCCTTACAATTTCTTATTATTTAACAGTAGTAGGTTTAATATTTCTGATCTGGAAAACATTATAAGTCAAAATGTGCTCTGTGTTTCTATTACGTAATTAAAATCCCAAAGTCAATACAATTATTTTATCTCTTAAAATAATATCATAATTTTAAATTAGAACTCTTCAAAAGTAAAATAGACAGCCTGGCAAGGATGAAAGGAGCATATAGGACTTTAGAAAACATCCCATCCAACCCCTCATTTTGCACATGAAGAAACTGAGGCTCAGAGATGGTGACTTGCCCAAGGTCATAAGGGGTCATAAGTGGCAGAGCCAATATTTAAATCCTCTCAGGACTCAATATGTTTCATTGTCTTCCTCTCTTTTCAGGTGACTATTTGGGTGTCTTGTAGAGAGAATTCTTGTTCAGACACAAGCTGGTCTTCACTGGTCCCTGAAGTCCTTTCTAACTTTAGAATCTATGAAATTATCTAAATTACATAATTATATAAATTATATAAAATGAAATCATAAATTGGGGCTGGGTATTAAAACATGCCTTTATGAGATTTTCTTTCCTTAAAGGGAACACTTAGCTAGAACTTTAATTTTTAATAAATCAGTAACATATTAACTATATATTACTTTCCACATGTGTATAAGCAGTTCTCTGCTATTCATTTATGGTAGTTGTCTAGGATCTAACAGAAATTAACAAGTTGGGTACTGTAAATCATACCTTCTTACTTATAGTCTGCAGATACCCACCCCTCAGGGATCTATATAGGTAAATTTCAGGGGGTTTATGAAGTCGAATGCTGAGGGAAGGGGGCAATTACATCTTTATTTTCGCTAACCTCTAACTAAAATTTAACATTTCTTTCAATTACTGATGTAGCAACAAATCCACAGATTTCATTAAACTGCTGGTGAGGGGTGGGGAGGGACTCCTGCTTTTTTAGACATCCTTTTCCTGGCATAGAATTTTCAAGAAAATCACAATTCAGGCTATTTCCTCCTTGTTTTGAGTAGCATTATTTGCTTGTTTTGCCAGCCTGTTTTGAAAAAGCTTTACTAGAATGATCAAAAGCAAGAAAATGTTGCACACAGTAACAGCAATATTATTCAAAGAATAATTATGAACTTCTAAATTATTCTGAGTATTACAAATACTCAAATCAGCTACAAAGGAGCTATGAAGGAAGATGTTATCCGCCTCCAGAGGAAAGAATGATAAACAGAAGTATGCGTAGTGTGGTTTTAGAGACGTACACATGTCTCAAGTGGTAGCCTTCCCTAGTGCGCTGTGAGGAGGGGGGGAGATGATGTTATGGAACTCTTTTCTGCTTTTATGTGGTAGATTTCTCTTTATCTTAAATGTAATGATGCTCATTGTATCATTCTTTCAAAGGAAAAGACAAAAAAGAAAAAGAAGCACAAGAAACATGGCAAGAAGAAGAAAAAGAAGAGCACTGGGTCAGGTCCAGAGTCAGCATAGCCCTAGGACCTGCAAGATCTCCCTGCCAGAAAGTGCAATGTCTAAAGGAAACTTCAACTGTGAAAGTTACGGCTTCTGCTACCCAAATGCATGAACGCTCCTGTGTTTTAGAGCCTGAGGCCGCGGGCCGGACAAGGCCATGATTCTTGCCTGCTGCTTATTACATGGGGTACATTCACCTTCTTTTTTGGTTTGATTTCTCTCCCCAGAATTCTTAGATCTGGGAGATATTACACTAGAGTCCAACTGGTATTTGAGATATTTGGAAATAAAGTAAAATCTTTTAGATAATTAATATTTTTAACAGGAAGTATCTCATTTTAAATCAGTAGGCATAAAATCTAAATGCATCTCTAGGATGTGTTTAAAGTGACAAATCAGAGATACCCAGATGACTACAGTTGGCCTTTTTGAAGCAAGGGCATGACATTAATGCCCTCAAAATCTTTACTTTTGTAGATGTATATCTTTTCCCTTAATTTTTTTGTTTACCTAGGGGAATGGGTGGGGTGGGGTGGGGAGGGCAGGGCGTCGCTATTATTTTAGCTAGCTAAATAGTGTGCCTTTTGATCCTTGCACATCCTATCTATTTTGGTCAGGACAGACACTGTGCTTCCTAGGGAGCCAAGAGCTGGGTGGCAGCAGACTGTCCCTTTGCATTCTGGAGCTCGGCTCTCTGCCAGCTACTTCAGGTAGCAAAGACAGACAGCACCTGGCAGCATGAGGGAGCTCCCAAACCTAGGAAACTTACCTCCACTTCAATCTTAGGAATATTTTTAGCAGTAGAATGTTACATAATTTGAATTAATTTTGGTTACACTTTGGAGGGAATCATTTCATAGAGACACTGGTGTTTTTTTTTTGGTATAGATAGCTAAAATATTCTGAAATATTTTGCATGTTTTATAATATTTTATGTTTTAACTAGCCAGGGAAATTCTATTGTAACCAGTGACCATTATTTTTTTGTATGAATTATGTTCCGGCTGCATTGTTTCAAGTGTGTAATTCCTTATTCTTGCTATAATAAGTTCATTAACTGTGTTTAATTGCACACTTGCTGAAAATATTTAGCATGTAAAAAGCAGGTTTTTGATATTTAACAGCTTCATATTGAAGCTGATTTGCTATGAGCAAGTTAAGTGGCAGGCCTAGTATGCTATATGTCTTGTTACATAAAACTACTGCCAGAATCTCAGTAAATATACCGTTTAAAAAGTTTGTTGTCTTTATATATTAATATTGAATTAAGACAGGGATTAAAGTAAAGTAAGAATGACCTGATTGCTATTTCTGTGGCATATTTTACTAAGATTGGGTGCCTCAAATGTCTGCTGCTGAATTATGTTTACCAGTGATGTGAAAAGCAACCAAGAAGTCATTTTTACTTCATACTTTTATAATCAGTTACATGAAATATAATTTACTGTCCATTGTGCCTGTTATAAAGGGTGTTCTAACTGTAGTATCTTAATGCACAGAATATTTTGGCATGACAAGAGGCTGAATAAATGGCTATTTTGCTAAAAAAATAGCTGTGTTCATTTCAGCTCCCTTTGTGTGTCACAAAGAAAGTGGAAAATCAGAAAACACTTGGGAGATCAACTGCATAGCAGCCCCTCCCTGCCTCCATCGTTCCAGCCAGGAGAGAACAGATTTCTGAAGAGATGTTTTGATCCTCTAGTAATAGCACACATCAGGTCGCTAAGTAGGGTTCATCTCGAGAGCTGAATGCTCCTAGTCATTTCTGGAATGGCAGTGCTGCCTGGTGCCAACCAAGAAACAGAAATTGAAGAATGACATTTTGTATACAATTAACCATTGGTCGTCTGTAACAAAAATGTAAAAAGATAACTATAGATGATTTGTATTACTATAGAAGTACTGGTTTTAACATGTATAAAACACCTCTCTCAGTAGCTGTCTTATGTTCAGATTACTTTTGTCAGACTTGGAAGGCTTGTCCAGGAACAGTAGCCGCTGGCCTGTTTGCCTGGAGACCGTGGTTGCAGTCTGCTCGTTGTTTTAGTGCTGCTCTGCACTTTTAACTGTCTACAAAGAAAGCCAGACTATTTTATTCTTAATCTGATTACTTCCTTTCACAGTCCTTCAATAAAAGGGGTAGGGAGAGAAATGGATAGGGTTTTAGGGTTTTATAAATTATATTCATTCCAAATTCTTACCAAGGCATTCACAGATTTTGCCTTTCTCCTAAGTTTTATAAGTTTGACTACTAGTTTTATAAACATGAGGAAATCCCTTGAGAGCAAATAGCAAATAACTTTGGAATTAGTGCTTGGGGACAAATGTGGATTTTGTACTGATTTGACACTTTACTGTTTCCTATTTCTGGTTTCTAGACATCGTCAGGATATTGGGTTTTAGAAAATATAATAAGGTTCTCCCAAGCTGAATTTTATCTAGTGTACAGATGACTGGTGCTTAGAATTATGAACCAAAAGCATTAGGGCCTGAATTTATTAATTCAAGAGCAGGTAAATTTATTTATATGACAGAGGAGTACAATAGAGGCTCAGGAAAATTAAATGGAAAAGTGCTATTCTGGGACCTCAGTGATAAGATTCAGTTGTTGTTTTTCTTGTTAAAGGTTTTTGGTTTAAAATCCAAGAAGATCAAGCCAGAAATTCCTTATCTAGAAAAACTGGAACGGGGGGAGTCCTCAGCAATTTAATGCCATATAAGAGTCACTTTTACGTTTCAAGGAAAAATGTGTACTGTTTGGAACCTTACAGTACTTTTTATGATAGCGATCAATTCAGCAACATTTCTGTAGTCACCAGAGGTTAGATGAGCCTAGGCTGGAGGATGTTAGGCAACTGGTAGAGGAGGGGATAGTGAGCTGAGCCTGAAGTCAGGATGACCTGAGTTCAAATCCTGCCTCAGACATTAGCTGTGTGACCCTGGGCAAGTCATTTCATGGCTGTTTGCCTCACTTTCTTCATCTGTAAAATAGGAACAATAATATCACCTACCTCCCTGTGTTGTTGTTGTTAGGAGTTAATGAGATAAAAGTTAAGAGCACTTTGCAAACTTTAAACGTAAGTGTTCCAATGTTCAGTGTTTCACAGCTGATAGGAATTCAGCAGTTAGAATTTGAACCGACTTTCTTCACATGGTATCAGCATCTAAGTTGAAAGAGACCTCAGAGGGTGTCCAGTGCAACCTGTGCATTAACTGGTATCTCTCCTCTCCAAGATACTTGACAGGTGACAAAAGTCATCTGTCTTTTGCCTGAAATGAAGGAGACTTGGGGACAAACATGAACCTTACCCTCCCAGTGCAGCTCATTCCATCTCTGAATGACGGTAATTATTAGGAAGTTTTTTATTTCAAGCAGAAGTTCATCCCTTTGTTGTATAAAGGCTTAAGGACCGTTACTTTGTCTCCCCGGATTTCTAGGCTGAACGGTCCTGTTTCATCTGTCCACATATAGAATGATCTTAAAGGCTGGGACTCAGCCTGTTTGCCCTCCTCTGAACATTGGCTTATCAGAGTTATCCCAGTAGAAAAAAGGATTAAGTGTCTGGTCCAACTAAAATACTTATTTATGCTGAAACTCTCCAAAACTAATGCTATGTAATGTTATAACAGATTCAGATCAAATTATTCCTGCCTAATCTTGCATTAAAAAAAATAAAAGGACTCCTATTTTCCCCAAAAGCTTCTACTGAAGCAGCCTCTGCTTTGTAGAGGTCACAAGATGTTTGGTGCCTTGACTGAACTTTGCAGAAGGTGCTGCTTGGTAGAATGGTTTTTACCTAATTAGATTTAATAAGCAGGAAGCATCTTTGATGATCATATGATAATTCAGGTTGATGTAGCACCTTAAGGTTGGTTGCCAGGGTGCTTTCTTCGCCACAATTAGGAGGTAAGTGGTACAGACATTCTCATTTTACTACATGCCCTAAGGTCACATGGCTAGGAGGGGTCAGGCCTATGATTGGAACCTGTGTCCTGATACCAAGGTAAACCAGACTGCCTATGATGCTTCTGGTTAAAAAAGAAGAAAAAAACTCCCCTTCCTCACCCATTCCTACTGTAGGATATGTTGTAAAGAGTGAAAGTTTGGGAAATATGAGAAATGCCTAAAGAACTTGGGATCATTTGGACTTTAATATCTTCTCTTGGAATACCACAGGCACATAATAATGCAAGTAATAAGCATATGTATCCCCTGCCTATTTTTAAAGGAGTATTGGGTGGTGGAAAAGGAACAGTATTTATTATAGCTCTTTTTCAGAAAATCACAAAGGAAGTGGCTGTACTGAGAGGCCTGAGGCCAGGACCTTTTCTGCTTTGTAGGTAACCTTCAAGTCTAGTTCCTTTGGAGCCAACCTGAAATTATCCCACCATGTCCCCAAGGAACCTGTGTGATTCTTGTTATCTCTCAAAGGAAACAACTCAAAGCGTCCTAACACATTTCACTTTCTTCATGTAATGTAACTGTCTGATGGTCAGGGTGGTCTCTGTCAAACACATGAGGGAAACGAGTGCTAATAGGGATTTGGTAGTGAATCTACCCTGGACTTAGTAGCTACCTGGCAGTCAGAATCCAGTTCATTACCTGTTGCTGTTGTGTTGGATACCCCTGCTTTCTCATTTGGATTTAGCCTCCCCTTCTCTTCTAGAGACTTGGCTTGTTTTTTCCTGCTATCTAGAATGGCCCCATTTATCCAGTTTAGCCTTCAGAATCTTCTTTGTTTAGTTCCTGAGTTGTTGGCATGACGACATTCTGTCCTGGCTGTGGGCACCCCAGAGAGTGTCTGTGAAAACCTCAGTACCACCACCTACACTTGCCGAGGTTTTGTTGTTGACTCAGATCATGAGTCTGAAGAGACTGATGTATGGCATTGACTTGAGAGACCTCAAGAAGGTGGTGACCGCCCTGAGCAAAGCAGCCACACACTGTGAGTTCTAGCAGGAAATGTAGCTACTGCTTAACTTGGAACAGCTAGGCATGACATCTGCCTCCATGGGACAGCAACTTTCATTCATTGTTGGGAAAGAAAGGTCTAGGGCCTGGATCTGTGATTTCGTTGGTACAAGAAACTCTCTCTGCCACTGCAGGTCTGCAATTTAGAATCTGAAATAGTTGCCCAGATCTCTGAGAAGTTGCAAGGGTTCATGTACCAAGTATGAGTTAAGTAGTTCCATGAATTCAGACTCCCCTCTATACCAAACTGAGGAGGATTGTAGGGAGTATACAGCATTCTACTACCCTTTTAGCTGCTTAGGAATATGTTTTTAAAAGATTTGTGATAAATCAACAACAGAAAAATAGTATTTATGCTTCAGGAGGCAGGGAGGCTTAATTGACGGATAGGATAACTAAGATTCAAGGCCTGACCCTGGCAAATATTAGCAGGATGGCCCTGCTCATCATGAACAATGCACTTGGCCTCTTGGTGCCCACTAAATTATGAAACTATTACCACCCTCACCCTTAATCCTTTACAACAGAAGGAGTTTCCCATACTGATGAAATGACAGGTCCAACCAAAATGTGACAGTTTCTGGTCTGGTCACAGTCATCAAATCTTGGGTGCACAGGTATATCCAGAGAATCCAAGAGTATTGGAAAAGCAAGAAATGATTTTTGTTCTACTTTGTGTATAACTTCAAATCACCTAGAGCAAAAGGGAATTCACTGGGAATATCTCAGTCGACTCCAGACTTCTCAAGTCTATTGTACTCTCTATGGCCTACAAATATTTCCACCAACATTTTAAAAATGAATTGGCAGATGTTCACAGTCCCTAAAGGGAAATACTGGATGCACATAGTGATAATATTGAGTTTAATTAATAGAATTGAGAGAAAAATCAACTCTCAGCTAAGACAACATTCAAAGACTCAAGAAGTTATTTGAGTATCTAACAAAGGGAGGGTGGAACAGTAGGAAAGTGATTTGATTTGTTCTCAGAGGACTTAAGTTGGAATCCAGGCTCTACCACGTAGTCTCTTGGGAACGTTGGGCAAGTTAGTTAACCCTTCTCACTTGTAAAATGGTGTTGGGCCTCTTAGATGAACTCTGAGGTCCCTTCCCAGTTCTAGATATATAATCGTATGGACTCTTACTGTCAGGCATTCCTCTTGTCTCATTTACATCCCTCACTGTGGTTTTAGTTTGTTTCCTCAGGTCTTGTCCTCGGGGGCATAGAGAGCAGTCATCCTCTTGTGTCACCCTTACGTACCAGCTCTGTAGGTCTCCCCTTCTGCTCTGTAGGTCATTTAGGGTTGTTTTCCACCTCAGCCTTATTTTCCAGGCTTTTTTCTTTTCTGTTTATTATAGTTTTAAAAAAAAAAATAAGGCTTACCTTTGTCCATCAGCTCTCTGTTCCCTAGTAATGTCCCTTCTGCCTGGTACTGCTGCTTCCTTTCCGCCATGCCCTTTTTTCTAGAACTTTACATTTCTAAAATGTTCCACTCCAAGACAGAGAAGGTGGAGACCTGCATTGGTCAAGGGAGGTTCCTTATCCAGGAGTTCCCCATAGCAGTGAAATTACCAGTACAGCCCTTTTCCCTTTCTCTCCCTCTGTATACACATATACGTATTCACACATGTAAATACATGCATGGTGTCTTCCCTCCTGGAATGTAAGCTCCTTGAGAGCAAAGCTTGCTTCACTTTTGTCTCTCAATCTGCAGTGGTAAACACAGTGCCTTTAACATAATTAATGCTTAATAAACTATTACAGAGTAGTTGATTTGGCTTGAAGCTGATTTTTTTGGTGAATCACACGGTCTCCTTTACTGCCTGGGTGCTTGGGAAGAGTGGGCCCTAACAAAGTGGCCCTACCAAGTCTGCTCTTTTCTTTTTTCATTTTAAAGGTTTGTTGTTTTTTAAACTAGCAGAAGTCTTTGGATTCTGGAAGGAATGTGATAGTTCTCTGCTATAATTTCTATCAAAGTAGTCATGTATTAATCACAGTTACATCATGTAATTAATTCATACATTTATGTAATGGTGTTTATGTATGTACGTGTGTGTTCACATACATATATATGTATGTAATTTTCATGACTTAAATTTTTCCATGGAAACATTCTTACTGTAATTTGAATAAAGATATCAGAAGTTTATACATCAAAGCACAATAACCTACCTAAAACAACGCATCTTCATTGATTTCTTCTCTTAATCACCTTACCATTTAAATCCCATTTCATCATCTCATCCTTAAAGCCTTCACAACTTTTCCAGCTCACGTAGTTGTCTCACTGATGTAAACATCTACAACATTTCTAGTCCAAACCCTACATTTTAGCAAGTAATTTATATGCCATCTGTATACAGGAACACAAAAATTTTATAAGCCTAAATCAAAAAAAAACAGCATTTTAAATAATGAGTACTCAAAAAATAAGTCACAAAAATTTAATAAGTGGGAGAAAATTATGAGATGACATGCCAAATTTCTGGGATACAGCCTACAGCTTGCGACCTGGAGGACCACATGTGACCACAGGTTCCCCACCCCTAGCCAAGAATATGCTGACAAAAGTGTAACAGCTAGCTCTCCAAAAATTATTCAGAAGCAAAAAATATATCTGAAAAGATGCAATAATAAAATAACAATATTAAATCAATATTAAAAACTGGAGAATTAAAGACATTGAACATTACAGGAGGAATGAGTAAGACTATTGAAATGATAAGCAGAATCAAAAGCTAATTCTTTGAAAAGAGCATTCCAATACTTTTAAAAGCTAACTTTGATGAAAACAAAATAGGAAAAGAAAATTGCCAAAATGAAAAATTAACCAGGTAAAATAAAAATGAAGTGAATTATCAGTACTACTCACTGTAGCACCTATAAGTACTATATGCTAGCAAAATTCAGGAAGTTGAAGACATATACGATTACCTATAAATATATAAAATAATCCAAATTAACTGAAAATGAAATAGAAATTACAAACAATTCAATCTTAGGAAATGAAGTTGAACAAGCCATAAAGAGAATACCTCAGAAAACCAGTCCTTATGAATATAGATACCTAAATTTTGTCATAATTTTTGGACAGCTGGTTGTTAATACAGTTGCCTGCACATCCCTGGTTGTATCCCAGAAATTTCAGTATATCATTTCATCATTTTATCTCAGTTATTAAATTTTTGGCTTATTCTTTGACCCACTGATTAGTCAAAATATCATTACATTTTGATTTAGGTTTGTGTCTTCTGATCATCTTTCCTATATATAGATGGTATATAATTAGTTGCTAAAATGTATACCCTAGGGGCATCTAGGTAAAAATAAGAGCATTGGCCCTGGAGTCAGGAGGATCTGAGTTCAAATCCAGCTTCAGATACTTTACACTTCCTAGCTGTGTGACCCTGGGCAAGTCACTTAAACCTCAGTTGCCTCCCAAAAAATAAAATGTGTGCTGTAGACCAAAAATGCTGTAGATGTCTGGATCAGGGAAAAAATCATGTGAGCTGGAAACGTTAGGAAGCCTTTAAAGATGAAATGAAACTTAAATGGTAAGTTTATTGAGCTAAATCAAGGATGATGAGTTTTGTTTTACATACATTAAATTAACATATGAAATATATATACAAATTATATAATACATATAAATACAGAACAATACATATGTAAAAATTGAAAAATGAAAACACTCTACCTTACTGATGGTACCTGTCCTAGGGAAGGATAAAGGAAACAGAAGTAAATATAGACCAATAATTCACCAACTAATATTAATGCAAAAAATAAAATTCTGTCAAAAATGTTATAGCAATATATCAAAAAAATGTTACCATAATCAAGCTGGAGTTACACCCAGGAATGTAAAGATGGTTCAACACTAGGAAAACAACATGATTTGTCAAAAAAAACAAAAACAAAACACCCCAAACTACATGATATATGCAGAGAAAAGTTTTGACAAAGTACAATATTGCTAAATAAACAAAAAATCAACCCTACATTGCATAGGTAATAAAAGGTCATTTTTAATATGATAAAACATATGTAAAAATAGAATTATTTGCCATAGGAAAGCACTGGAAAGTTCCCAATAAATATGGGAACAAAGCAAGGATTACACCCCTTTTCCCCACTGTTATTGGATGTAGTTCTAGAAATGCTAGTGAAAGTAATGAGGCAAGTAAAATAAAGGCATAAAGAGGCAGAAAGAAACTAAATTCATTTGCTGACAACCTATTGGTTTACTTAGAAAATACCAGAGAAGTGGCAAAGGGGCAATAGCTCCAGTGAGATAGTAGAATATAAAGTATATCTAAATAATTACCATTTCTTTATAATAATAGCAAAATTCAGAAGGAAATAATAAAAGGGAAAATCCTATTCAAAAATAACTAAAAAATTCCTAAAATATTCTCTAATGGTTATATAACCACTCAGAGGTTATATAAATAAAATTAGAAAGCACTCTTAAAGGAAGTAAAGGAAAACTTAATTAAGAGAATGTTAATTGTTCCTGCTTGGACTATAAAAGTATAGTAAAAATTATGAGACTAAAAAATATTTCAATCAAACTATCAAGGGAGGGAACCTTCTAAACTTGAAGAAAAAATGGAATTCATTTGGAGGAACAAAAGAACTAGAATCTTAGGAGAAACAATTTGAAATTTGGGGGGAAAGGAGATGGAATATCTTCCAGAACTTGAATTATGTCATAAAATAGTGACCACGAAAATTCTTTGTACTGGTTAAAGAAACAGAAAAGTAGACAAGTGAAATAGACTAAATAGATTATCAAGAATGGCAAGTAATCCAAATCAATAAACCAGTGTGGTGAGATTGCTACTTGCTTTCCAACCTACATACTAGCAGAATGGATCCCCACCCCCATGATTAGCTATATCACCATAATGTTAATGAGCGTTGAAGATCTTCCCCATGCATTAATAGACCTCACATGGAGTCCATCAAGGGACACTTGCTTAAGGGAGGTTTACTTGCTTGAAGGCTTTCACACCTTTTGGTAATTAGGCCCTGAAGCATGTGGGTTGTGATCCCTTCTCTCTATATATTTTGAGGTTAGCATTTTGCTTTGGGGCTCATTCATTGGAAGAGTGGTCTTGTGATTTAGCCAGATGAGATTCTGGGTAGCTGTTAAAGAGCCCTTCCTTCTTCTCGCCCTTCTCCCTTCCTCCGCTTTGAAAACCCAGATGTTGGTGCTTCTCTCTCTGGTAACTATGTATGTAATGGTCAGACAGTTGGATCTGTCTGTTGACCTGTGATGTATTATTGCTTATGGTCAGACAGAAGCCCGGTCTGTTGGTCTTTATGCTATTTTCTCTGTTTGCAATTTCTGCTTGTGATTTCTGTTTATATTCTCTCTGAAGTTCAGTGTGCTGATTTTTCCCCTGAACTAAGTGAATAATTTATGTGCTTGATTAAAGTAAGATAGTTTGCCCCTTAAAAGGGTTGACCCCTTTAAGAAAAGCAGATCCAAGAACTCATACTAGCAGGTCATCCTGGGTAAGCTAGGGTGCTTGCTGTTACATTCACCCTCTAAGGATACTCCTGAGAGGCAGTAGGACCTCTTAAAATACCAGATGAATCCCTCACCCTGTTTATTCTCTGTCAATGTCATCTCCAATGTTTAGCATCCCAATATAATTTAACCTATTAAAATCTTGATCTCACTAACAACCAACTGACATCAATTAACTTTTACAAAGGGATACTTACTGAGAAGGAAAGTACAAGCACATCCCCCCAAAATGGGACTTCTCTTTCCCCTCTGCCACATGGGTCCCTGGGGCTCAAATTTGAAGTAATCTATCGACATTTGCCCCTTCAGGTTCATATTTTTATGGTATAAACTTCCAATTATTTGTTTTTACATGCAGTTTTTTGCTCCTCCCACTGCCCCCCTATTAAAAAAAAAAACTTGCATCATAGACATGTATAGTCTAGCAAAACAAATTACTTCAATAGTCATTCCCCAATATGTATGTGCTTCTGCATTTTAGGTTTATCACCTGGTCTGGCAAGAGGCAGGATTCATATTCAGTCCTCCGGACTCTTGCATCTTGTTATTGCCTTGACCAGTGTTCTAAAGTCTTTCAAAGCTGTTTTTATCTATAATATTGTCATTGTTTAAATTGTTCTTCGAAGTCTACTGATTTTACTCTGTATTATTCATAATGATTTTCCCAGTTTCCTCTCAAACTGCTTATTTTATAATTTCTTAGTGCACAATAATTTTCCATTACATTTGTATGCCTTAATTGATTTAACCATTTTCAGTAGGATAGCCCCTTAGTTGCCATTTTTTGGCTACTATGAAAAAAGATGCTAAAATATTTGTGTACATATAGATTCACATTTCAGAACTGCAATAACTCAAGGGGCATAACTGCCAACAAACTCTGGTATAGATTCCAGTTCCTGGGCCACATGCTTTGAATGGGAGCAGGGTCCCCTCATTCTATATCATCGAAAATTTCTGTAATGGAGGAGGCTTACAAACCTACACCCATACATAGATGAGTTGGCAGCAGACTATAGAGTCTGATAATAAATGGAATAAACAACACTCACTTAATAAGTGGTTACTGTTGGCCAGGTATTGTGCTAAGCAATGGGAACATAAAAAAAGGCAAAAAAAACCCCAAAAAACCCTTGCCTTGACATATTCTTATGAGGGAGACAACATGTAAATAAATAGGCATGTGCAAGGTACATAAAGAGTCAATAGAAAACAACCTGAAAGGGGAAAGGTATAATAGCTGAGAGCACCAGGAAAGGTCTGCTGCAGAAGATGGAAGTTAGGTCTCTTGTGTGGATGTGGGTGCATGTGTTTTTTAATTTATTTCAAAGCGTTTATTATTTCTTCCTACCACTGCACTCCTAGTAGACAAAAAAAAATCAAAACCCTCTCAATAAACATGAACAGTCCCGCGAAACGAATTCCCATAGTGTCCATGTCCAAATATGAATGACCTCCTCTCTGCATTTTAAGTCCTTTACATCTTTGGAAGGACACAGTCGGCATAATTCATCTTTGGTCTGTTGGAGTCATTGTTGTTCATTGTGTGGTTCAAAGCTCTTTACATAAAATCTCCTCTTTGGTGGAGATGGATTATTCAATGTTCCACTCCTGCATGAGGGGTGGAGTTGTTAAGACCTTGAAAAAAGAGAGATCCTGGTCTGACTTTCAGCCTCAGTAGAGAATCCACACAATTCCAAACCTCTTCAGGTGTCTGAAGGGAGAGAAAAACTCCGGAAAGAAACCAACATGTAAAAGAACCGTGTTCCAGCCTACCTACATTAGAAACTTTGAGGAATTTCCTCTCAGGTAAGCTCTGAGACTGTCAGTTGAGCTGAGTTATTTCACTTTCTTTGGGCATCCTCATTCATTATTATCTGGTTTTATATTCTTATATGTATATTTTCTCATGCTAATTTTGTTATCTACTTGAATATGAGTTTATTTGCTATGTGTATTCATTGTAGAACAGGCATTTGGTGAAAAGGATATTTATGCCTTGGGTATTTAGTTTGGGGCAGCTCTTCTCCGTTAAGGAATAGGAACCACAAGTGCAGCTTAAACCTAAAAATTATTGCCCTAGACTACATGTTTAAGCAAGCAGATAAAATTGCCTTAATCCAATTCTATTATCTTTCAAAGCTACTTCTTTCTCTGCAATCTTGTCACTGTGTAAATTTTCTCCTAGATTTGTTGACTTCACTCTGTATAAAATTACAGATATCTTTCCAGTGTCCTTTGAAATGATCCATTTTGTCGTTTCTTATGGAATAATATCAAATTGACAATTGCACATATCCCCATCTATTGAACTATTCCACAATAGGTGGCTACCCCCTTAGTTTCCAGTTTGAGGCTACTACAAAAGTGCTACTTATAAATATCTTTGTACAAATAAGTCCTTTTCCTCTTTCTTTGATGTGTTTTGGGTGTAGGTTAGGCTGAATCAAGAAACAGAGGTAGAGGTGAAGAGGGAGAGCATTGAGGAATGTGGGATGGCTAGGACAAAGATAAAGTGTTAGGACATGGATTGTCCTGTGTAAGAAACAGGAAGAAGACTAGGAGAGCTAGATCATAGAATGAAAGTGGAGGGACAGTGACATGTCAAGCAGAAAAGGGTCAGGTTCTAAAGAGCAAGAACTCTCCATATCTAAGAGCCATGACCCAATGGTTAAGTGGTTAAAAGGTATACACAAAACCATTCTTAAGATAATTGCAACTATTAACAACAGTATAAAAAATTGTGCCAAATCACTAGTAATGAGAAATTAAAATTAAAACAACTCTAGAAAAGAGGGAAACATTCAAGGTTGGAAGAGTTATGGAAAGGTAAACATGCTAATATTCTGTTGGTAGAGCCAGGAATTGTTCCAGTCACTTGGGAAAACAATTTAGAATTATGATTTTTTTTTAAATGGCCCTTTGACCCAGAGATCCTACTGCTAAGCAAATGCTTGCTAAGAAATTTGAAGACAGAAAAGTCTCTGATATATTAATTGTAAAGGGGTGTGTGTGTGTGTGTGTGTGTGTGTGTGTGTGTGTGTGTGTGTGTGTATGTGTATGTGTGTGTGTTAGTAAATAATAGTAATAAAGTAAATGCCTTGGGGATTGGCCAAAAAAAGCAGCTGGTACTTGCATGTAATTCAGTTCTTATACCCTTGTAAGAAATGATGAATATGAAGAATTTAGAGAAATGTAGTTTGACATAGGAAATGCTATAGAATAAATTAAACAGAATCAGGAAAATAATATACACAATGATTAGAGGGATGTAAATGGAATCGTAAAACAAAACCAAGCGCTATTTAGTAAATAGCCAAGATTGGGCTCAAGGAAGAGTTTCAAATTGTATACCTACCTCCTTTCTCTGCAGAGATGAGAGACCATGAATGTGAAATGTTACACATCCTGCCAGAGACAGTAGAAACATTGATTCTGCCAAACTTTTTGCTTTTAAATTTTTTTATTTATAAGAAAAGGCTCACTGGGTAGGAGTTGGAAAAGTATGTAATCAGAAAGGAATGTGATAGAAAAACAAAAGGCATCAATAAAGAATAACATAATTAAAGCAAATTATATACCATCTCATATCCTCTACAGATTTCATTAAATCTTGTCCACCTTGCCGACTGCAAAATTATGTAAGTTTCTAAAGGAAAGGTGGTACACACACACACATGTATATGTGTGTATGTATGTACACATACATGTGTATACATGCATGCATTTACATACATATGTATATGTGCATGTACATAAAATCTCCACAGCCCCTTGCTCAGCACCAGACACCACAGTGGCAACTAGAGTGGGAAGAATACGGATTTTTTCCCCCAGAGATAGTAATTTAGAGGGTGCTAAAAGCAATGGTAGTCCTTCAGCAAAAGAGAAACATCGGAACTTAAGATCTAGTTAAGCAAAATAGTTGAAATGCAAAGCTCCAAAACGGTAGGCTGTGCCTTTCCCTACTCCAACATTCCTCCTATAAGGCAGTAGCCACATGGCACAATGGTTAGTTTGAGGTCTGGGGTCAGCAAGACGACTTCAAATACAGCTTCAGGCACTTGTTTGCCATGTCAGTGACTTGAGTTTCCTCAATTTTAAATGGGGATGATAATAACACTTACCTTTCAGAGCTGTTGTAAGGATCAAATGACATGATTTTGTAAAGTATTTTGCAAACCTTAAAATGCTATACAAATGCCAGCTCTCTTTCTTATAAGGGGATTCTTCACCAAGGGCATGGTTTATCATACTTTCCCAAAGCACAAAAATTCCTAGAGATTACTTTGCTATATATCCTTACTGAACTGAATTTAGAACTCAGTACTTAGAATGTTGAATTAGAAAAGATGAGGGATCATTTAGCCTGACTCCTTTATTTTATAAATGAAAATAAAATAAGGGTATGAGAGGTTAAACATGGCAGAAGAAAAAAAACATTAGGCCCTACCTCTCTCCAGACTTCACCCATTTTCTTCATATTACATTAACTTAAAATTTTATTAATTTTTCTTTTTCATTTCACAGTCAACCAAAATGAAATGGAATGTCTTGTGAAACTTTTTTACTCATTTATGGAAAAGGGATATGAACAAGGTATCCAAAGAGGCCTGGATCACAGTGAATTTGGAAACATCCTGCACAGTGTATTTGGAATGACTGACGACATGCTTATGAACAGGGGTAAGAAGCCATAGCAATTGTAAGTGCCACTTTTTATCAATGAAGTACAAATTTTCCTGGCAGCCTAAATGATAAGGGAGCGTTTTAGATGAAACTGCGTTTTATAGGATAATCAGTGATCAGTTTCCTATCCTATGAAGTGTAATGGACTCTTGGTCTATTTTATAAAGGATTCTATTAGAACAGTTTCCTTGGGAAATTTGCTTAATTTTTTCACCTCAAAAACATATATGGTGAGTATAACATTTAATCCTAAAGGTACTTGCTATTATTGGCACTGAATATATTTTTTAAAATAAATGAAAAATTTACATGGTTCTGGCTTGTTTTTTCCCTTCCTGTTTTTAATAATCAAGAACCATTTAGGTGCTGACTTTTGTGCCAGACACTGGGCTAAGCATTGGACTACAAAGACAAAGGAAAAACAGCCCCCGCTGTCAAGGGGCCCTACATTTTAATAGAGGAGACGATATGTAAATAAATAGCTATACCAAAGATGTGTACGCAGTGGATAGAAGGGAACTTTGGAGGGGAAGGTGTTAGAAGCTAGCAGGAGGACTGGAAAAGGTTTCCTACAGAAAGTGGCATTTGAATTGAATCTTGAAGAAATCCAAGAGTTATATGAAATGGAGGTGAAGAAGGTGAACATTTTAGCCATGGGGATAATGATTCTTTAAAAACAAAAAAAAAGCAACTGAAATGTACTGAAATATTTCCTGAAATTGGTCCTTGAGAGCTTGACGATCACTTGATCACTTGGTCAAGAACAATGGTGAGCTTGGGCAAGGTTGGCATTCTGACAGGAAGGAAGAAATAGTAGATCAAGGCTGACCAACCCTAAGACAAACTCTAGATGCCTAGTTTTCACATTACTCATTGTCTTTCATTTCCCAAGAATGATGGAAGACTCTATCATATTTTAAGTATGTGCATATATATGTATATTTGCATGTATATATAAAGAAAATCTTTGGGATATTGTATATGTGTGTGTACACATACAGATAGTATTGCATTAGGAGTTGAATACGCTAGAAGAATGTAGATAGATCTATACCATGTTTTAAATATATATTAAATAATATGTGTGTATATATTTATACACACATACACAAAACTTAAAAGCTGAAGTTTTATATACTTAATGTATATGTGTGTGTGTGCGTGTAAAACATGGTGTAGTCTTACCATGTTCTTCTCCTAATGAATTCAATTCCTAATGCTTTCTCTCTCTGTCTCTCTGTCTCTCTCTGTCTCTCTCTCTCCTTCTCTCTCTCTTCCCCCCACCTCTTCACATATACACATACAATCTGTACCCCCCAAAGATTTTCTTTCTAAATCTTGGCAGCTTCATTGATCACTATAGTTTTGATCACTTTGCCTGTTTGATTCCTAGCTGTTTCTTGACAAAGACTGAATATTCTCTTGGGAGTGCTTGCTTGACTCCTGTCACTGACCTTCAGTCCACCATCAGTACACTAAAATTTTCAGTCCCTGGTTTCAGCATACCTGACTTACAAGCTAAGCATCTCTTTCACTTCAAATAACCACTTACGCTGATTGGATCAAGGCCAGGATTTCCAAATTGTACAATGTCACTTGGTTCCAAATGCATATTGGCCCTCGTGTGTGTCTTGTGAATTTTCTCTTCTGTTTGGTCAAAATGGCCATTCCTTCCTCCTGTATCTGAGGAACACAGGCCTCAATAGACAAAGGATTCACTATTTGGTGCCACATGGCAAAGTCATGGATTTCAGGGAGAAGAGGTTGTACTCCTCTTCATCCTCTCTAGTCTCCAAGGCCATGTGTTTCCAATGGCCCCCATGAGAGCTTTGAGTGCTCCTGCACTGGTGATCAAGCCTAACCTTTACCATCACTGACATTATTTCAAAAGATAGCCCTTAAAAGTGATTTTAAAAAAACATTCACTGGGAAATGTATCTCATATTAATAATACCACCTCATGCCATCTCATATAATACCATCTCATAGGGAAAGAATTTTCCTCATTTAGAAGTATATGGTGGCAATTGGATAGAGTGCAGAGCTTGGAGTAAGGAAGGTCTCAGTTAAAATCGGGCCTCAGACATCCATTAGCTGTGTGACCTTGAGCAAGTCACTGAACCCTTATTTGCCTCAGTTTCCTCATCTATAAAATCCCAGAATATTTTTTTTTAAAAAAAGAGCACTTAGTGCCAGGTGTGGCATGTGGTGAGGACTCTAGAAATATTTAGTCCCCTCTTATCTTCTCATTGTAAGTATTAGACCAAGGGTTTGAATCTGAGTTTTTTCTGAATCTAAGTCCAGTGTTCTCTCACCTTTAGACATTATATCCTACACATGTACAATGTGCTAAGGGTATACAGAGTTGAAGAAATTTTCTTGGCTTGTATGGCATGTGTTAATTCATTTCTTCTTAGCTCTGTTATATACTAAAGTCTTATGTAAGATTTATCCTTTTATTTTTGTATGATTGCCTTTTTGTGGATGGCTTTTAAGTTTATAATTTAATTACTAGAAAATCTGCCTGCTTTATTTCATTCTAAAAAAATATTGACCATATATTGAATAGCACTAAGTCTGGAATTCCTGTTGTAAAAGCTTTTTTATAAAATAATCCAAGTGTATTTTGTCATTTGCTATAATGTAGTGCTTCTTATGAGAAAAGCAATTTTTTAAAAATACTAAAACTTTAGGATTTTCCCAGGAGGTAAACTATCTAAACTTTTGTTTAATATGTGGCAGAAATTATTTTACTTGTCTCTATGTAAAACAGGGGTCCTTAATTGTTTTGGGGGTTAATAGACCTCTTAGTCAGTCTGGTGAAGCATATGAACACTGTCTCAGAATAATGTTTTTACGTACATAAAATATATAGAATTTAAAAAGAAGCCAATTATAGTGAAATAATCAAAATACTTTAAAACTAATACATAGATCTCAGGTAAATAACTCCTAATCTTCTATGGTTACTATGTAATTATACTATGGAATTATAACAAGAATAAGAATGAGAATTTGTCTCTGAATTTCAGTACTGGTAAGCCTACACCTTCTTTACATTTCAGTGTTTGGTGCTTTTGACAAGGACAGTGATAATCACATTAGTATAACTGAGTGGGTCGAAGGATTATCCATATTTCTCCGAGGAACTTTTGAAGAAAAAGTAAAATGTAAGAATTTCTGGCATGAGTATTATTTTAGGCAATCATTAGTCTTGATTTCATCCTTCAGTGCTTTCAAACTGGTATATCAGCATTCTTTAAATCTTTAACCAATTAAGTGTTTTTTAGTGCCTCATGCAGGCTGACTCTAAAAATGTGCTGCAAACATGATAGGACTTCAAAAACAAAATAAAGCAACCTGATCCCTAAAATTCTTCTCTCACCCAGATCATTGCTTCCAAATTTTCATTTATTTGCCTTCAGGAGTAATGCTTATGCTTTAAAAAAAAAATCTTTTGGACTCAAGATAGAAATTACTATCCACGTCAAGAAAGATCTATGGAGTCTGAATACAGATCAAAGCATACCATTTTCTCTTTTTTCATTATTTGCTTTTCTTTCTCACAATTTTCCCCTTTTATTCTGATTCTTCTTTCACAACATGACTAATGTAGAAATGTTTAACATGCTTGTACATTTATAGCTTATGTCAGATTGCACGCCTTCTTCAGGAGGGTGGCGAGGAGGCAGGGGGAATAATTTGGAACTCAAAAATCTTATAAAAGTGAATGTTGAAAACTAAAAATGAATTAACTAATTGATTTAAAATAATATTTAAAATAAAAGGATTTGGACCAGGGGAAAAAGTCATCTTTTGTACACATTTTGTTCTATTTCTGACATTTCTATTTTGCTCCACTAATCTAGGTTTGTTTTTGCCTAAGATTTCATAGTTTTAATAACTATTTAATAATGCTTTAAAATCTGTAAAGGCTAGTATGCCCTTATCAGCTCCCTCTAATCAAAATTTGCAGTTGCTATTTTTGCCAGTTTTTCCATATCTAGGTTTCCGTTTGATTTGATTTAGTTCTGTAACCAAGATCTATGGGTAACTAGGTAGCTCAGTAGATAGAATGTGAGGCTTGGAGTCAAAAAGACTCATATTCCTGAGTTCAAATCTGACCTCAGACAGATTTGAACCTCAACCTGGACTAGTCACTTCACCCAGTTTGCCTTCTTCCTCTTTACTAAAATGAGTTGAAGAAGGAAATGGCAAGCCACTCCAGTATCTTTGCCAAGAAAACCCCAAATGGGGTCAAAAAGAGTTGGACACAATTGAAACAACAATAATGTAGCCCATTGTAATGTAGTAAGTCATAATAATGTATGGATTATTATAATAATAATACATGTAATATAATAATAAATGTAGGAATTATTGGCACATTTCACATTTTCACATAGTGATTTGACTTCTGTAGACGCTGAATTTTCTTCAATTATTTAAACCTCCCATTTATTTTTAAATACAACTTTAGCATTATCTTTATAAAGATTATGTGTCTAGATACATTTGCAAATACTTTTAAAATAAATTTGTCATGTTCAGTATTTTCTTGATTTTATTATTATCCTGTAAGAATGCAAATAGTTTTAAGTATATTTAATATTTCACTTATCCCTAACTACATGTAAAAACAATTTTTAATAATCATTTTTAAAAATTTTGAGTTCCAAATTCTATCCCTCTCTCTCTTCCCTTTCTCCTCATTGAGAAGGCGAGAAATTTGATATAGATCATATATGTGCAGTCATGCCAAACACTTTTCATATTAGTGATGTAAAAGAAAACAGACAAAAAGGCAAGAAAAATAAAGTAAAATAGTATGCTTCAATCTGCATTCAGATCCCATCAGTTCTTTCTCTGGAGATGGATAGCATTTTTCATCGTAAGTCCTTTGGAATTATCTTGGATAATTGCTTGGAATAACTAAGTCATTCACAGTTGATCATTGTACATATTGCTGTTACCATGTCCACTGTTCTGGTTCTGCTCAATTCACTTTGCATCATTTCATGTAAATCCAACTATTTCTGAGGGCATCCTGCTCATCATTTTTTATAATGCAATAATGTTCCATCACAGTTACATGCCACAACTTAGGTATAGTTACAAATTGCTCTTCAGAATGGTTGAATCAGTTCACAACTTCACCAATAATGCATTAGTGTCTCAATTTTCCCACATCCCCTCCAATATTTGTCATTTTCCTTCTCTGTCATATTAGCCAATCTGATGGGTATGAGTTGGTACCTCAGAGTTGTTTTAATTTCCATTTCTCTAATCAATAGTGATTTAGAACATTTTTAATATAATTATAAATAGTTTTATTACTTCATTTGAAAACCACCTGTTCATATCCTTTGACCATTTATCAATTGGGGAATGACTCTTTATAAATTTCACTCTGTTGTCTATATATTTGAGAAATGAGGCTTATATCAGAGAAACTTGCTATAAAATTTTTTTCATACTTGTAATTACTGTATATTACCCTCTATTCTATTTCCCCCTGCTTATCTTACTCTCTCTCTTTCTCTCTCTCTCTCTCTTTCTCTCTCTCCCCTTTCAACCTGTTCATCCTCAGAAGTGTTTTTTTCTGACTACCACCTCCCCCAATTCACTCTCCCTTCTATCAGCCCCTCCCCCTTCTCTTATCCCCCTCTCCTCCTACTTTATTGTGGGGTAAGACAGATTTCTATAACCAGCTGAGTGTATATGTTATTCCCTCTTTAAACCAAATCTGATGAGAGTAAGGCTCAAGCATTGTCCACTCCCACCCCCACCATTTTTCTCTCCATTATAAAGTTCTTTTATGTTTCTTTTATGTGAGATAATTTACCCCATTCCACTTCTTTCTTTCTCCTTTTCCCAATGCATTCTTTGTTCTCATCGCTTAAATTTATTTTTTTAGGTATCATCTCATCTTATTCAACTCATACCCATGCAGAAGGCATGTCAATGTATACTCTTCTAGCCATTGTAATAATGAAAAAGTTCTTAGGAATTTCAAATACCATCTTCTTATGTAGGAATGTAAACAATTTGATCTTACTGAATCCCTAATGATTTCTCTTTCTTGTTTACCTTTTTATACTTCTTTAAATCTTGTATTTGAAAGTCATTTTCTATTCAGCTCTGATCTTTTCAATGGGAATACTTGAAGGTCCTCTGTTTCACTCAGTGTCCATAAAGTTTTGCTGGATGGGTGATTCTTGGTTGTAACCGTAGCTCTTTTGTTCTCTGCAATATCATATTCCAAGTCCTCCAATCCTTTAATGGATACACTACTAAATCTTGTATTATCCTGATTGTGGTTCTATGATATTAGAATTGTTTCTTTATGACTTCTTGTAATGTTTTCTCCTTGACCTGAGAGCTCTAGGATTTGGCTATAATATTCCTCGGAGATTCCATCTGGGGATCTCAAAAGTTGATCAGTTTCTATTTTACCCTTTGGTTCTAAAATATCAGGGCAGTTTTCCTCAATAATTTCTTAAAATATAATGTCTAGGCTTTTTTTGACCATGGCTTTTAGGTAGTCCAATAATTCTTAAATTATCTCACTTCAATCTGTTTTCTAGGTCAGATGTTTTTCCCATGAGATATTTAACATTTTCTTCTCTTTTTTTCTTCTTTTGATTTTGTTTTATTATTTTTTAATGTTTCCTGGAGTCATTAGCTTCTACTTGCCCAATTCTAATTTTTAAGGAATTATTTTCTTCGATAATCTTTTGTATGTTCTTTTTCATTTGGTCAATTCTGCATTTTAAGGAGTTCTTGCCAGTGTATTTTTGTGCTTCTTTTATCATTTGGCCTATTGTTTTTTTAAAGGTATTATTATTATTTTTTTGGTGCATCTTCTGCCAAGTTTTTGACTGCTTTTTCATGATCTTCCTGCATCATTCTCATTTCTTTTCTTAATTTTCCCTCTATTCCAGTTATTTTTTTTAAGTCCTTTTTGACTTCTTCCTGGAATTCTTTTGGGGCCTGAGATCAGTTTATATTTTTCTTTGAGGCTTTAGATGTAGGCATTTTGACTTCGCCGTCCTCTTCTGGGTTTGTGTTTTAAGCTTTCCTATCATTATAGTAACTTTCTGTGGTCAAGGTCCTTTTTGTTGTTGTTTGCTCATTCTTCCATCTTATTGCTTAACTTTTAACATTATGCTTTTTAAATTTGGGCTTTGCTCTCGGGGTGCAGGGAGCACTGTCCCAGACTTTAGGTTTTTCATGCTGTTGCCCTTAAATTTTCAGTTCTTTCAAAGTGGTATGGTCTAAGGAGAGATGTGTTCACTACTCTCCTGGTCTGTGCTCTGCTCTGTGAGCAATCACAAGCATTCTTTTCCATCCTGGAACTGTGACCAAGGTCACCATTCCCCTCTGGCCCCAACCTCTGGGGTGCTAGTGCTCCTCCTCACTTCAGGGCTTCGACCCAGAACTGCAACCTTTATCAGCATATGGCCAATGCAATAAAATCCTGCATCCGATGCCAGCAAAAGAGACCCCTGCAAATCTCCTTGTGACCAGTTGTCTGGCCCACTCATCATTTGTGGCCTGAGAGCTCCAGAAATTGTTGCTGTTAATTCCGTTGCCAGGTCTGCTACTGTTTTGCAGGGCCATTGTCTGCTGTGCATAGCTAGACTGTGCTGACGGCTGACTATGTTCCACTCCTACCCAGTGCAATAGATTTTTCCTGCCAACCTTCTAAAGTGTCTTGGGCTGGAATATTGTTTCCACCCATACTTTTGTGGATTCTGCTGCTCCAAAATTCACTTTAAGGCATTACTTAAAGTTGTTTGGAGGGAAATTTGGGAGAACTTTGGCAAATCCCTGCCTTTTCTCTACCATCTTAGCTCTGCCAAGAATGCAAATAATTTTTAATGGATTTCTCTTATATCCTGCAATTCTCTTCTTTTCTTGAAATGTGTGCTTTTCCAGGTAAACAATCATGGCATCTACAGATAATGTTTTCACTACTTCATTGTGTTAATCTTTCTAATTTTTTTCCAGTTTTATCGTAATTTTTCATATTTCTTATGTCAAAGAAAAAATTAGGAAGTGTGCATCTTTATTTTGTATCTGTTTAAAGTGGTAATGGACCTAACGTTTTATTTTTTGTTTTAGATACTGGGTCTCCTTTTCTTGCCCAGTCTGTAAGTTCAAGAATAGACCAGTCTCAATCTGATTATCTTGGGAGCTTGGAGCTGCTGTTTCGTACTTGGACCAGTTCACTCCTCTTTAGGCAACCTAGTTCCCCTCCCCTCCCATAGTCACACACAAAAGTTCATCACACTGATGATGTACTTAGTGCAGTCACCTGATTGGCATAGCTCACTGCAGCTTGGAATTCCAGAGCTCAGATTCCCCTTTAGCAGAGATTAATGTTTTTCCATTAGCTTTCAACTAAATACTTTTTTTGCGTGTAAGGAGGGAAAAATCTGTTTCTTCCTATTCTTAGTTTTATTTTCAATCATGAATGGCTATCATCTTATTGAAAGCTTTTTCTACATTTACTGATATGATCAATGATTTATAAAATTTTCTGATATGTTTGTTGTTTCCCCAGTGTTGAATAATGCTTGGATTCCTAGTATAAATCCTGCTTAGTTGTTGAGAATGTGTTTTAAAGGGCTGCTGTATTCCACTTACAAATAGTACCATGCCATAGATGGAGAGCCAGAAGGAGCTTTCAAGGTCATCCAGTCCAACACTTAATACAGCTGAAAAACAACTTCAGTCTTAGGCTGCTATGATGCTCAGTGCTCTTTCCATTGGGCCACTTTGCCTCCTATATTTTATAAAATATAATAATGATGATAGAATACATTGTGATAGTTGAGAGGAAATGAAACAATGTTAATTATTTATCTAAAAGTAATGCTTTTCCTTATGCTTTAAAAAGACTGTTACCAAGTTTATTACTTGAATGGGGATGGATACATTTCCCAAGATGAAATGTTTGACATGCTGAAGAACAGTCTCCTCAAACATTCCGTTGAAGAAGATCCAGATGAAGGAATAAAGGAGTTAGTAGAAATAACACTGAAGAAAATGGTGAGTCTGCAAAAAATGGCAATTTAGTCTTCTGAACAGAGAAAGCAAAACAGAACAATGGCTCTGTTTTCCACCATAGACAACAGATAACATAGAACTCTCGGGTATTAGATCACACAATTCATTATCAAACAAAGGCTGTTTTGTTATCAAACATTCAGTCTTTCATAAAATGTCATTTTGCTTGGGGGGGGGAGGTGGAACAAAGGCTTTTTTCTAGCCTAGGGCTTATACCTGGATTATTGCAAGTCTCTTACCTAGTTCCCTTGACACTAGTCCTCTCCAGTTCTTTGACATCATTGCATTAAATTAATCTTGATAAATGGGTGTTTTGTAGGGGTAGCATAGGTGTCTAACCTGGGTTAGAATCCTCCTTGTGTCACTTGCTAACTGAATGTCCACTGGCAAAGTGCTTAATTTTTCTTAACCTTTCTTATCTGTAAAATGAGAATTACCTGGTCTTTAATTTTTTTATCTATAAAATGCATATACCTGTGAAATCTCATGTGCCTTGTTGGGTGATTATTGAGGATCAAATGGATGGCATGGGAACGCTTTTTATTTTTTTAGATATGTAAACTGAGGCCAAGAGAGGTTTAGATTTAAGTGACATGACCAGAGTCATACAGCTGGTGTCTGGTCAGATCCTATAAGGACCAATTACAATGTCTTTTCATCTACCAGGTCTTCCCTTGTGACTCTAGCACACATTGTTCTGTCCCTTATCTCACTCCTGATCTTAGTATAAAATTTAGAGCTTGATTATACAGTTTTGCTAATTATTTGATGTACTTTGTGTCCCTCAATTAGATGTAAGTTCTTTCAGGAAGGGATCATGTCTTATACTTAGCAACTCTTCATGCGTTCAGCACACACAGCTTTGTATAAATAATAGCAGGTTCTCTCAAAATACTTGACTGTTTAATGTCAAGTGACCCACAGTACTTTGATCTTTTATCAGTTCATTTGGTAAAATCTTATAAATAGTACAAAGGAAAATTTCTGTCTACCTCCTGGCCAAGTACTTTCTTTTTTTCTAAATAAGAAGGAAGGAAACAAACAAACGTCTATGTACTATTCACTGTGCTAAGCATTTTATTAACATTACATCATGAGATTCTCACAGCCTTCTTGGGAGGTAAATGCTGTTATTATCCCCATTTTACAGCTGAGGAAACTGAGGAAAATAGAGGTTAAGTGACATGCCCAGGATCACACAGCTAGTGTCTGAGACTGGATTTTAGTGGTCTGATTTAGTTGCAGTGTTAGTAGTTTTCCTTACAATGTTAGTTATCCACTGCTGAATATATACATCTTGCATGCATATATGGATAGGGACATGTGTACATGTATGTATGCATACATATGTGTGTATATATGTATGTATATGAACACATTATATTTTTACATATACACACATCTGGGTTGTACAATGGTTACTAGCCAATAAACATTTAAGTGCCTACTACCATGTGCCAGGTACTGTGCTTGGCCTGAGCAATATAAAAAGAGATCAAAGATACACCTTGACCCCAAGGAGCTTCTAGAAAGGAACTGATGAGATCGAACACCAAGTGTAGCAGAGAGGGAGAAGAGGGCCCAGGATAGGATTCCGAGGGATCTCTACAGTTACATCTGGAGATCCAGCAGAGGAGACAGAGAAGTGCTCAGATAGTAGACAGGAAGAGAACCAGAAGAGAACAGTATCAAGGAGGAGAGAGGGATCAACAGTGTGAGGCTGCAGGGAGGTCTAGGAGAATGAGCATGGACAAACAGCCACTGAACTGGGCAACTAAGAAACAACTGGTAACTCTAGAGAGGGCAGTTTCAGTGCAATGATAAGGTCAGAAGTCGGACTGGAAGGGGTTAAGAAGACAGCGAGAGCAAAGTGGAGGCACAATTGTAGATGGCCCTTTCAAATTTAGCCACAAAAGGCAGAAGAAATCGAGGATGATAAGTGAGGGTGAAAGGATCAAGTCAGGGTTTTTTGAGGATAAGGAAACTGGGTATGTTTGTGGGCAGAAAGAAGTGACCCAGTAGAGGAAGAAATTGAAAATCTGTTAGAGAAATGATGGGATGGGATCAGTTGAACAGATAGAGGAGCCTTGGTGAGGAGTAAGGCCACCTCATCATGTGAAACAGGAGAGTGGAAGAAAGAACCTGATAGGAGCTGAGGAAGAGGTACAAAGAGAGAGCTCATGGTGATCAGTGTTTTTTTCTGTAAGATGAGGAAAGGTCCTCAGCTGAGAGTGAGAGGAGGTGGAGTCATGGGAGGTTGAAGAGGGGTGAGAGATTTGGAGAGTTGGATAACAAGGTGATAAGGGAGATACAGTAGGATTGCCTAGCAGCAGTGAGGGCCCAGTTGAGGTTACATAGCATACATCTGTAGTGCACTCAGTTGGAATAATTACATGATTTTCTCCACCTTCTTTCAGCAGCATGTGTGTAGACCTGAAGGTGGTGGATAGTAGCAATAATACAAGGCTGAGACTTGGCTGGGTGTAATCAGAAATATAAGAGGGCAAGGTATTCAAGAAAGGAGAGGTAGAGTTGAATTGGTTCACCAAGGAGTCGAGATGAGAAGTGGAGGTGGCCAATGCAGGGGAGATGGCCTGAAGACAATTAAAGGGTCAAGGGATTGGAGATGCCAGTGAGGATGAAGAGTAGAGTTACAGAAGGAAGGGAGAGGTGAAAAGTCAACAGATTATGGTCACCTAAGGGGATTTCAGAATTCTTGAACGTGGAAGTGGTACATTTGTGGGTGACTGACACGATGAAAAGTATGACAATCGCTGTGTATGGCTGAGGTTGGATGGAAGAGTAAGCTCATGGGAGGTGAGCTGGTTGAGAAACTGAGTAGTTAAGATTTTTGAGGGAAAGTTAATATGTATGTTGACGTCCCCCCAAGTACGAGGGCAGGATTTGGGGGAAAGAATTGTGAGCCAGGTACCAAAGTTATTGAGGACAGAAGGGAAGTGATGGGAAGGTACAGTGGAGAGTGCTGGGCCTGGGTGACCTGAGTTCACATTTGACCTCATCTTCTTACTAGCTGTGTGACTATGGACAAATCACTTAACCTCTGCTTCAGTTCCTACATCTGTAAAATGGGGATAATAAAAGCTCCTACCGCTGAAGGTAGCTGTAAAGATAAAATGAGATGCCTGTGAAGGGCTTTGTAATACTTAAAGTGCCATAAAAATGTTCACTTAAATTATTAGTACATGCTAAGAAGTGCTCATCTTCCTTCCTAGGATTACGATAATGATGGAAAGCTGTCATATGAAGACTTTGAACAAGCTGTAAAAAAAGATCATCTTTTGTTAGAGGTCTTTGGCCCATGTTTACCAGAGATTGAGGTACTAACCAACCATCCCCTTTAATGTATGCCATCCCACACCTACAAAGACCCAAGAAAGGACCCCGAGCAGACCCCTTCCTTCCACATCAAGTCTCCTTGTTCTCTGCATTAAATATGGTGGCCATGAGGTTTTTGTTCCACTCCTTCCCACCTAGCACCTGCTCGGAAGGAATTCAAGTTAACTTGTGGGAGGGGTGTGGGCTTCACTAAGCTGCCAGTTCTTTGCAAAGAATCCCCTTTAACTATAGGAAGAATATATTCAATTCAACAAGCAGTCAGTGCCTACTTTATTCAAGACACTACTAGGAAATGTGGATATAAAAACAGAAAGTAGTCCATGCCCTCAGGGAGATGACATTCTGCAGGGGTTGGGGAGGGCTCTAGGAGAACAAATCTAAAAGGATATAAAGTAATAGTAGCAGCAGGGCACTGTGAGTAAAAAACTTAGCATGGAGCTATTAAGACCAGGTTCAAGTCTGGTCTCTGACACGTGGTAGTTTTATAAGTGGACAAGTCTCTTAACCCATCAGTATCCCTGGCTACGCTGGTGCCTGCCGAATGGCACTGTTAGAGGGACTGTCTCATGGGGAGTTCCCTACATGAGGAAATCACAGGTCTGGTCCAAAACCAGAGGAATAAAGACAGTGTGAGGATGAGGGTGAGAAATCTGGAAGACTTGATGGCTTGTCTTAAAGATGGTTTGTTAGCAGTCCGTCAGCTGTCCTCCCTCTAGACACCACCAACTTCTTTCCAACCACTGCTCAAGCCTTTTTCTCTCTGAACTAGATTTGGGAGAAAAGTTAAAATTTTAGCAAAATTAGTATTTCAATGAGTCACTTGTTAAAGATGCATGTGAACTAAACTGCAACACTGTGTGTGTGCTAACACATTCAATTATGGCCCATTTTGTTTTCCAGAAGTGTCTCGAATTTGAAACTCTGGTATTCAAAGATGTAAACAATGAATTTCAACTGTGAACAGCTGAACCCTGGGCAAACACAAATCAAAAATGGATCCTGGCTGCTTTAAACAGTATCTCTATTATGAATCATACTAAACAAACACTAAACATGAAGTGGTGTGTTAAGGCAGAAGCATAATAAATGTGAAAGTAATAGTGTTTACATTTTTAAAATAGATGCCAAAATGAAGCATTTATGTCTCAGCAAATACAAAAAGGACTCAATTTTGAAGATGAAATTGAACCATTTGCTTTAATGTTCAAAGGATATACAAATATGAAACAGTGAGACTAATAAAAGTCACAAATTTAAATAACGTAAGTGATGTTTTTGGAAAAATATGTTCATTTCAAGATCTATCATCTTCTATATTCTTCTTCTTTGTTTTAATGGATGACTTTTATGTGTATCTTCCAGCTTGTCCTCTGAAGGTTGTGGTTGGGAAGAAATTACCTAGTTAAAAAAACACCAAAAATTATTTTCTTCCTGCTTCTCATTATTTGGCACACGTTAATAAAGTTCCAGGAGAGAAGTACAGTAAATACAACTTCATTCTATCCCCTCTGCCGTACACTTTGGGAGAAGCTGAACAGAGTTTAGAGAACAGGAACTGGCTATCAGAGGAACACCGCTGACCCACAAAGAGATGGAACACATTTCCTTGAAAAGTTTCAGGAAATCTGTTTGATTGATTGATTTAGTGAGGTAGAGAAAAGAGAGGTTGTTTTCTTCCTGGGAGATGCCCCTACACCAATGAAAGTGGATCCAAACCACTAATGCTACTTCTACTGCTCCTCCTAATTGTGGAGTACAGGAGACACCATGGGGAAAGAGATGGGAGAAGTGGAAATCTGGGGGAAAACAGAAATGTAGCAAAGATTTATTTGTGAATTCTGTTAATAGTAAAGTCATTCTGTTAGTTGAAGACCGCAATGACAAACTTCTGCTTCTCTGTGTATTATGTGGTTTACTCCAAGTTTTCATATTTGGTGTGTTCAGAGAACAAAGACCCACCAAGGGACAGGTGGAAGGATGAGGGGTCACAGGAAAATCTAAGCAGAAAAAAAATTACACTTCCTTCTACCCACCTCCTTTTTATCTAGGTGCTTAAAAAAAAAAACCAAAAAACCACTAAAGTATTTGGGAAAATGTATGTAGGTGTTTTTTCCCCCATTTCCCAACACTGTCCTGTTTTCCCTGAGGTTTCATAAATCTACTCACTAAACAGACCATATTCTACTGTTGTTGCCCCTTCTTTAACACCGTTTCTGAAATGTAAATGAATAACTTTATCACATCTGACTTGGGAAGGAAACAGGAAGCCATCTTGCTCAGCTCATCTCAACTAATCAAAGAATCCTTCCTCCTTTCCTTGTAAACTTCTAGTGAGAGACAACAACCCACCATCCTTCTGGGACACCCCATGCCCTTGGGAACAGTCTACCCTCTTTCCATCTGCCTCTACAACATTTAGCCCTTGCTTTACAGCAAAGCAGAAAAAGACTAATCACTCTCCCACATGAATACTTAAAGGACTATCATGCCTCCAACACACCTTCCCTTTGCCACTGATTTTCTTCAACCAATCCTCATATGGTATGATCTCAAAGCCCTTTATCAGTATGATGGTCATCTTTGTATGGACAGTCTTTGGCTTAAATCGATGCCCTTTCTAAACTATGTTCCCTAGAACTGAACACATTTCAAATGTACTTTGACCAGGGCAGAGTCCAGGGACTATGGCCTTCCTAGTCCTAGACGACTACACCTCTTTTATTGGGAAGCAGTTTGGCATAAGGGAAAGAGTAGTGATTGTGAAATATTAAAGATTTGAGACCTGGGTTCAAATCTTGACTGAGATACTTACTACTAGGTAACTTTCAGCAAATCATTTATCTTTCCTGGGAATGTTTCCTTATCTGTAAAATGACTAGATTGGACAGTTCTATAGTTATCATTATGATGTACTCTACGTCTGCATTAGGTTTCTATGAAATTCGACTTACATTGATTGCAGTCCACTAATATCCCCAGATCTTTTTTTCAAATGAACTATCTAATGTTATGCTTCCTCAAATGACATTATGAAGTTGTGTGTATTACATTTTTCTCTATTCAATTTCCTCTTATTAAATTCATTCTAACATCCTAGACTATCAGGACTTTGGAGGGATACTGACTAACCCAATATCCTTCTTCCTACCCGTTATCTGTAAATTTGAGAAGCATACTAGGCACTATTATCCAACTCACTGATAAAGATATAAATGGCCCAAAGCCAAGCACAGGCCTCTGAGGCATTGCCTAAACAACCTCCTCCTTAAAGGTAACTGAACCATTAGTTACTACTCTTTGGGTCCAGTCATTCATCAAGATATAAATTCACATAACTCTGCCACTGACTAACCTACCTCTCTCCATCTTGTTTACAACAGCATCGAAGACTCCGAAATAGTTTCCTAAAATCTAGGTAAATGATTTCTATGACATTCTGGAACTACCATCAGAAAGGCAATATAGCCAGTTTGGCATGAACTGCTTTGTTTTAATTATGTGACTTTGCAGAGTGCCCACCATATGAAGACACTGGGTGACCAGTTCTTCATAACATTCTCTCTGTGATCACCACGTCCTCTTCCAGGTGTTCAGTAATCATCCCCTCAATAGTATGTTCTGCTGGTGCAAGTGACATGTGAACAGGACCAGAAGAACAATTTCCACAGGAACAACAACGATGTAAAAACAAATAACTCTGAAAGACTTAGGAAATTCAAATGGGGCCGTATCTTTTTTTAGACAGGGCCAACGTGGAAATTTGTTTTGCTGGACTATACATGTGTGTAAAGATTTGTTTTTTTTGTTTTTTTTTCATTTTCAATAGAATAGGGAGGGGAGAGAGGGAGATAGAGAAGGTATATGTGAAAATAAAATTGAATTTTAAAAATCACATATTCTAGGATTTTCTAAGGAACTGTCAAGTTCACTCACTGTAGACTCTAAACTGGCCCTTCTACTAGCGGTGTGATCCTGAGCTAGTCACTACATTGTTTTGCCATGATTTCCTCAACTGTATAATGGGGATAATAATACACCTATTTCCCAGGGTAGTTGTGAGGACAAAATGTGATAATATTTATAAAGTACTTAGCACTGCACCTGGCACACAGTAGGCACTTAATTCTTCCTTCTTTCTAGTCCTAGCATCTCTCTCCTGTCTTTCACGATTTGATAACTGATAACAGAAAAGCCAGTCCTTTTACCATCCCTGAACGTAGCTTGTTTGGGTGTTGAGACAAGAAGTCATTCAGAGTACCTAGGTGCATTTTCACTGTTTTCCTTCCTGGTTTAGGTTTCAACACCTTATTAAACTGTTTTAATTCTGTCCTTTCCAGTAGAAAGATAATATTTCTCAGAAAAAACAAGCCAAATGATTCTAAAGTTTCTAAGAGGTGGAGGTGAGGGAGATCATTCCAAGACTGGGGGATAGCTTGTGCAAAGGTGTGGAGGTAAGAGATGGAGTGCTGGGTGTAAGGAATCACAAGCAGGTCATTGTGGCTAGAGCACAGAATATGTGAAAAGAGTAACATGAAGTCAGTCTGTGGAGACAGCTAGATCCCTTGATCCTATGACACCACTACTAGGCCAGTGCTCCAAAGAGATCAAAGAAAGAAGAAAAGGACTCATATACACCAAGCTCTTCTTTGTAGAGGCAAAGAGCTGAACTATGGCATGTGACTGTAATGGGAGGCTACTGTGCCATAGGAAATGATGAAGATGGGATAGCTCCACAGAAACCTGGGAAGACTTGAAGGAATTAACAGAGTGATATGAGCAGAGAGAGCACCAACGCAATGACCAACCAGGATTCCAGAGGACGGGGGATGAATGAATGAAGCATGCTATCCACCTCCTGACAGGTGATCAACTCAGGACAGATAAAGACATATTTTTTTGGACGTGGCCAGAAAGGAAATTTGTTTTCCTTGATTATACACACTTATTACAAGGGTTTCAATTTTTCCTTTTTCAAGGATTGAGGGGAGATAAGGAGAGAAAAAAGATCTGTTAATTGATAAAAATCAAGTTAAATTTTTAAAAATGAAAGATAGTTTGGAATTAGATCTTACAGGACTTTACATGCCAAGAAATTAATCGAAATCCACTGATGATGCTTCAGTCAGGAGAGTGACATAAGTACACAGAGCTGTCCTTTAGGATTATCAAATCAATAGCTGACGGACCGAAGATAGGAGAGACTGGAGGCAGGGAGACCAATCGGAAGGCTATTTCAATAATTTGGGAGGGGAGTGACAGCCTGAATTTGATCTATATTCATGTAAGTGAAGAAAAAGGGATGGAGACAAGAGATCTTGTAGGTTTTACCTCTACAACATTTAGCAAGTGACTGGCCATTGAGACAGTCAAGAAGGACCCTTAGGTTGTGAACCCAGATGACTAGAAAGACAGTGTTTCAACAGCAACAGGGAAATTAAGATTAAAGTAAGGACTCAGGGGAAAAGAAAAGGAGTTTTATTTTGAACATGCTCAGTTTAAGATATACATGGGACATTCAGGTGGAGATGTCTAGGGCTACACAGAGTTTTGACAGTCATGTGCATGGTGATGACAGCTGAATCCATGGGAGGTGAAAAGGTCACCAAGACAGAGGAAATCTTAAGACATCATGTCCAAAACAGAACTCATCATCTTTCCTCTGAAAACCCACAACTCTCCACACTTCACCTTGTGTGTCAGAAGTGCCACCATTATTCTAGTCATCTAAATTTAAAACTTGTGAGTTATCTTGGATTTTTCTCTTTATCCCATGTAACCCCATCAGCAGCCAAGTCTTGTTAATTCTACCTTGACAACAAGTACTGCATTTGTCCCCTCTCCCATCTCATGTGGCTACTGCCCTGCTCAGGCCCTTACACCTCAAATGAACTACTGCCATAATCTCCTAATTGTCCTCTCTGCCTCAAATCTCTCTTACTCCAATCCATCCATCACATTTGCCAAGGGAACATCTCCATGTCTTTGTACTTGGCTACCCCCATGTTCTCTGGTTTCTAGATCCCTAGCTTTCTTCAAAGGTCACCTCATACATTATCTTCAACATGAGGTGGCTCTGGATCTCTTCAGCTACCAGGGCCCTCCCTCCCACCCCCAATTAATCTTATATTCCCTTTTTTACTTATATTTGCACATTTTTGTTTCTTCTAGTAGAATATAAACTTCTTGAGGCCAGGGGTTGTTTCACTGCCTTTGTCCTCCCCAGTGCCCAGTGGAATACCTAGAATATAGTAAGTGCTTAAGGCCTGTTAACTGAAAGGAGGGGGCCCAACAGAAAGAAAGAGAGCCTTGGGATTTACACCTGCACTTGGGGATAGGTCACAGATGATGATTCAGCCAGGAAGACAGAGAAATAAACCGTCTGACAGGTAAGTAGGGGAGGCAAGAAGAAATCATGTTGCTAGTGATCACAATAATGTCATAAATAGTATATCCGTTAAAAGGAAGTGGTCAGTTTCAAAGTCTGCAAAAGAAGTCAAGAAAGATTAGAATTGAGAAAAGACCAGACCATGGATGACTTTGAAATTTAGAAATGTTAGGCGGTTTCAAAAAGCAGATTGCAAGGGGCTGAAAATGAGCAAGAGGTGAAGTCGTGGAGGCAACAAATAGGGTTGTTTCTGGGAGTTAGGCTCTGAATGTCCAGGAAGATGAAAGTGGGAGGAGAGGAAGGGGTCTGAAGGTTTTTTTAAGGATGAGGGACATATGAGAATTTTTACAGAAAACGGAAGAAATCAGTGCTAAGTAGTTAAAATAAAACAAAATGGAAGTTTCATCACCCATACTCCTTTTTTCCCCTCTGCTAACATTGGTTAAGATTTATAAATATCACCTACTCAATGTAACCTTAATGCTTAAAAAAGGATTAAAGAGTTAAATGTGAAAGAATTCTAAAATCTACAAGTAGACCTATAGGTTCAGTCCTTAGAGCTATTATACGGTTCCTTTTCCCCCTTTCCAGAAGAGGCTAGAAGCAAACATACAAATTAAAACAAAATAAAAACTGAATTTGGGGGTAAAAAAATTTCTTAAAATGTTCTTTAAGTTTATTAAATAGTAAAATAATCATTCCAATGTTTTTAAGTCAAGAATTGATAGAAAAACAAAAAAGTTTCAGTCTTATACTGACCTATTTTGTTAAGAATCAATATGGTTTGAAGAGGAAACATTCCATAAATGTAAAAACTGAAGAACAGATTAAAATCCACAGATGATGTTCTTTTGAGTTGTTTTTAACATTTAAGAAATGAAATACTCTTTGAAAGTAAGTTTTCAAAAAATACATACCTCTTTAAGTTTATTCCGGATTAAATTAGCTGACATATTTAAAGATTCATCCTCCATATCCACTTTGGGGATTTCTGGTAGCTGTGGCCCAAAAATAACCTCATTATTTCTTTGGTTTGTTTCAAGAAAAGTTCCAAGTTTACAGTCTTCTTCTCTTCTCCGCTTTCGCTCTTGCAGTTGAGTTGTTCGAGGCATGAATCTAGCAATCCCATTATTAGAGGAAATAATCCTTGGTGGCCCAAGACAGTCTAATGAAGTTTTAGGCATTTCCATCTCTACACTCTGAACCAAAGAGTTATTCTGGCTATAACCTGGCAGAGTTTTGTTATAGTTTCCATCGTGCTGAGGGGAGATCAGTGTTCCCTCTAAGGACTCTCTTGATTGGGAGGCTGCACATTTGGAGGGGACATGATTTCGAGTTGAATTACTAGGGTTGGGATGACAATTCCACGGGTTCTCAGTACAAGTGCTTGATGGGATTGCAAAAAATTCAGATGCCTTTGAATCAAAGTCGTTCCTGCAACCTTCTGTGACTGCAGGTCTTGCATACAGTGTTTTCTTTGCCAGTGCTTGGACTTTACCTTCTAAAACTTCAAAAGAAAAAATCAGAGTTAATTTAGTAGTTTAGTCATTTTGAAAAACATGCAAAATGTGATTTTTATGAAATGCAAGAAAATTAACATACGAGCTTTCCCACAGACATGTCCCAATGGTCTGGAACAGCTTTCCCTTAATTCATAAATCTGAGGGAAAGGAAGCAGCTGAGCAAATTGCTCCAGAAAGATATGAGGAAAGAAAGACCACTTTTAAATAAGGAAAGCTTCATGGAATTTGTGGCACCTGATTGAGTCTTTAATGAAGAAAATGATTTTGTCAATCAAGGGTGAACAAAATACGAGCAGATACAAAGAAGTTGGGAAAAGGAGAAATAGATCTAGGAACAGCAAGTATTTCAATCTGGCTAAAACACAGGAAAAATGAAGGAAGAAGAGTGTAAAATAAAGATGAATTTCAGAGGACATGAAATTCCAAACAAAAGAATTTGCAGTTTTAAAAACAGAACATGCCTGTGTACCAGGAAGATTATTTTAGCAATTATATGGATTAGAAGGTAAAGAAACTGAAGGCAGAAAACCAGTACACAAGCTTTTATAATAATTGAGGTGAGAGGAAGGAGGGAAGGGAAGTTAGGGGAAATAGTAAGATATGTTGTAGAGGTAAGACTTGGGCAACTGAGTGGGATAAAAGAAAAAGGGTGAGTCAAAGATGATTCCTAGAAATACAGTACATGGGAAATATAGAACTCTACTTCTGGTTGCTCTTGTCAGGATACAGTCTATTCTTATCACTTAGACACCCATGACTCCACTGTAAGCATCTGGGGAGGTCAATCAAGAAAATCAGGCAGGGCATCTGGTAACACAGCCAGCTGCCAAGCAAAGATGGACATACTCAATGAACACGAATTGGTGCCTGCTGACTCAAGCTATTATAAAAAGTAAAAACGAGATCATTATTTGCAAACCTTTAACTCCGGTTGTTCTTGCTATATATCGTCGCCTCTCCTGTAGTTTCTCTCTGGTTTCTTGTACTGTTTCAAATTCTGGAGCATAGCATACATGAAGCAAACCACCAAAAAAACTTCGCTCATCCAATTTTCGTTTGGCTATCCTAAATAGAAATGAGAGGGTATAGTATATTAATCCAGGTTCACTAAAACTGACAACACCAAGAAAGTAGTTTACAATCCAATGACTACAGCAAACTTTTGAGATTCTCAAATTCTATAGTTTCTGAATGATCCTTACAATGAATATGCTTGCTCCAAAATGAAGATGAACCTATGAGCTGACCTAGGATCAATTAGTGATGTTGGGAAAGACTGAAAGGAAAAGGGGACGCCAGAGGATGAGCTGAATAGGCAGTATCATGAAGCCATGAACATGAGCTTGGAGAGACTTCAGGAGATAGTGGAGGATAGAAGGGCCTGGCGTGCCATGGTCCATGGGATCACAAAAAGTCAAAGCACAACTAAACAACAAAAATGTCTGGAGTTGTTTTTCCAAACAGGCTAGGTTTGCAATGCGCCATTCACATTCTCTTTTCCAGTCTTTCTTGAACCAATGGCACACACTGACACAGCTGTATAAACTGAGGTGTAATCTGTGGTCAGGGAACAAAGCTTCTGTCTAAATGGTCCACATGAGGAGCAAGAAAGGGATGAATTTAGATCATACATGTTAAGATTTAGAGTCGGAAAGGACTGTAGGGATCCATCTTCTCCAATCCTCATTTACAAAGAAACAGAAGTGAAGAGACTTGTACTAAGTCCTAAAAGTACTAATGAGCAGAGCCAGGACTCAGCCCCAGGCCCGGTGACTCTGATGTGCTTTCTGCAATACTACAGCAGGATTGCCTCTACTTAGTTTTCTTATCACCATGTGCTAACCAGCTGACCTAAGTGAGCCACAATACCCACTTGGAACATGTCATTTTAAATTCAACCAACATTTATTAGTCCTTACTATTGCCCTAAGAACTGAGGACAGATCGAAAGTAAAAAACTAAACCATTTCCACCTTCAAGAAGCTGGAGGAAGGCATGGACAGTGGGGGAGCATAACATATTTGCAAATAATATAAAATATATACAAAATATCACATGGTAATTTCACAAAGAAGGAAACATCAACCACTAGGGAGATCAAGAAGAGCCATGTCTAAGAGGTGGTACCTGAGATGAGTCTTGAAAGAAGCTAGGAATGTGAACAGAGGGGAGCAAAGGAAGGCATGCCAGACATGGAAGCCTATGAAGGGGAGAGATGGAACCACGAGCAAGACAGTGTGCACGAAAGCACCTGGGAGACGGAGTGTGATGGAATTAACGGAAATGTGGGCTTTGGAGTCAGGGTACCCGGTGTCAAGTCCTCTATACTACCTCTGTTGTGTTGTTTTAGTGATGTCCAATTCTCTGTGATCCCATTTGGAGTTTTCTTGGCAAAAATATCAGAGATGTTTTGCCATTTCCTTCACCAGCTTATTTTACAGATGAGGAAACCGAGGCTAATAGGGTATGTGACTTGCCCAGGGTCACAAAGCTAGTAAGTGTCTGAGGCCAGATTTGAGCTCAGGTCCTCTTGACTCCAAGGCCAGTGCTCTATCCATTGCACCACTTAGCCACCTCTGTATTCTTGGATAAATCTTTTAATCTCTCAGAGACATAGTTTCCTATTCTTAAAATTATAGAGTTGTGTCAGGTAGCTTCTGAGCTGCCTTCCAACTGTAAATTTATGACTCTATGATAGATGGGGGCGGGGGGCAATATGAGTAAGATCAGAAAGGTAGTTGGGACCTCTAGGTCCTCAAAGGATAGGATGAAGACTCTATCTTTTAAGGAAGAGCTAACTTTTAAAATAATAACTGGAAAAAATAAAATATATAAAAAATACATTAAGAAAATAGGAAGGATGTCTTAAAAAATTGTTAAGCACCTTCTCTGTGCCCATGGCTATGGGGGATGCAAAAGTAGTAGAAAACCTATCTCAAGAAGCTTAAAATATACTTGGGACTATCAATCAATAAACATTTAGTATCTACTATGTGCTAGGCACTGTGCTAAGGTCTGAGACAAAACAAACAAGCAGATTATACAAGGAAGCATAAAGTCTTAGAATGTGTGACACAGGTTCTAAGTGCTGCTGGGAATTAGGGAAGAGAAAGCTTAATGTGGGTTGAAACTGGGGAGAGCTTTATAGAGGAAATACCTTAAACTGGGCCTAAAAGTACAGGATTTTTGTGAAGTCTAGGTGTGAATACACCTACATCTTGGGCTAGGGTGATGATACAGAGAAAGAACTCTGACAGGCATCCACATTACCTTGCACTTTGTAATTTTTGAAATTTAATTAGATACACTTCTGTAAATTCTTCTGCTGGATACTCGTCTAGAGCATTATATTGTTCAATAGCACCAAATAATGCAAACTGCTCGATCAGTTCCTTCATAACTCCCACTGCAGGAACTCCTTGAATGATTAAGTACCGAGATTCCAAATTGATTGTATAAACCTAAAGGAAATATAGATGTATTCATATTTTTCATACTTTTCTTGAATAGCTCTGCCCTTATATTTATTACAGAATCTCCGAGTTAGAAAAGAATTCAGGGCCCATCTGACCCAACCCATACAAGGTAGAAATAATCTCCATAGTACCTCTGATGTGTAATTTTCCAATCTCTTTTAAAGGTCTATAGTTACGGGGACACTTGATTACTTTTCTGAGGCTAATCATTTCACTTTAGGACAGGGCTATAAAGAAAATTCTCCTCACAGGGAACTAAGATCTTCCTCTCTCTTACTTCTACCCATTGCTCCTAGTTCTGCCCTTTGGGGTCAGCAAAATTCCTCCCCCAAATGGCAACAGGCCTTGAAGTAGCAGGACATAGCTACCATATTGCTCCTGCTCCTCCCCTTCCCCATCTTTTCTTCAGCCAATCCTTAACATGACATTAAGTCCAGTTTCTTCACTATCACACTCACATTCCTTTGGGCAAAGTCCAATTTATCTTCCTCATGTGGTACCTAAAATTTTCACAATAAAGTTTAACCAGGATAGAGTCCAGCCTTGAAAGTAATTTACCAACTATTATGCTTTGACCAACCACTGAATAACAAATCCCTTCTATGCAGTGTTTTAAAATATATTTAACTCACTGACTTTGTGATGTATGTAAAAACAGACAAGTATTAACATATGTAATCATGATGCTTTACTACTCATCTGGCATAAATATAAGCAGGCTTTAAAGGCAAGTGAGATAAGATAAAATTGCTATTATTGCCAGTCTTTTGGGGGCATAAAGAGACTTCAGAATCTATCCAGTCATGTGCTTCACTTTACAGAAGAGGAAACTGAGACCCAAGGAAGGTCTAGGGTCACATCGCTGGGTTAATGACTCTCCTAAGACAAAGTAACTCTGTCTGATGTTCCTATGTGATGTTCTTCAGTTACATCAGAAGGTCTATTAACAAAAGCAGGCTCCATTCTATTAGTTTAACACAAAGGTTCTTAGCCCATGGCTTCCTGGGATAGGTTTTAGAGCTTTGTAAATTTGGGTGGGGAAAAAAAAATTTGCATCTTTATTTATTTATTTATTTATTTTTTTGCTAACTTGTAATTGAAAGTTAGCATTTCCTGCAATTGTGAATACAGGCAACAAAAACATTCTGAAAAGGGCTTTAAGGGCCCCACCTGACTTCTGAAGAGGTCCATTACACAAAAATGTTTAAGAACCTCTAGTTTAATAGGAATAAACCTGCAAAAGGGGATTGTGAATTATCTATGAATTTCCATTATTCATGTTACAGTAGGCTCAATATATTTTCCTACATTTGAAAAGCTGAATGAATCCACAGGTCAATTTGAGCCTTTGAGAAGAAAACACTATGTAAATCCAAAACATGAATAATTACAAGCTGTAGGTTTTTCTTTGAAGTAAAATTCTGTTGATATATTTTGCTTGTATAACACCTACATTTTCCAATGTATCCCTTGTTTTTCTTCCTTGGGAGCAATCCCAAATAATATAGAATAAAAAGAGTTTGGTAAAATTAACCACCATTTGAAAAAGCAGGGCACTATATGTACTGTTCGACACTGACCTCTACAAAGAACAGTATGTTCTCTCTTCTTTGAGGTTACATCTAGTCATTATAATTTTGCAATATTTAGTTTAAGGGATGTACTTTCCATTTATTAGTGCTGCAGTCCATTGGTATGCCTTCCTGGTCCTGCCTGCTTCACTCTACCTCCGTTCACATCTTCCCATTCCTCTCTGTAGACATTCACTGTTTGACAGCACAGTAACAGTCCAATGATGCAGCACAATTTGTTTTCCTATTCCCCAATCAATGAGAGGTCTACTTTGTTTCTAGCAATCTGAGATTTTCAACATACTAACGGACTGTGGATCTTTTGGCACAGTAGAAGGGGAAGTTTCTTCCCAGAGCCCTACACCTGCTCTTCACACATCTTGAGCAGGCTCATCTGGACTGGTTTTGCTTTCCTTTAGAAAGTAGGCAGAGGATCTGAGCATCTGAAAAATGCTGCTGGGAAGAAAAAGACTAATAATGCTCTCTCATCTGTGCTTCCTAACTTCAGGTCGCAGCTAAAATTTCACCTCCTACAGGAAGCCTTTGTCCATCCTTAATTCTAGAGTCTTCCCTCTGAGATATCTCCAATTTATCCTATAGGTTTGTTTGCACACACCTGTTTGTATGTTGTCACTGACATTAGATTGTGAAGTCCCTGAAAACATCCCCTAACTTAGCAAAGGACCTGGCACACAGTAGGCTTTGTGTAAATGTTGAGTGACCAGCCGGACAACTGCGTGAAAGTCCTGAAAGAGCTGTCATGCACAAGGATCGTATCTGTTCTGCGGAAGGGGGGTGGGGCGGTTCTAATCCAGACTCTCACACTCCCCAGCCGCGGGACTCGGTTTCCTCACCCACAAAACGGGAATGACAGCGCTGCCGCCGCCCGCCCGCCCCAGGCTACGCGGGTGAGAGGAATGTTCAGTAAACTGAACCTGCCAACTTCGGGAGTTCTCTGCGCTCGAAGCCCGGCTGGCGACAGCGGCCCGGGCACACTCCTCCGGGCGGGCTGCCTCTTGCGCAGCCCGGGCGCCGCAGCCGAACACTGGCTCCGCTGCCTGCCCGTCCAGCCACTCCCTGAGCCTCACCGGGCGCTCCCGGCCAGAAGAAGACGCGGTGCCCGGGGCCGCCCCTAAGCCCTCCGGTGCTCTCTCACCTTAACGGCGCGGGGCCTCCGCCCCTCCCGATACCTGGCCCGCGAGTCACAAACAGCCCGCTGCGCATGGTGAGGGTAATAGCCCCCCAGCTCCCCTCCGCCGTCCGCCATCCTTTCCCACTAGGCCCTCCTTCCGAGTTAACCGCTTCCGCCTGACCTCTGTCCCTCTCATCCAATCAGAGAGTCAGGCAGGCAGCGACGTCCTAGGATTGGCTCGAGCGCCTAAGGCGCTCGTTGACGCTTCCGGAGGGGATGGCGAAAGCGAGAAGGCGTCGTCTGGTGGCGACGCGGTAACGAGGCTCGGTAGTCCCGCCCCTCGCGACGCTCGGGCGAGTAGCTTGCCGGGGGTAGTTGTTGTCGATCGATCCTCTCGGCGCTCGACGCCTCCTGCCTGGCGCGGATCGGTGCTCTGCCCCGTCAGTCTCTGGCTCTCTGGCTCTCTGGCTCACTCGCTCGCTCGCGATGTGGGGCGGTGGCCGTCTCGATGGCGCCGGGGCTGGAGGGGTCGTGGCCGTGACCGTCGCCTTCTCTCACGCCCGGGACTGCTTCCTCCACTTGCCGCGGGCACTCGTGGCCCAGCTGCACCTCCAGCAGGTAATGCGCTCAGTAGGCCTCCAAGTTGCGGCACCCCCCCACCCCCGCCGCGAGGCCTGACGGGAAGGGCCCCCGAGGCTGGGCTGCTCGGCCTGAGCCACTGGAGCCTCCTGGAGGAGGTCTAGAAATGACCCGGGTTCAAACCCTGCCTGTGGCGGTGGCCGCGGCCTTGGGCCTGCCCTCTCGGACCGCTCTTTGTGGTCTCTTGCCCACCGCCCGGGTGACGGGCCCGGCGGCCCTCCGCGGTGCCCTCAGCCGCGGAAGGGGGCGCACCCCTCGAGGGCCTTCCGCCGACCGTGCTGCCCCCCTTTCCTCGGAGTCCTTGCCCTTCGGGACTCAGGGTTTACCCCGGGGTGCCGTGCCCATGTCCCGGGTCCAGAGGCAGCCAAGGCACGGGGTCGCGCCATCGCGGGGAACCTGCTGGAGATTAACTGGAGGCTTTGTCTCGGCTAGCCCCCCTTTTCCTCCTTTGGTCTAGACCCGCCGAGTCACGGGTGTGTGGAGACTTCCCGGTGGTGTTATTATCTCTGTTTTACATGCGAGGAAACCGAAGCCGACAGATTAAATCACTCGTCCCGGGTCGGGGCTCCCCGACCCCAGGGCCAGCTCTGTCTGCGGCACCACCTGGTTAGTGCTGACCCAAGCAGGGCTTTCCGAGCCTTGGAAAAATAGGTTTGGGCAACTGTTTCAGTGTAAATGGTTTCCTTTGTAATCCTGTGTGAATTATGTATTTAAAAGTCCTCTGTTTAGTGTGTTACATTTATTATTCCTGACTCCATTGGGTGTTTTCTTGGCAACTATACTGAAGTAGTTTGCCATTTCCTTCTTCAGCTCATTTAGCAAATGAGGAAACGGAGGCAAATAGTGTTAAGTGACTTCCCCGGGATCAGCTAGTTAAGTGTCTGAGGCCAGATTTGAATTCCTGAAGATGAGTCTTCCTGTGCCACCTAGCTGCCCATATTTATTTTTTAAATCCTATATTTAATATCAGTTTATATTTATATATTCATAATGATTTGCATTCATATTGTAGTACATAAATTCACATTTGTGTATTATGATGTATAAATTTATAATCTATTTAGTACTGATTGTGCTCCCAAATAATTTCATGAACTAGGAAGCCTTCACTTTAATCATCTTCTTTCAGTTAATTACTGCTATTCCTGACTTTGTTAATCATTTGACAAAATATATATCAATGCTAATCAAATAAAAACCCTACCAGGCAGATCTCAAAGCTTCCATTTGAAAAATGATAATACTAATGTAAGTTTTGATGTAAGGAAAATCTCTCAAAATTAGTTACCCCAGAGTAGAATTGGCTTATGTAGGGAAATAGTGGATTCTCTCTCATGATAATTCTTTGATAAACGACTTATTGGGGATATTGTAGAGAGGATTTCTGTCTAGATCTTGGTTGGACTAAGTGGCTTCTGTAGTTTATTCTAACTCTCAAATTCTGTGATTTTTGTCATTTAGACACCTGAAAACTGTGCTGTGAAAAAGCAAATATGCTGTGCTCCTTAGGACAGGTGGGAGGATTGTCTTAGGAATCTGTTAAGGTTCCTTCTAGTCTAGGAATTAAGGTGGAAGTGGTGAATTAGATTAAGATAGAAAGAAAAAACACAAATCTAGAGGTATCCTATGTGAGGCCTTAGCGTTCAGCAAATTCATTCAGTTTAGTCTGCGCATTTGAATGCTGCATATTTATAATGAACCACTGTGAAAGATACAAAGATGAAGATAACAGTTTTTGCCCTCAAATAGCCTATAGGAGGGGTTCTGAAACTTTTTAGTCTCAGAACCTCTTTATAGTCTTAAAAAATACCGAGGACCCCTCCCTAAGAGCTTTTATTCACATGGGTTATATCTATATTTGGCATATCAGAAACTAAAACATCAATATTATTATGAAAATAGTTTTGACCTCATAGGTTGATAAACTTAGTTTTTTTAAATTGGTTTTGGAGACTCTTGTGTCCTAGACCCACACTTTGAGAACCACTGGTGTATTGTATGAGCCCTATAGGACTAATAGATTGTAAGCTTTTTGGAAGTAGTCTTTGAGTCATATTCAGGATATTCCAAAAATCTTAGTTCAGTTTTAAGGTTTAGCAATTTAAAGTTTTTAATCTTTCATAGCTTAAATCTGCATTAAGATTCTAAATCTTCATTAAGACTTTTGGGTCAGTGCCCTCTGTGTCTTCGTTTCCCTGCCACATTGCCTTCAAATTCTGTTTTCATAGATTTCCAGTCAAAATAGTTAGGAATCGTTACTAGGAGCAGTTTGAGGGCAAGGACTGTAATATTCATCTTGGTGTCTTTCATAGTGCCAAAAAGTGTTGAATTTCATGATTCTACTGATATAGAAGAAAAAACCCCTACTCCCCAAAGAAAAACAACATTCTGAGTGGTTGCAGGAAGTATACTGGAGAAGATTGCCACTGTCACCAAATTTCAAGTACAGAGCTCCCCTTGCATTTTACCAAGGGAGTGTGCAACATAATCATGCTGTTAGGATCACAACTCAGCAGGAATAGGACCAGCAGCCTCTCTTTGGGTTCTCACAAATGCTAGTAATCTGTTGTAGTAGTAGAGGTTGCTGGTGCTGGTGACATTTTTCCTCTCTATAAGCTTCTAGTAGTGGCCTCCATCGCTGATGCAAGCAAAGGCAGCATGGAACAATGTGAAGAGCACTTGTTTATTTAGCTGGAGCACCTGGATTCAGTCTTGCTTTGGCCTTTTAATGCCTGTGTTACTTTAATAGCTTAGGCTTAGGTGATGCAGTGGATAGAGTGCTAGGCTCAGAATCAGGAAGGCCTCTGTTCAGCTGTGGTTTTAGACACATTATGTTTAGGGATCTCCAGAAGTCACAGTCCACATAGTCAGTAAGCATATGTTAAAGACTGTGTGCCAGGCACTGTGCTAATGCTGGATATACAAAAACCCATGCCTTCAGGGAGCTCACATTCTAAGGGAGACAATATGGAGCTGGAAGAGAAGAGGAGATGGCATTCTGGGTATGGGGTACAACATTGAAAGCATATAATTAGAAGATGAAATAGGCTAGTGTCACTGGATCACAGATTCTGTCGAGGCTAGTAAAGTGTAAGGAGATTGGAAGAGTAGGAAAGAACTTGATTGTGAAGGGTTTTAAAAGCCAAACAGCAGAGTTCATACTTGATCATGAAAGTAGGGGGTAAGCTTCTGGAGTTTTTTGAGTGTGCGTATGTGTGGAGAGTGGGGAGGTCTGTGGTAATGTGATCTATTCTGCACTTCAGGTAAATCACTTCAGCAAATGAGTGTAGGATGAACTAGAGTGGGGAGAGACTGGAGCCAGGGAAACCAGCCAGAAGGCAATTGCTACAGCACAGGTGGGAGGTAATGAAGATCTACATCAGAGTGGCGCCTGTAAGAGTGGAGAAAAGGGGACATAAAAGAAAAACATTGCATAAGGAGAAATGATAAGATTTGGTAATAGATTGGAGAAGTTCCTTTCTATAATGAACTTTTGCTTTTTCTCGAAGTTTGGGTTCATCATTCCATTTAAAAATAATGACCATGGACCTGGTCATTTGAGCCTCTGCAGAGAAACCCCTAATAAGGAAAGGGGGAAAATGAGAGTAAGCCAACTTTGAAAAGCACAACTTTCAAAGTTTGTTTCACATTCTGAAATTCTCTCCTTCAATGGATTTCTTTGCATCAATGCTGTTATAACTTACATTTAATGTGGCAGAATCTTATTCTCTTTCCATTCATACTTTCAGCTTTTCTCTTGAAAACACTTTCTTTCCTGGTGAGGAGGCTGCTGAGGCATGGTAGAGAAGGAAGTCTGGAGAGTCAGCAGATCTGGGAGAGGAATGAAGGTGTGAACAGGGAAGAAAGAAAGGAAAAAGTTGAAATAGAAAACTGAACTGAAGAGAGTACTTTCAAGGGAAAGATTAGAATAAATCCCCAAGCCAAAAACTTGAATATTTTAAGTCTCAAAAGTAAAACAAATGACAGTAAATGAATATTATCATTTTATGAGAAAATATGAATTGAAATAATTTGTGATTGATTAGAAACATCTATGTAATTATTTAAATCTGTACAGTATTTTTTAAATGTAGAGTTCATATTCATGCTCCCAATAGGTGATCAAAATATCCTTCAACATTTATCTTGGGAAAGGAAAGATACTTACTGTTTGTATCTATTTTTTGATACTAATGAATAAATCTGTGACTAATACTAAACTTGTCTGATTAAACCTGTCAGAGTCAACTATTGAAAGATCCCTTGTCCCAAGTTGCAATTTTGCAAATGCTTAAAAAGGACCATACTAGGGAGAGCCAAGATGTCAGAATATAGGCCAGGACCCAGGTGAACTCTCCCAACATACCCCTCCAAACAAAAGTAAAATAACTCCTTGAGTCAAATTTTGGAGCAACAGAGGCAACAAAAGGACAGAGTAAGACATTTTTCTTGCCTAACACAACTTAAGAGGTCACAGGAAAAGTCTCTATTACTGGGGTGAGCGCCAGCCACAGCAGGCAGCAGGAGGACCATTGGTGGGCCTTGGGGATGGCTGCCACAGCAGCAGCAGCTTCAGGCGCTCTCAGCCCAGAGATATAGTAAGGGGTCAGACAGCCAGTCAGAAAGACTTTACAGAGGACCCTTTGCTGGTACTGGATACAGTGGCACTGATTTTGGCAACTCTAGATTGCAGCACCAGGAGGAGAGGGCATTTCTGATTGGTCACAAGGGAGGAGAGACGTTGGTCACAATTCTAGGACCAAGAGGAATATTAGCATTAGGCACTACAGGGAGATCAAAAGTTCTTCCTGGGCAAAGACTGTAGCACAGACCAGGAGAGCAGTGACCATCTCTCTCCCAAGATAACAGCATCTTGGAAGCATTAGAAACTTGCAGATTCCCAGCCCTGCTCCCTGCCCCAAAAAACTAATTCTGAAAACAGCACAGAAAAGCCTGAAGCTTGGGACAGTGCTTCCTCATCACCAGGTGAGCAGAATCCAACTTTACCATGAAGTACAAAGTCAAAAAATAGGTTGGAAAAAATGAACTTAAAAAAGAGCTACTTGATTATAAAATTTTGCCTCCATGGCAGGGAAGACCAGGACATAAACTTAGAAGAAGGCAGCAATATGAAAACAGGCACAACAAAGCTTCAAAATAAAATGTTAATTGGACCCAAGGCCAGCAAAAATCCTTCAAGAGTTAAAGAAAAAGGTAAGTATGGTAGGGGAAAAATAGAGGAAAGAAATGAAAGTGATGCAGGAAAATTATGATAAGAGAACAGCTTGGTAAAGGAGGCACCAAAAATACTGAAGAAAAGAACATCTTAAAAAACAGAATTAGCCTAATGATTAAAGAGACACAGAAATGAACTCCTTTAAAATCAGAATAGGCCAGATGGGAAAAGAGACACAAAAATTCACTGAAGAAAAGAATTCCTTAAAAATCAGAATTGGGCAAGTGGAACATAATGACTCTGAGGTTTCAAGAAACAGTAAAATCAAAAGAATGAAAAGAATGGAAGAAAATAAGAAATGTCCCATTGGAAAAATAGCTGACCTGGAAAACAGATCAAACAGAGATAATTTAAGAATTTTTGGACTACTTTAAAGTCATGATCAAAAAAAGAGCTTTACACATCATATTTCAAGAAATTATCAAGGAAAACTGCCCTGATATTCTAGAACCAGAGGGTAAAGTAGAAATTGAAAGAATTCACCAAGGATCTCCTGAAAGACATCACAAAATGAGAACTCTTAGGAATATCATAGTCAAATTCCAGAGCTTCCAGGTCAAAGAGAAAATATTACCAACAGCCAGAAAGAAACAGTTCAGATTTTGTGGAGCCACAGTCAGGCTAACACAAAATTTAGCAACTTCTGTGTTAAAGGATCTAAGGGCTTGGAATATTACGATATTCTAGAATGCAGACAAGCTAGGATTACAACCAAGAATAACCTGCCCAGAAAAACTGAGTATGTCTTCAGAGGAAAAATTGTATATTTAATGTAATAGAGGACTTTCAAAGCATTCCTAATGAAAAGACCAGTGTTGAATAAAAAATTTGACGTTCAGACATGAGACTTGAGAAGCATAATGTAAACATGAGAAAGTAATCATAAGGAACTCAGTAGATTACACTGTTTACATTCCTATTTAGGAAGATGACATGTAAACTCCTAAGAACTTTTTCCACTATTAGAGCAGTTAGAAGAGTCTGCATAGACTCTGAATTGTTTATTTTGGGATGATCTCTAAAAAAAAATTTGGGATGAGAGAGAGATGCACTGGGCAAAGGGGGAAAGGAGAGGTAGAAGAGGGAAATTTTTCTCACAGGCGTGTAAGGAAGAGATTTTAGAGTGGAAATTGGAGGTGAGGGGGAGGGCAATGCTAGAACCTCATTCTCATCAGAATTGGTTCAAAGAGGGAAGGAAAAAAACATGTATATACACATACATACACACACACACTCACACACACTTATACACTCAGATAGGTATAGAAATCTTTCTTAACCAATAGGGACGTAGGAGGCTCAGGGGATAAAAAGGAGCAGGAAATGATAAAAGTGAGGGCAGATTAAGGGAGGTAGATTAATGGTCAGAAGCAAAACAGACTTTTTAAGAGGGAAAGGATAAAAAGAGAAAGAGAAGGATAAACAATAAAATAGGATGGAGGAAATACACTGTTAGTAGCCATCACTATGAATGTGAGTGGGATGAACTAACCCGTCAAATGGAAGCTGATATCAGAATGGATCAGAACCCAGAATGCAAAAATATGTTGTGTACGGGAGGCATACTTGAAATACAAAGATATACAGAGTTCAAAGAAAATACTGGAGCGGAATCTATCCGAGGTTGCATGCTTGCTCAACAAATGATTTCTGGCAGCCCTCAAAAAATGTAGAGGCCTCCTCTAAACTAAAGTAAGTTCTCCTAGTTAGGTGGGGTCCTGCCCAAGATTGAAGATCAAATACCTTGAGGGCTAGGGCAATCTCATCAGTCAAGAGCAATCTTGTACTGTACTCAGCAGGCTATAAAACTGTGCATACCTTTTGATCTAGCAATGCCACTACCAGATCAGAATCACAAAGAGGTCAAAGGGAAAGGACCTTTTGTTCAGTCTTTTCAGTCATGTTAACTCTCCATGACCCCATTTTGGGTTTTCTTAGCAAAGATACTGGAGTGGTTTGCCGTTTCCTTCTCTGGCTCATTTGACAAATGAGGAAACTGAGGCAAACGGGTTTAGTATCTTGCCCAGGGTCACACAGCTATTCCTTGTCTGAGGCCAGATTTGAATTCAGAAAGGTGAGTATTTATTTGTACAAAAAGATATTAGCTCTTTTCATGGTGGTAAAGAATTAGAAATTTAGGGAACGGTCATCATTTGGGGAATGACTGAACAAGTTTGGTTGGTTATTGTCCTTCATTCTGGAAGAGAACCAAAGTGACATCAATATGTTGGAATCAAGGTACAGTGTGTCCAACGGTGACTGATCAGAACAGTGCAAGCTCGGAATGCTCTCCCACAGGTTGGGCACAGGTAAGTAGACCATGTGAACATTTGTGGTGGATTCTCCAAATTTGCATATCTCACATTTCCTTTGAGCTACTTCAATTCTGCATTGCTCATAGAACACAGTGCCTTTTTTGATGTGGGTACATCATGGCTTTGCCAGCATCTTTCATGTCACACAATCAATGCCAAAGTTCTTCAGAGAGACCTTGAAGAGTGCATTTGATTATGATGGCATGCTATTGTGGTATAAGAAATGATGAGGGAATAGTTTCAGAAAAACAAGGCAAGAACTGTATGAACTGATGCAAAGTGAAGTGAGCATTACTGGGAGGTCATTGTACACAATAATAACAGTGTTTGAAAGACCTCACTTTTTTGATCAGTGCAGTTATCTAAGACAGTTTCAAAGGATGCATAGCTCTTTTTTGGTAGTTTGATTGGTATGGCACTGAATAAGTATATTTAGATCTGTCATTTTTATTATTTTGGTTCATCCTACCCATGAGCCAATAATATTTTTCCAGTTGTTTAGATCTGACTCTATTTTTGTGAAAAGCATTTTTTAAATTGTGTTCATATAGTTCCTAAGTCTGCCTTTGCAGGTAGAATCCCAAGTGTTTTATATTGTCTACAATTATCTTAGATCCAAGGCAATTCCAAAGGACTCATTATGAAAAAATTCTATCCAGGGAAAAAGTGATGAGGTCTGAGTGCAAATGAAGTATAATTTTCTCTCCTGCTTTCTTGGTTTCTTGCTTTTTGGGCGATATGGCTAATATAGAAATGTATTTTGCATTGATTTCAGATGTATAGTTGATATCATGTTGTTTGCCTTCTTAATGGGTGAGGGAGGGGGGTGGGAGAGAGGGAGAGAATTTGGAACTCAGAATTACAAAAGAATGTTTAAAATATATCAGTTTTTTTTTTAAAAGAAAAGATCATACTTAAAGCATTTGTATCTCATGTCAAATCTGGATATTGTATACAGAATATCTTCCAGCCTTTAAAGATGTTCCCTGGGTTATGTATAGGTAATTAGAATAGTTTGTGTTTGATGTTAATCACTGCAGCATATGAAAATTGTGATACATAATTTTCTCTCGTTTTTTCTTCTCTCTTATATGAACAGAATCAAGCTATAGAAGTGACCTGGGGTCACCAGCCTATATTCTTGAGCTGGGTGGAAGGGAGACATCATTCTAACCTTGGTGAAAATGTGGCTGAAATTAATAGACAGGTTGGCCAGAAACTTGGAATTTCAGATGGGGAACAGGTAAGCATTTAGTGATGTGAAGAAGGGACTCATTTACTCTAATCTCAAAATAGTGATGAAAAGAAAACACCACAACATTCAGATCCTTTCAAACTAGAGAAGAGAAAGCTTAAGTTTTTCTATGGTAGGCATTTTTTTTAAAGGACTAAAAAAATGATATTTTTTTCTAAACATAGAGTCCATATCTGACTGTGGCTTGCATTCACTTCCTGGACTGTTACAAACTATAAAATCACAGTCATTTCCTCCCAAAGTTCCCAGTGTTTCTGTTTTACCAGCTGAGTCCTAAAACTGCCTCTTGCTGGATCCTTTACCTTATCAGAAATGACATTGAGAGTCAGGCAAGTCCAAGCTGATTGTATATTCTTCCTCTGGCAAAGTGTGCTTCTGTCAAGTTTTCCTAATAACAGAAGGCCCTGTCATTCCATAGTTATTGGGAAAGCCCCCTGTATCCTGGATGTGGCCAAAGGACACGAAGCACTTGCTTCCAGGGATATCCCTTCTGTTTCCCTCGCTCAAACGTTAGCGTTGCTCTATTCTAGATCTGTCTTTTTTTTTTTAACTTGTGAAACAAGGTGTGGACCCTTCCATTTCTGTGTTTGAATCATGAGTCTTATCCCACTTGTGTTAAAATCTAAAGTTCACTTCCCAAATGCCCTTCTATTCTCTATATTGTATCTAAATTTCTGAGGTGAAGCATTTATTTCCCAACCTTCTTGCCTGTTATTTCCTCTTGCAAACTGTCTTAGATGTCTTGATCCTAGTTCTTAACACAATTTACTGGTTTGTTTGTTTTCCACTTATTTACTAGTGGATTTCTGATTGCATTTTTTGTAGATCCTTCTATACCACTATGCCACTGAGTCACTGGCTCCTGATAAGTTAAAGAGAGAAAAATATAGTGGATTGCATAAGTTCAGAAATTTCCAACTTTTTGGTGGCATACATTAGGTGATAAGTACTTGTTGACTGGTTGGTAACGAGCTGCTCTGTTCCATACTTATTTGTCTGGACTGTGAGTCACAATCCCTTATGGGATTACAAAAAATTGGGCAACAGTCAAAGTTTTCTGAAAATGCAGGGACCAAAAATTCATTAAAAATCAAATGAGTAATGAATCCAAGATGTTTCTGGTATTGCTTACCCATGTTGCATTGTACATCTTTATTGTAGCCTTGGTTCTGAGCACAAAGCATGCACATTTTGTACTGTGCATGCCCAAAGGCCATGCACCACCAATGAATACTACTGGAAAAAAATTTAAGAAGCCCTGGTCTAGAGTATGAGGCACATATTAATAATTATGAAGTGGAGATATCATAGATTAAAAAATGTAAGGGAAATACTATATTGACAAATCGTGGCATTACCAAAAAGCGAAGCGTATCAGGATTTACCTGCGTTGTAACCTTATTGGCTTCTCCCCTACCGTGTCCCACAGTCTCAGAGGATACAAAGGAGAAGATATACCAGCACTATAGGCCTGACTTTGCAGCTTAGCAACACTGACAATTCTCATAGGAAAGGATATGTGGCTAGGAGGCCCCAAGACTGACCAGGTCAGAGCCTACAGTTGACTTATTAGGGATCCTTCATCTAAACTAGCCCATCCTTTAGCTAAGTGTAAGATTTATTTATATCGAATCATTGGTTCTTGCTCAGCATCAATTTCAATATAGCTCTCAGTTTTCTAGATATTGTTATTGTGAATTGTTTCTATAAAATATCATTATTTTGTAATTCATATAGGCACAGTTACTCTGACTAGCATGTTATATAACAACATTGTTTTAATACATTATAACCAAAGCCTTCTATAAAATTAATGTACTCCACTGTTACATTGTTTAGTTGATTGCCTGAGGCACAAGTCAGATGATCTTACTGTGGAGTAACTGCCACTTGTAATATTCTTTGGCTAATTTCTTTTTTCAAGAAACCAATTAATGTCTTTATATAGGATAAGCCTATGTAGATACAAATAATAAATTGTAACTGGATCTAAGATGATAGTACTTAACACCATGTCTTCATTTTCTTTCATACTTATTTTGGCTATATTTCTTGATAATATTTGGCATACTCTATGTATGCAGTATTTTTCTTAATTAGTTATGCCACATTATGTCCACACTATTGTTTACTTTAATATTTTACTTTCTATAGATAAGTACTCAAAATCCTAACATACAAAAATTTTATTTTTGTCAGGTATTTCTCAGGCCTTGTTCCCATGTGGTATCTTGTCATCAAGTTGAAGTGAAACCTCTCTCGGCAGATGATTGGGAGATACTGGTAAAAAAAAAAAATCAAAAGTATTGCCATGTTAAAGTTCAACTATACTAAAATAACATTTTCATTAGTTTTCCCTTCTCTGATATTAATTATAAACTTCTAAAGTAATATTACTCTGATTCAAATCAGATGTAATTTCATTGTTAAGCAAAATAATTGCTCAGGAACAAATGAAAAATGTCATTTGAGCCTTTTTTTTTTTTTGTATATTTGTTTTGTTTTTCCTGATATGATGTAAAATTGTCCTAGGAGCTGCATGCTTCTTCGCTTGAACAGCATCTTCTTGATCAGATTCGAATAGTCTTTCCAAATGCAATTTTCCCTGTTTGGGTTGATCAGCAGACGTACATTTATATCCAGATTGGTAAGTGCCATTTTGAAGATTTGCCATCTTATTTTACAGCACTGCCTTAGTGGTGATGTAGAGGTGAATGGACTAATGAGTTTGTTTTCTTTCCAGTTGCACTCATGCCAGCTGCCACTTATGGTAGATTGGAAAATGACACTGAACTCTTCGTTCACCCCAAGACACGCCAGACCAAAGACAGTGCCGCAGATCTGCCCTTTTCTAGAGCAGAAGATACACAAGGAGTATTTAATAAGTATGGAAGAGACCAAGAAGACCTGACAGGGGGATTTCAAACAAAACAACCTTATTCAAATACTGCAGGAGCCCATGAACTGAATAAACAAGATTCAGATCTTATCTTTGGCATGTTTACAATGCCAAACATATGGAATCTAATGGGGAGCATTTTTTCTTATGGAGCTGAGAAAAAAATTGACACACCCTGGGGTTCAAGTGAAATTAAAGCATTCAAAAATATGCAGTTAACAGTCGTTCCAAAAGACTCTGTTTTCAGAGTATGTAATTCTCAGCCTCCTAGTATACAACGTGTGTCAGCAACATCTTTGTTTCAGAAAGACCATGCCATTCATATTTTTCCCTGGAATCAGCAATATTTTGATTTGGAGCCCAGTTTTACTGTGACTTATGGAAAATTAACTCAGCTACTCTCCCCAAAGCAACAACCAAGTGAAACAAAGCAAAACGTCCTGTCTCCTGAGAAGGAAAAGCAGATAGCTTACCAAGATAAAAAAGAGATTCATTCAGGTAGTAGTCAAGGAGTTGGTAAGGCCTGTGTGGTGCAGATAGTCTGGAATGGACTTGAGGAACTGAAGAATTTCATACAGTATAACAACACTATAGAAGCTCTCCATACTGGGAAAGTTTGGGTTAGTGTGAACCTTGCGACTTGGGGGGGAAAGGAACTCATTTGTGTATTTCAGCCCTTGAAACTATAATAGTTCTCTGTGAAAACTGAAATGTGTTACATTAGGAAAACAGAACCTAAGATTTTCTATATAGTGAATTAGATGTGGGGAGATAACATTCTAATTTTGTAGTAAAATCATTGGTTATTGGAAAAATTGTTTTAGCACTGTCTGACAAATGCATATTAGAGCCATAGCCCCTCCTTTGGTATTTGAGTAGTCACAGTAAGGTGTACTAAAAAAATGAAATAGATTAGTGAAAAGTACCATTACAATTGAATATAATCAATCATTAGGTATTTATTAAATATCTGCAATATCCTTTCAGTTGTGTTAGGTACTATGATAACCCCATTTTGCCTCCATTATCTGGTAGCAAAAAAGATTTTGTCCCTAGATTATTTTTCTGCTTTTAGACAATTTGCTGTATAGCCTGTAAGTAGTGATATGTTAACTTTGCTCCAAACCTTCTACTGCAGTAATTTCTTCCTCTGTGTCTTATGAGCAGAGGCAAGTCTGACTTGCTTGTTAGGGGAAAGTAGATGCTATGGGAGAAGTCTAGGATTATGGGAATTCCATCCCAGTTCCATAGAGGAAAATGTTCAGGGATGTAGAAAGGACTAAAAAAGGAGAGCTTCCTTGGAGGAGACATCATCTCCTCTGTAGCTACCAGCTGGGTATGGATGACTTTTATATATGCAACATCTCAGACACTGACTTCCCCCTCATATGCCAGTTTCACATCCAGTTTCTATCTGGATTATCCTATTGTCATTAAAATTCATCATTTCTAAAAACTGAGCTCATCCTTATTGCCTCAGAACTGACTGACCCTAATTTTCTATTTCTGTTAATGCTACTATATGTTCATAAAATTCAGACCTGACAAGAAAGAACATTAAAGGTCCTCTATTCCAGTCCTCTCATTTTAGAGATAAGGAAATTGTCTCATAGAGCTTAAGTGGGGACTTCTCCAAGGTCACATTGATAGTAAAGTGTTGGAGTTGGAATTCCAGCTGTCATCCTGTGATTCTTACAGTTTCTCTTTTCCCCACACTGCCTCTCCATATCTGTTAAGACAAACTGGTCTGTTCATTTTAGTCCCCTACCAACTCATCCTTGGAATGCCATTCCTGGTCCTGTCCATGGCCCATTCATTCTTCAAAGCATAGTTCACTTCCTTTCTTCTCCAGGAGACCCTTCTAGAGCATTTCAAACAGTGAAATTTCCTTCCCCTCTCAGAATATTCAGCATTTTATTTAATGTTAATATTACACTATCTTATAAAAACTGTCATACTGCTTTGGCTTGATTTTCTTACCATTTATGCCATGTCTCCCAGTGTAAATTATAAGCTCTTTGAGGGCAAGAATTTTATATTTCTATGTATTCCTACTGTGCCTAACATAGGTGTGGGGAAGCAGCCTTTGGCCTTGAGGCCTTCTAAGTCCTTGGGTATGGCCTTTTGACTGAGTCCAGGTTTCACAGCACAAATCCTTTTATTAAGGGGATTTGTTCTGTAAAGTTTGGACTCAGTCAGAAGGCTGCACTTGAGGACCCAGAGGCTGCAGGATCCCCACCCTTGGCCTTACACAAGGCCTCGTGTGTAGAAGATACCTAATATTGTTTGATTGATTGATGAAGAACAAATGATAAAAGGAAAAGGAAGAAAAGAAGCAGCATGAGAAAAATCCTCCTTGACCAGGAATTTCCAATTAATAGCATTTATTAAGTACCTACTCTGTGCTCTGGCATTGTTAGGTACTGGGTTCCCAACATTTCACTTGATAGGAGCTATTTTGATTTGTTTGAAACATAAAGATTGCCACAGTTGGGTAGGTGCTAATAGTGAAATACTGGAGCCAGAGATAAGGCATTTGGGCTCCCCATAAATTTCAGATCCCTTTTTCTGTTCTGTTAGATTGACATGCCCATGTGCTTTGGTGATGGGGGCGTAATAGCAGCTGCCACGTATTTTTGTGGATGGATTGATTCTTGGAAATGCCCACAGACCATGGAGTGAAAAGTATTCCAATCTTTGCCACTTTTCAGTAGATGAGATCAGGTTTGGTTGATCGTAGTTGATTCGTTAACTAGAGGCTTAAGCAGGGAATATCTCTTGGCTAAGATTTATTTGAGGGAAGTGCTGCAAATTTTTGTTTGGACATCAAGTGGGACTATTCTGTTCCTATCATTTCCATTCTTTTAGTTATTCAGTCTTTTGGGTACACTTGTAGGTTGTTTATTTTACTACAGCTGAAACCTGGGTTTCAGAGGGTAGTGTAGATGGTGAAGAGATATTAAATGAGTTTTCTTTTACTCTTATTGTTATGTGTAAGCATCCTAGTAGGGAGAGCTGGACGCCTTATCTTTTCCTTTTAGATTTACAGCTTCTGTCTAGCATTGGTAGGGCTGATCTCTGGCCTTGTGGGGTTAGTTGTGCTTTGCCCCTCCCGACGTACCACAGCTTCCTTTTTCATCCAACAAATATTTGTAAAGTGTCTATTGTAGAACACTCTGTTAGGCATTAGGGAAGATAAAAAGTTTAAAGAAGCAGCTTCTAATTCTAAAAGATGTAGTTTAATCCACACATGTAGCTTAACTACAGAACTGAGATTAATTTAAATCTGTCTCATTGAAAGCTCTTTTAGTTGACAACTCAAAGTATATCCTTGCACAGCACTAATTCTAAGAGGAAAAAATTGGGGTTAAATTTAATCTTAGAGCTTTTTTCCTTCTGTCTGAAATCAGTCCTACCTAGTATTCAGTAGTTTTGATAACTTGGATAATTTCATCAGAAACTAGAAATGGAAAGTATTATCTCTGTTATGAAACATAGCTGATTTGAACTTTAAAAAATATATCTCTTTTTTTGAACTTTGATTTCTAACACTGTATATATATTTTATTTCAGATTCCAGAAGACATGAGAAAAAGACTGAATATACAAATGCATTCAGCTATCCGAATATCACCAGTGGAATCAGTCCCCCAAATTCCAAAATCTATCAAATTACAACCTAGAGAAAATTTAGTAAGTGCAAATTCATGTTGCATCCAAATCCTTTGCATGTATAGTATAAGTTTTGCCATTATTTCAGTTGTTGTAACCCAAATGTAGCATTTCTTTATGTTGACTGAATCAAGAAGTCACTCATAAGAGAAGTTTATTATGCAAATACATTCTTGTACAGGTATTCAGCAATTTTGACTTTTGAAAGTCTTGCTGACGTTCTTTCAGTATCCATTATACTCAGACATTACTTTTCTTCTCACAGTTAACTAGGATAGCTTCCAGGTTCTGATTAATAATTATTAGGGTTAATACTTACCTGGATTGGAATTAACATTGCCAGTAGGTTACTAGTTTTGAAATAATTTAAATATGATAAGAGGAATTTATTTAGTAAAAATACTTATCATTTAATGGGCCTGTGAGCTCATTTTGCGTGTTAATCTTGGTATCACTTTAGAATACAATCCATCCATAACTCTTATCCTCTGAAACTTTCATCCAGGTTCTCCCATACATCCCAGCACAATGAAGTGTTTTGTCCAGATCTTTTTACCTTTATAGTACTCAGCCTCTCAGCTTGTTATCGTGCACTCTTATTGAATGACCATCCCACTGCCTTTTCTAGTTGTATTTTCCTGGATGATGTCTGAACACAGTTTCATCTTTCATGATTCAGAAGGTGTGTCCAGGTATGTTGGAAAAATGAGTGGTCTTGAAATCAGAAGATCTGGTTAAAGTCCTGGCTCTGTGAGCAAATCACCACCTTCTCTGAGCCTGCATTTTCTCATCAGTATGACAGGCATGACCACACTTGTATAACTTGCCTCACATGGTTGTTATGAAGAAAATGTATTGTAAGTCTTGAAATGTTATCATTATATTATTATCATTCGGGTTGATTATTATGAATATCAAGATAGAATCATGGAAATGCCTAATAGAGTCTCTTTGATAGTCTAGAGTTGATAAAACTATTTTTGTTACAGCCTAGTAGAAAGAGAACAAGATTTAGTTTCATATTCATAATAATGTATTATTAAGCCTCTAAAACTTTACATGTAGTTTTAAATGGTTTATTTTTTAATTTTAAATAAGTTTCTATTTATGTCCTTTTTTAACTTCACCAAAATTTCTGTTTTCCTTCCTTTTCCCAAGAGCCATTCTAAGTAATATTTTTAAAGGACAAAAACAGGAAAAAAGGGGAAAATAAGCCTAACTGATCAGTACATTGATAAACTCTGGACATGTGCAGTGTGGACATCCAACCTCTTAAGAGGGTGATGTGGGAAAATCCTCTCGTATCTGTCCTTTATAGTTTGATAACGTCTTCTGTTTGTGGTTCCTTCCGTTCACTTACTGCAGTCATTGCATGTATTGTTTTCTTGGCTCTGCTTACTTCACTTTGCATCGGTTCGTGTAAGTCTTCCCAAGTGTCTCCTTATTCTCACCATGTTTGTTGTTTCTTACAATAAAGTAATATGCCATTCCATCCATGTGCTACAACTTGTTTTGCCATTCTCCAGTCAGTGGGCATCTCCTTTGTTTCCTTTGCTGTCCCAAAAAGTGCCATTAAAATATTTTGGCATTTGTAGAGTCTTTGTTCTTATTAAAGGTCTCTTTGGGATATAAGCTTACTAGTGGAATCTCCGGGTCAAAGGGTATAGATATTTTAGTCACACTACATAATTCCATATTGCTTTCCACTTGATTTGTATTTTATATTTTAAATTGGTTGAAATTTAGTGTTTTTCACAGAAATGCTGCTCTCTAGGCCAAGTACCTTGTATGGAAGAATCTATAGCAGTTAGTTCCAAAATATGAATTTTCACTGTTTTGGATCTCAGAAAGGAATTGTTACTGTTAAATTTCCTTCTTTATGTTAAAGTGAGGTGGACTTTGGCATTTAAAACCCTTCACACCTGACTTGACCTAACCTTTTTGGGTTTATCATATATTTTTCTCTCTTACACAAAACAATCTATCTTTCACCTCTTTGCCTTCAGATCACTTCCATCTCTAGCATTCTTTGATTGTAAACAATTGTACTTGATGTTCTCATGCTTCTCCATGACCTGGACTTCTCTAAGTCCCCAGAACTAATTCTCTTCCACATCCAGGAAAAAACAGCAGGGGATGCAGGAAAATTACTTGCTTTAAAATAATATTTTTTATTTTTTTACTTATTTAAATAATAATAATATCTCAATTTTTCTTTATAATCCATAGATTATCCTTAGGCTAGATTGAAGAGAGAAGGAGAGATGATAGAAACAGAGCAGGCCAAAAATAAATCTGATTTTCAGGGACAGTTGGAATGATGAGTAACAAAAAAAGAGGGACGTGACTAGGAAGAAAGAAAGGACTGTTGACAGTGGGAAGAAATTGAAAACACTAATCTCTAGAATCTTCAGTTACCCTTGTAACAAACATTAACATGGAAATTTACTTATCCTTAGATTTCTCCCTCTTACTTAGCCCAAAGGACCATTGTGCTACTACTTTCTACGGAAACAGGCTAGCAAAAAAAAAATTACCTTTAAGAGTTACAAAATACAATTACCTTTAAGAGTTCTGTATCCTATGGCACAAGAGGAAAGTTTTTTCAGTTGTATATACAGGTCTTTGCTAATAAATATACTGTCGTATTCCACACTTTTTAAATGATTGTACTAATGAAGCATAAAACCTTCTTCTGTTAATTCTTTTGTCTCTGGTTTTTGAGTGTGTTTTTGAATCTCTGATTATAGCCCATATTTGTAACTTCTGAGCATCTTTCAGTTGTCTTAAAAGCTATAAATAACCACCACCAAGATAAAGAAACAGTTGTCAAGGTAATTCTTTGTCTTTTCTTTTTATGGTTAGCATAAAGACACAAGTGAAGAAGAAATCAAATCTGCTTTCAGTTTATGGCTACAGAATTCTAATACAGTAACTTGTCCCTGGATACTATCAGCTGAAGAATACATTAATTTGACATTTAAAGATGGTAGGTCGTTTTTGTTCATTTGGATTTCTCTCCCTTAAACTTGAATAAAGAATTCTCTTTTTTAAGTTACAGCACCAAGAAGAAAAATAATATAAAATTTTTTTTTAAAAAAATTGCATATCTGCAACACTCAGTTTAATGTTTTTTAAATTCTGGATTATCTAATTTCGAGTTAAATATTAATCATTACAATAATGCCAGTATTATTATCTTTTCAATAGGGCTGAAGAAGTTTTCTTTGAGTATTGTTCATCCTCTGGAAACAGAAAAAAATAATTCAGAAAATGTCTTTATGTTGAGTACCAGCTTGCTCCAGAAGATTGATATACAAGTAAATATTTTGTAATTCTGAATATTAATGATTTATGTTAAAAAATAATGTATATAAATGAGTATCCTATGGAAGACATTCTCACACCATTGATCACTTTTACAGACCCAAAGGTCTAGATTACAGCATAACTTGATTTAACATATCTACAATAGCCTTATAAAATCCTGTTAACAATACTGGTTAGATTTACATTGAATGCTTTTATTAGTAAATAAAATCATCATTTGCAAAGTCTTTTAAGAATTTGTGAAAAGTAAATATTTTAAAGAAATTAATTATAAAATTTGTTGCTGATCTTAGTTCTTCCATCGTTTAAAAATGAACTACCAACACTGACACTTTTGGGAGGAAAGGGGTTAAGACATGTTGCCTTTTGGGTATGTTGTGATTTCTTTGACTTTCCTCAGTGAATGTAGAGATGACTTTCTGAACAGACCCTGCCGGCTGCTTGTTTCTCTGGTCAGATTGATGTGTCCCTCACATTCTTCCCAGTTTGTGTTATTTCTTCTTCAGTCACATGTTATCTAACATTGAGTGAGCCTTTTTATAAGTTCTAATACCATGGAGATAAATGGTGTAGCAGGTAGAGCAGCAGGGTATAAAATTATGTTTTATAGGGGTGTTAGCCAAATGCCAAATTACTAAGGTATTTTAATTACGTAAATATACCCAGTTGCATATGGAAATAGTGATTACAGAAATAAGAAAGATTTAATATATCACTTATACTACAAATATTAGTCGTTGAAAAGCACGTTAGTGAATTTGAGGGAAACTTTGCTTTTTGATTCCTAAATAAAGCTGTTTTTTGTCATACTTCTCTCAAAATTAAAGGTGCTTTTCTTTGTTATGGTAGGTCCTTCTGTATCCTGTGGCACAAGAGGAAAGCAATGAGGAAACCAGCCTTACTCTTCCTTTTTTAAAACTGAGTTCCTTAGGGTAAGAAGTTTGGGCCAAGCACATGATTTGTTTTAAAATATTCTGTGACTATGCTAGGGCCTTTACGTACAGACATTGCATCGTAGATGCCAGAAACGACTAAGACCCCATTTGTGGATTCTTTGATGATTCTGTGATTGTGTCTATTCAGGCGCCTTCTGTGGCTCTCCCACCCCAGAGTATTCAACTTATTAAACACTTTACATTGAGAATCTACTTGTGAAAAGAGGAAAGAAACTGGATGGGAACCTGGTTGCTTGTGATTATAACAGCAATAATTTGTAATTCTTAAAGCAAATAATGTTGTAGAATTTCAACGAAGAAACATTTGTAGTATATTTAAATTACGTTCTTGTTTCACCTTGTAAGTGTTGTAGGTAAGATTAAGTGTTCTCCACCGTTCTTTAAGAAAACAAGGGTGACGAGATCATTAACAAGCTTGATTTTCAGATAGGTTTTTTACAAATGTATAGTTAATACCTTTAATTTCCTAAAAAACTATAATTTGAATACAGTGGTGCCCTGGAGTAGAGTGCTGACTTTAGAGTCAAGAAGACCTATATTCAAATCCTGCCTTAGACACTTAGTAGCCCAGGGACCTTGGAAAAGTCAGTTAACTTTTCTCCACATATATATCTGTGAAATAAAGATAATAATACTACATACCTTACAGAATTACTGTGAGGACCAAATGAGATAACATGGGAAGCACTTTAGCCAAGTACTCTCCATGTGCTGTAACTAGCATTTGTAAAAAATCTAGACTATAAAAGTAAGAACTAGAATTCATTTGGACTGAAGTAATTTGTAATAAATGAGGCAATACCCTAAGCATATCTTTAAATTACTTATAAAAATTAAGAGTTGCTAAGTAAACTAACATTACAAACAAGATTTTGGAGGGCATATTTTAAAAGAAAAATCTGTTTTAATCTTACACAAACACTTTTAAAGTACATATTTATAAGGGATATGCTAATTGCAGAAACAAAAACAAAACCTTTAAAAAAATTAGCCCAAATCCCTTAGTGACCTTTAGTAGGCCAAGTTAACTTCATCCTAACTTTTGCATGTTATTGAGAGTAGTAATACTGAATTTTAAAAATCCATAATTCAGATTTTTCACTACATCAGACTCTTTGCAGTAATGAGAATTTTAAAAGTTTTACTCTATTGTTTAAGATGCTCTAACCTGATGTAGAAAGCTTAGGGATTTTTAGTAGCAGTATTTTGTCATTATGCTTCAATGTTGAATTATCTATTACTTTGTATGTTTTGCAGGGGGTTGAATAAACAAGGAGTAGTTTCTCTGGAGCATGTCACCCACAGTCTCTTGGGACGCCCTTTATCTCGCCAGCTGACTTCCATTGTTGCAGGACTTCGTAACGGAGCCATCCTTGTCACAGGAGTGAAGGTGCTGCTTACAGCTTGTTTCCCTGTATGCTCTGCACGTGCTTAGCTTAGGAATAACATTCTTTGTATTTTTGTTTTTTGAGTACGATCTTAAACGGAATTATATATAAAAAAAGATTGCCACTTAAGAATATTGATAACATTTTCATTTATGTAAGTAAACATTTTGATCTTAATGAGTGCCTTATAATTAGCCCTTACCATTTTCCTTATATTTCTTCTGAATCTTCTATGCCAAATTTTCCTCTGAGTTCTGGTCTTTTTGTTACAAATACCTGAAAGTCTTTCAGTTCATCAAATTTCCATTTTTTTCCATTTTTTCTCCATTCAAGATTATACTCAGCTTTGCTGATTAAGTTATTCTTGGATGCAACCCCAGCTCTTGGTCTGCAAAATAGATCGTTCCAAGACCAACGGTCTTTGAGAAGCAGTGAAAGGGATACAAGGGGAAAACGTTTAAGAAGGCCTGCTTTAGAGTAGGAGCTGCTCGGTTGTGTGAGACCCTGGCTGTCTCCACGTACTTCAGTTGTATTTTTCTTGTTGCAGTATTTTCTCTTCCTGGTAAAAGGGTGTTTCCAGTGATGCGTCTTCACTAACCCACCGTCATAAGGCCCAGAAGTAACGTGTCATTCTGCTTGAATTCCCTTTTAGATTTTTCCTCCATTTGATTGGCATGATTTTTTTTCCTTCTGGTTATTATTTTATTATTATTCATCTTTCTTTTTCTTTTATCCACCTTAAGTTTCAAGATACATTCTCTCCTAAATGTTTATTGGGAGATCAGGTTTCCATAAACCTCAGCTAATTTGTAACAGACGAAGATCCTGGAAATATAGGAGAAAATTGTTTAACTAGTCTAAAAGGCTGCAAACAAACAAAAACCAAGTGCTTTGCTACAGAGACAAGCTAATCCCTTGGAGCCTTTTGATTCTTGTATTTCAAATTCTAATTTCAGAGCCTGAGCTAGGGGAGGAAGGGTGCTTCCAGACAGTGGAAACCAGAAGGACTGACAGACCCAAACTTAATGTTAACCTACAGAGGCAGCATAGAACCACTTCCTGGGGGCCATCCTGCAGCATCCCTGTTCCAGGGGAGCACTGAGCAGGACATGTAACTGCAGTGGATTGCTGTTCAGTGGTGCTGCCTCAGAGGCACCAAGAAAATGTTGAATTATCTTTAGTGTTCCCTTCTTTAAAAAGTCTTTTTACTTTTTTATGTCACTGTCACCCTTTATGTCACTGTCACCCTTTATGTCACCCTTTAGCTCTCCTCTTTTAACTATTCCTTGTCACAACAACAATGGAAATTTTAAGCAAAGGCAGCCAACACATCAACTGTTTTAGAAAGTTTCTACTTCATTCTTTGTCCACACTATCTTCTCTACTGAGAGGAGAAAATAATATTTTCTTATCAGCTGTAGAGGACCAATATAATGTATTGCAGTTCATTCTCATTTGAGAGATGCTTGTCTCTTCGGTGGTCCTGATTCTGCTCCTGGTGCCCTCTCCTTTCGTGCTGTTATATTCCAGGGCCTCCTCACTGCAGACTTTCTCTGCTCAGGTGACTTTCATTGCATGTCAGTTTCTCTCATAGTGGATCAATTCAATGGTCACTTAAGAACAATTTCACATTTAAAATACCCCCAGTATTAAGATGGTCTAAAGACCCTGTGATACTCAGCACCTTCTGCTACTTATTTTGTTTTGTCTTTTTCCAGCACCTATCGCAGTATCTGGCATGTAATAGGTGCTTATTACTTGTTGGATTGGATTTGCCATTCTTCAGATGGTTCAGAAGAGATGGAAGCCATCCACCCTGGGTGGAGAGCCTTTTTTGTATTTTTGTGGTTTTCCCCCTTCCACTTTTTTTGGTTTCTTGTTAAGAGAAGGCTAGTATGGCACTGTATAAGGTCAGGAAGACCTGAGTTTGAATCTCCTCTCTGATACTACATACTTGAATCTGAACAAATCCCCCTGGACTTGTTACCTTTTCTTTAAAAGGAGGGGGTTTGATAAGCAGTTTAATCTGTAAGGTTTGTTCAGGTTAGAGCTGCAGCTCTGTGATCCTTTGAACTTCTCAGAGCCTCAGGGAACTCTCTGAAGGGGGAATCATGGAGAAGTTAATCTCTGTATAAGTGAGAGGACACTCCAGCCATTGGTCCTTGACATACTTGACATGTGGGTCATCAAAATCAAGTAATTCACTACCCAGTGGAGTTATTTTTTTAAAAATGAAATGGAAGACTTAAGCCAGAGTTTGGCAAACTGTGACCCCCCTGGTCTTAGGTCAGGTTTGTTGGTCCCTAGTTTAAACTAGCACCAAATGGTGGAAGATATTACACTTTTATATCCTTTCACCATGAAAAATTACATTGCATGGGACACGGATCATGAATTCCTTTATGGAAGTGGCATATTTTAATACTTTTGTATTTCACAGTCTCTAGCATGTATTGATTGATTGTTGGATGAGTTTTAAATTTTGCCAACTTTTTTTGTTGTTGGATTTATTAGTTATTAATACATTTTAGTTACTAGCAAAAATTTATTTTCTAGGGGAGTGGAAAGTCAACTTTAGCTAAAGCTGTCTGCACAGAAGCATTTGATAGACTGGATGCTCACATGGAAGTAATTGAATGTAAAGCCCTGAGAGGTAGGACTCTGATAATCTTTTTCATACATCAGTTACTTTTAGAAAATCTGTTCTTGATGTTAAATCTAACTCTTCTGTAACTTCTCATTTATCTTTTCCATGTTGAGTCTACTTAGTCCCTTTTTGTTTTTGTCTTGCTCTTTTTTTCTTATCTGAAGAGTCAGTAGAAACTATTCAGTTTTCTCAAGGATAAAACTTCATTTCAGCAGTAAAGGGAAAGGAGGAAGAAAAAGAAATTTACTCATCTTGATGCTCTGGGCTGCTGTGATTCATTGACTGGGGGTGTTACTATGTTGAGAGTCTCATAAGCTTCAGGCTCCCAAGTAAACGAACTCCCCTCTGAGCTTTGTCCTTTGTGCTGTGTAATTCCTTCTTGGGTGTTTAGCCAGTGAGTCCCCATTTGTATGTATCTGTGATCTTTGCTTAGTTTTAAGATAGATACAGTTTTATATGTATAGGGAACAAAGTTCGAATATGAATTATGTTATACTTGCTACATGTAGGTTTATCAGACTTATATGTTGGCATAGTTGGGAATTTTGGTAACCATTTTAAGGGGTTAGATTATACTTTGAACAAAGGGAAATGTGAACAAAGACTTTTGAAAACAAAGCCTTTGTGTGACCTCGGGGCAAGACTGATTTGCTTTTCTTTGTTTTATCTATAGTTTTTTTTATCAAAATAGGGAAGCTTCTGTTTTAGGTCAGTAATTACAAGGATTCATTAGTAAATCTTTCCCTGAATATTTATTCTCTAAGCTTTTCTGTAGATAGCTTCTTTACTTTTAATGACTTCATCTAGTTTTCCCGCACATGCAGTTTTATTTTAATAATGGTTTATTAGCTAAATTTTAAGAATGAAGCATTTTGAGGGATGCCTCTGTCAGCCAGTAGGGAAAAAATGAAGATTAGACTCAGTAATATTTTTTAACATGGTAGTTTCTATGTTGCCTTTTTTCAAACCCTAAAATGTTCCATGGTTAAATCAGTTTGCAAAATTGAATTGAGTGATTTCTTACATCTCTTTAGATGCTAAAATGTTTCGGTGTTTTTCTTATCTTTTGGTACCTTTTCCGTAGTCCTAAAAATCCTGTGGACATAAATGGTATGTTGCATTTTTCTGCTTTATAAATCTACTCACTTGGTGATAAAGCTGCCTGTATTCTTGGTAGACTGCCCTGTTCACTGTTAACCATCTACAGTCACAGTGAGAAAGTTTCTAGAAGTTGGTATGTCAGTCACATCTGAATCTTCAAGCTCGATTGTTGGATTCCAACTTAACTTCCTTAGCCATTGCTAAGATTGTCACACAGCAATTAGTGGAGGAAGTTGCCTCACTGAGAGTTCCCTACACGAATGAAATCATAGGTCTCCATAAAACAGAAACCGCTTCTGTGTGGCCTTCCAGGCTTGTTGCCCTAAATCAGATTTGGCACATTTCTTATCATCTCTGTTTCAGGGAAAAGACCTGAGAATGTGCTGAAAGCCCTGGAGGCAGCTTTCTCAGAAGCCATATGGAGGCAGCCATCTGTGGTTCTCCTGGATGACCTGGATCATATTGTGGGCGTATCCACCATGCCTGAGCAGGAGCATGGTCCTAATGCAGTCCAGAGTCAGCGACTGGCGTATGGTGAGGCAGCTTGGGGGGAATCTTCTCTTGTCACAAAACTTCTTTTCTAACTCTCTTGCTGTCCAGGCCATCAAGGGTAGCTTTGTAAAGGGGGATTTTCTGCAACCTTGCATGATTTATGTAAATATTTCTAAGACATTGTAGATAAGAATTTAAGATAAGGAGTCAGGCCCATATTCAGCTCCTGCCCCAGACCTTTTCTAGCTATATCACTTTGGTCAAGTCCTTTAATCTTTCCAAGCCTCATTTTCCCTATCTGTAAAATGGGGACAGTAATGAGCACCCACCCCTAAAAGCTGTTGTGAACATCAAATGAGATAATGCACATATGGAAAGCACTTTGCAGTTATTATTAAGATGAAGTATCTGAGGTCTTTGAGTAACTTTCTGCAGATATCCCATATTGAACTTACGCAGTAGGAGACTTCTTGGTTAGAACCATTTCTCAGACTTTTGTAAAGAGGTTTCTTTCAGTTTTAAAATGGAAATTGATAGAGTATGCTAGGTCATCATTTGAGGGGTTAGTAATTTTTGTAATGCTCTCATTTTGAAATCAGATAGGTTAAAGCCTTATCTTCCACTGGGTCTCTTGAAGGGGTTGTGGACGTTAATTCTGAGGCTAGCTTGTGTAAGTAAATTTGTGTTCATCAGTATTGTCACCCACTTACACTGCAGACTTGTCAAGGAAACCACAATCTGAAGAACTTAATCTCAAGGCACCGACCAGTCACCTCGAGAAGTTATCAGCTAAAGTTTTGCTTATTTAGTAAAAGAAATTATTAGCAACTCTTAAATATTTTTATATAGTATCTGCTTCACTCTTGAAATTTGCAAAATGTTGCGATAAGGAGTATCACCAGACCCATGGAGTGGGAAATACATGCTATTGATTTCTGCACAGTCTTCCATGCTTCCATTAGATTTTTTTTTTAAATATTTATTTATTTATTTAATTTTTTTCCATTCATTTTCACAAAATTTTGGGTTCCAAATTTTCTCCCCATTTCTCCCCTCCCCCCACCCCAAAACGCCAAGCATTCTAATTGCCCCTATCACCAATCTGCCCTCTCTTCATCCCTCCCTTCCCTTATTCCCATCTTCTCTTTTGTTCTGTAGGGCAAGATAACTTTCTATACCCCATTATCTGTGTTTCTGTTTCCTAGTTGCAAGAACAATACTAAACAGTTGTTCCTAAAACTTTTTGTTCCAAATTCTCCCCTTCCCTTCCTCCCCACCCATTCTCTTTGGGAAGGCAGGCAATTCAATATAGGCCATATCTGTGTAGTTTTGCAAATGACTTCCCTGATAGTCATGTTGTGTAAGACTAACTGAATTACCCTCCATCCTATCCTGCCCCTCATTGTTTCTCTTCTGTCTTTTGATCCTGTCCCTCCCCGAGTGTTGACTTCAAATTGCTCCCTCCTCCCTTTGCCCTCCCTTCCATCATCCCCCCCCTTGCTTATCTCCTTCTCCCCCACTTTCCTATACTGTAAGATAGGTTTTCATACCAAAATGAGTGTGCATTTTATTCCTTCCTTTAGTCAAATGTGATGAGGGTAAACTTCTTGTCTTTTTTTTTTTCTCAGCTCTCCTCTTTATCCCTCCACTAAAAAGTCTCCTGCTTGCCTCTTAAATGACATATAACTACCCCATTCCATTTCACCCTCTTTCCTCCCACTATATTTCTCTCTCACCATTTACCTTAATTTCTTTTAAGATATGGTCCCATCTTATTCAATTCAATCTGTGCTTTCTGTCTCTGTATGTGTGTGCATGTATGTATGTGTGTGTGCATGAATGCGTGTACATGTGTGTGTATGGACCCACCAACTACCCAGATACTGAAAAGTTTTAAGAGTTACAAACATGGTCTTTCCATGTAGGAATGTAAACAGTTCACTTCTGGTAAGTCCCTTAAGACTTCTCTTTGCTGTTTCCTTTTTCATGCTTCTTCTCATTCTTGTGTTTGAAAGTCAAATTTTCTTTTCAGCTCTGGTCTTTTCATCAAGAATGCTTGAAAGTCCTCTGTTTCATTGAAAGACCATATTTTCCCCTAAAGTATTATACTCAGTTTAGCTGGGTAGGTGATTCTTGGTTTGAGTCCTAGTTCCTTTGACTTCTGGAATATCCTATTCCAGGCCCTTCGATCCCTTAATGTAGAAGCTGCTAGATCTTGAGTTATCCTGATTGTATTTCCACAGTACTGGAATTGTTTCTTTCTAGCTGCTTGCAAGATTTTCTCTTTGAGCTGGGAGTTCTGGAATTTGGCCACAATGTTCCTAGGAGTTTCTCTTTTTGGATCTCTTTCAGGTGGTGATCGATGGATTCTTTCAATACTTATTTTGCCCTCTGGTTCTAGAATGTCAGGGCAGTTTTCCTTGATAATTTCTTGGAAGATGATGTCTAGGCTCTTTTTTTGATCATGACTTTCAGGTAGTCCCATAATTTTTAAATTGTCTCTCCTGGATCTATTTTCCAGGTCAGTTGTTTTTCCCATGAGATATTTCACATTCTCTTCCATTTTTTTCATTCTTTTGGTTTTGTTTGGTGATTTCTTGGTTTCTCGTAAAGTCATTAGACTCCATCTGTTCCATTCTAATTTTGAGAGAACTATTTTCTTCAGTGAGCTTTTGAACCTCTTTTTCCATTTGGCTAATTTTGCTTTTGAAAGCATTCTTCTCCTCATTGGCTTTTTGAACCACTTTTGCCAATTGAGTGAGCCTATTTTTCAAGGTGATATTTTCTTCAGCATTTTTTTGGGTCTCCTTTACCAAGGTATTGACCCGTTTTTCATACTTTTCTTGCATCTCATTTCTCTTCCCAGTTTTTCCTCCACCTGTCTAACTTGCTTTTCAAAATCCTTTTTGAGCTCTTCCAAGGCCTGAGCCCACCCGACATCTCCCTGGGATGTCTGGGCTACCGAGGCTCCACCCTCCATGTCTTTCCCTGATGGCAAGAATATGTCGTTGTCATCAGATCCGAAAGTCGGGATCATTTGCATCTGTTCGAAAAAACTCTCTATAGTCTTATTTTTCTTCCCTTTTCTAGGCATTTTCCCAGTCACTTACTTGACTTCTGAGATTCCTGTCCACCCCTGCCTAGATCCGCCCAGCTAGTGCTTGGGGTCTGAGATTCAAATGGGCTTTCTGCGGCAAGCAGCTGCTAATCAATATAAGCTTTAGTTCTGGTGCTGGGGTCGGGGCAGGGCCACCTCCCAGGCTCAGCTCCCTCAGGGGGTTTATGCAGAGACCTTCAGTAATGAAGATCCTGCCTGCTGCAGCTGCTGCCTCCACTGCCGCCCCCGCCTCTGCCTCCGTTGCTTCCTGCCCCCATCTCTGCCACCGCCGCTTCCTCCCGAGGGGGCCCGAGTCACGGAGACACCCCGCTCCCCTCTTCCAGCCCAGCTGTCTCTCTCACTGACCTGTAGCTTCTGTGGGCGAAGGGACTTTCCCGGCCGCCGGAGCTTCTGTCCCTGAAGCCTGCTTGGATCAGCTTCTCTGGGGCCGCGACCAGGGCAGCGCTGGGGTGGGGGTCCGCTTTCCAGGGCGCGAGGGACCCTGTGGACGGCTCTCCAGGGCTCTCTGGAACGGAAATCTCTTCCACTCTGTTTCTGCACACCTTATAGTGATCCAGAACTTATGGGGATCTCTTTTTACATTAATTCTATGGGCTGTCGGTTCGGAGCTTGTAAACGTGCGTCTTTCTACTCCGCCATCTTGACTCCGCCCCCCCATTAGATTATTTTTAATAGGCATGAAGTTATTTTCCAGAAAGCCATGAGAGATTATCTGTGTACCATTATAATTTTAAACGCATGTGGGGTGCATTTTACTTATAAGATTTTTTTGGTCTCTATTAAGCTTTTTATACTAATAGAGAAATATTGCTTATATTTAGCTTTGAGAGACATGATCAAGGAGATAATTGCCATGGGAAGTTTGATTGCTCTGATTGCCACAAGCCAGAGTCAGCACTCTCTGCATCCTTTACTTGTTTCCGCACAAGGAATCCATGTTTTTCAGAGCTTCCAGCCCATAAATGCTCCAGATCAGGTAACAGTACTTGGGAAAGAAGTGGTTAAACTCTTTGTGTCTGTCTCTGGGTAGAAAAAAATAGCAGTCTCATATTCTGCTTTACAAAACAAGTTGAAAAATGAGTTGTGTGATATTAAGGATTCAGTCTACCTATGGCTGAGAACATCTTCCAAAATCAACCTCTTTTGAACACCTCCCTTCTTTGTACAGAAGTGTTTTGGGAGCAGACCCAATGAGCTTGCCTGATTGTCAGGGCAGTGTTTTTTTTAACTCTCCCACATAGGATGGAAGCCTGTAGTAGGGATTATGTGAAATGCCCCAAGATAGTCCCATGAAAAATTCTGTTGATTTCTAGATAACAGTGTATAAAATTGGTCTCATAAAAACTCCTCTGGACATGGGATTAGAAAGTAGGGAAGCCCACAGGCTAATAAGGGGCAGTGGTATTTGGATTTACCCCAAGCCAAATTGAGCATAAGGAAGAAATGTATTTAGAAAAACTCAACATGCTAATTATCTATATGATTGCCAGCGGAACTGCTTATCATAAAAAGAGAATGTTCCTTTTCAGGGGCAGTGAGTGGGGTGTGGGGGTGAGGCAGGGCAGCTGGGTGAAAAACAGCAATGTTGATAATTTTCTTTTTAAAGTTTTATCAGCCTAAAATTTTTTCACCAACCTATATTACCCATTTGACTTCAGAATCATCACATGAACCATCAGATGAATGTTCCTGTACCATCAACTGGATTTTAAATTTTTATTTAAATTTTTGTCATCATCTTGATTTTCCCTAGGCTTGGTGGGTTTTAGGCCTATAAGACATTAGTATGTTTTAGTAATACAAATCAGCACAGACTAGAACATAGATTACTAAGTAACCTTGATTGAGAATATGAAATTTTACCTTTGCTCATGTATACTTGATTTGTAATAATCAATATATTAATTTCTCCATATATCTTTTGGAATGACATTTCAAGACCCAGAAAAGAAGTATATTGTATTCATGCTTCCATTTGGTTTATTAAAAAAGTTTTTTTTTTAATGAGTATAAATAATTGTTAGTTTTATCACGCTGAATTTTCTTTAAAATTATGTGTGAAACATTTAGATGTGTTTAAAATTATGAATTCTAATTATGTTTCCCCCTGCCTCCCAGGAACAAAGACAGGAAATTCTGCATTGTGTAATAAAAAATAAACTTAACTGTGATGTAGATAAATTCATGGATCTTGACCTGCGTTGTATTGCAAAAGAAACTGAAGGTTTTGTAGCTAGAGATTTCACAATGCTTGTGGATCGAGCTGTCCATGCCTGTATCTCCAGCCGGAACGTGTGCACAAAGGAGGGTATGTTTTACTGGCAAAAATCTGTAGTTGAGGATTGTACTCTCCTTCGTGTAGAAATGCAGTTGCAGTTAGCCCAAGTCAAGAATTAATTGTTTTTCATTGTATTTGGTAAGGGGGCGTTTGATTAAATAGCGCTATGAACTAAGACAAGTACAGTGTATTAGAAGTTCATTTTGTTCAATATCAAAGTGCCAGAACTATTTTGTTTGTTATTTTTAAAACAGGATTACTTTTAAAAACATTAGACTTTCAAAAAGGTCTCAAAGGCTTTACTCCAACATCTCTGCGAAATGTAAACCTGCATAAGCCTAAAGATGTAGGCTGGGAAAAAATCGGTGGCTTACACGAAGTTCGGCAGATTCTCATGGATACCATCCAGTTACCAGCCAAGGTATTTTTTTTTTTAATTGGAAGAAGTAACTTCCAGAAGAACTACAAAGTAATGATTTTGACTTTGCTTCTAGGAGTTTGAATAAACTAGTATTTCAGAAGAAGGCTTTCTTGTAGGCAGACATTCTCCATTTCAGTTCTGTTCAGCACATAGAACTGTCAGCACTCAGACTTGCAGAAGGTCAGAGGACGCAGACTAATAGCTGGGGAGATGTGTGAGTTTGATGGCAGTTCAACAGGTTAAGCCAGATTTGGAATCTAAGAGAATTCACACCAGCCAGAATAGGTAGGAAGTGTGGTCAGGATAAGTTTGTGCTGGTCGGCTTAAGACCAGCTAAGACAGAGCTAAGACAGTAGAATCTAGGAAAGTGACAGGGTTGAAGGGAGCAGAAGCTCTCAGAAGCTGAAGTAGCAAAGACCACGGATCTGGGCACAGGAGGTGAGCTCCAGACAGCAGCTACTGTGATTGTAGATCAGGGCAGCAAATATCCACTAGGATTGAATGATTACTGTTGCCAAGCACTGACTAAAGGGATTGTCAACAGGGCTCAGAACCCACGTGCCAGACATGGAGAAAGGAGGAGGAGGAGGATAGCTCGCATTTATAAAGTACCTCTTATGTCCCAGGCACTGTGCTGAGTGCTTAACAAATGAATCTTCACAACCCTGGGAGGCAGGTTATCCCCATTTTACTGATGAGGAAACTGAGGCAAATAAAGGCTAAGTGACTTGTTTAGGATCATACAGCTAGTAAGTATCTGAGGTCAAATTTGAACTCGGATCTCCTAGACTCCAGGCCAAGCTCTGACCACTGCACCAATGGCTGAGTTGATATTGAGTTGATATCTTTTAGGATATGACAGAAGCAAAACCAATGAACAAGGGGAGAGGGAGTAATACTCATGAACACCCATTTACTAAGTACTTGTTATGCAGAAGGCATTGCATTTGTATTTGGCTTGGTGTGGAGAAATGTAAAAATAACTGTGCTAAGATAACAGCCTTGTCCTTAGAGACTTTACAGTCCAACAAATGTCATAGTGATTTTTTTCCTAAATGCTGTTTTGTTTTCATGTGTGCTGCATATAACCTGCAAAGAAAAGGAAGAGGGTAAGATGGAAGATGTTAACTGAACTGTTCTAATTCTTGTGTAGCAAATACTGCTAGCTAGTGTACTTTTCCTGTGTTTTTGTATGTAGAAAATATTTTATTATTTGTCAGCTTCATTAAGAACTTTACCCTCCCAGTATAAACACCTTACTGTTGCTGTACTTTTGCATTTAAACAGGTGCTATCACTTGTGAGATTTGACAATGGCAGGGTTTGGACTGAATCCGAAGAATTTTTTTCTTTATTTTTCTTTTTTTTTTAATATATTCATTTTATTTATTTTTAATGCTCTACAATCACTACCATAAAACTTAATTTTTCCCCCCTACCTACCTCCCAACACCCCGCTTTCTCCCCAAAATGGCATACAATTCTATATAGGATCTACACATATGTTCCTATTGAATACATTTTCATTATAGTCCTGCTGTGTAGGAGAACTAAAATAAATGGGAGAAATCATATAACAAACTAAAACATAATACACACACACACACACACAAATACAAATGATCTGCCATATTCTGCGATTGAATTCCATAGTTCTTTCTCTGAATGTGGAAGGCATTTTGCCTTAAAAGACAATTGGGAATTTTTTTTTTTTAATGTCCTTGCATTGCTATGAAGATCCAAATCTACCAGAAAAAACTCACACACTGTGGTCATTGCTGTGCGCAAAGTTCTCCTGTTTCTGCTCCTTTTGCTCAGCATCAGATCACATAAGTCTTTCCAGGCCTCTCTGAAGTCTTTCTGTTCATCATTTCTTATGGAAGAAATTTTTTTTCTTTAAATGCATTTTAACTGCTGATTGGTCATTTCGGTTTTAGAATTCAGCTCTTTGTCATATTTTTCAGTACCCGGATTTATTTTCAAACTTGCCTATCCGACAGAGGACAGGAATACTGTTGTATGGTCCTCCTGGAACAGGAAAAACATTAATAGCAGGAGTAATTGCACGAGAGAGTGGGATGAATTTTATCAGTATCAAGGTATGAATATTGTGAACATTGTACAAGAAAACATGTACATGGGAAACTGGGAGTCAGACTTACTATTTAGAAAGCTTCTCTCTATAATGATATTCTACTGTGAGAGATCCAGTTATCTCACTTTTTACACCCTTTGACTGCCTGAATGAAAAGTCAAATAATGTATGTGTCTGTATGTGGACATATATGTAGTGGATGTATATGTGTATACATGTGCTAATATTGCTCTTTTATTTAGGTTCTGAAATAATTGTCCTATACTCCATGCTTACACAAGACTGATTAATGCAAGAAAGATTTTTATATATATATATATATATATATATATATATATTAACCTTTGGGAATATGTCTGCCAAGCAAACAAGTATTCCCCTTCCTGGGTAGTCCTGGCAAATCCCTCCTGTCTTCTCTTTAAAGACTCCTCAGTTATCAATTTTCTAATTTGCACTTGTTATTACAACAGAGTTTCAGCACATTTTCTTTGAGATGTTATACTTTCTAAGTTTACCTTTTGTCATATATTGACTGCATTTTGATTTTGCTTCTTCCTTTATAGGGAAGAACCTTTAATCTCACCAACCAAAGCCTACAAATTGCATTATAGGCTGGATTATTAATAGGAAGGTTACATGAAAATAACTTATCTAACCTCTAGAGTGAAAGTCTTTATCTTCTGTCAAAGAGAGGTACATCCCTTCTTGTGCTCTAGGCCTTAATTGTAAGCTTTTTAGCCCTTTGTCCATAGACTACATTGAGAATATTTTTTACGGGGTAGTCCCAAGTCATAAGGCGGTTTTAAGCCAGTTAGTGCAGAGAGAGAATGTTTGTGTGTCTGTGTTTATCTGTGTGTGTATGTTTACACATAAAAGATATTTTACATTAATAATGTCCAGAATGCCAGAAATTTGGAGGAATTATATATTCTAAGTTTTACATAATTTTGTTGAATAATGACAGTCATCTGTAAGCATTCAATTTATTTTTCATCATTGATCATTTTTTCTGATTCCTATTCAAGAAGTATAATTTTTAATAGCAGTAGTCCCAGTTTTAAAAAGTAAAATAAAATGATTATCGATTTACAAAATGAAGCATTTGTTTTACTTTTAAATTTAAACTGTTTAAACTGTTTTAATTTAAAAGTTTACTTTTAGAGAAAAGTATATCTTATCTTCCTTTTCCTTTTAAAAACATACATACATTGGTATCAGTAAATGAAGATGCTAGCCAGAGTTCCATGTCTCTTCACACTAATTGGAGTCTCCTGAGTTTTCTAACGGGGTGAGTCTCTTTAGCCACAGAAGCTGAGATATAACCCTTCTGCCAGCAAGCTGGAGGGTGTCATCACTTTTGGTATTCCTTCTACCAGGGCAAAGCACAGCCCCACCACCCTGGAATGGACACCATTATAAGATGCTGTGGCCACCATTCATCACCTGGTAATCAGGTTTCTCCGCATTTAGCCAGGTTTATCTTCATGCTGCAGATCCATGACCTGTGCTGGACCTGTGTTGGAGGGCTTCCCACCTTGGCTGGAGTTGCTAGGGTTTGTACGCTAGTGGTACAGCCTTCAGGAGCCCGGGGTCACCTCCGTACCAGGACAGAGCACTAAAAGGCATCGCTTCAGTAAAGCAGAGAAGTTATAATCTCACAAGTATTTGTTTTTTAAGTATGAATATGCTGGTAAAAGAATATGATCATTAATATTGGAGAGACCAGCTCATTTGTGCTTATTTTTTGAATTTACCATTACTTCATACTGGGTTTTTAAATCTGTGATGATTCTCTTAAGAATGCTTTTGATAACCAGAAATAGATTCCATTTGGAAGTGATAACTTTGTTTTGAATGCTAATAGTATTGTATTCTCCCTGATAGGGACCAGAACTACTCAGTAAATATATTGGAGCAAGTGAACAGGCTGTTCGAGATATTTTTATCAGGTTGGTTCTCCGCAGATTTGTTATATTTTAAGTTAAGAAATATGTATCAGTTTTTCATTATTAGAGTTTTTTGATAACTTATTCTTCGTAAAGTTTGTTTATAACCTGTGTTTTATTAACTAATTGGGGTGTCAGAGATCCTTGCATTCAATTGGGTGTTATTTGTAAATTGACATTTTTATTGGGATTTATAGTTAAGCGCAGATAGACCAACGTTCTTCTTTTATCATATGCTGAATTTTTGTTTATATTGTAGGCCACGCTGTAAAACCTTAGAGTTTCCATAGGCAAAATGAAAAAAAGTTAAACTTCCAATTATCATTATTTGCAAATATTTTACCTACCATGGTAACTTTACAGTACTAGGATTCAAGAATTAATTTCTATTGCACTTTTATTTTTGTTAATCTCTTCTTTTTTTATGCTGCCTGAATTTACCCCCGTAGCTTGCATTCCCTGTCTCAGTAGAGCTATTAAAAATGAAAAAGAGAAAAACATTCAGCAAAACTGATCAGTACACAGAAAACAAAATCTGACATTGTCTGCTATGCTCCATACCTGCAGAACCTACCCCCGTCCTCCAAAACAATTCCCATGCAAAGGAGTTAGAGGAGGCATCTCCTCATATCTTTTCTTTGGCGCTGAGCTTGCTCTTTGAGATCTCACAGCATTCGTTTTCATTGTTTGTGATTGTTCTTTGTGCTGATGTTGTCATACTGTTTCCTTGGCTGGGCTTACTTCACTTTGCATCCATTCATGTAAGTCTTCCCATGCTTCTCAGACTCATCCTGGTCATCATTTCTTCCAACACAGTCATATTCCATTATGTTCATGTATCACAGTTTGTCTAGTCATTCCTTGATCAGTGGGTATTTGCTTTATTTCCAGTTCTTTACTACCACCAAAAGGACCCTTACTTTCTCAGAATTGATGATCATTATAACTGTGTGTCTTCCAGGGCACAGGCTGCCAAGCCTTGCATTCTTTTCTTTGATGAATTTGAATCCATTGCTCCTCGACGAGGTCATGATAATACAGGCGTCACTGACCGTGTGGTTAATCAGTTCCTGACTCAGCTAGATGGAGTGGAAGGCTTAGAGGGTAATAATCATTGTCAGTGCTCCTATTTCTTTTTTTTGCCACACACAAAAAAGTTACCAAATCATAAGGAGAATTTTTTCTTTTCCTTCCCTCAGGTGTTTATGTATTGGCTGCTACTAGTCGACCTGATTTGATTGATCCTGCCCTGCTAAGGCCTGGTCGTCTAGACAAATGTGTATATTGTCCTCCTCCTGATGAGGTGATAATCTCTTATTTGTGGTCCCAAACCAAGAGTCTATAGTGTTTCCTTAGGAGTTTAAGCCCCATCAGGTAACAGCAGCAATTTTGCAGTTGGTTAAGAGGACTATCTTTGTTACTATCAACTCTAGGCAACTAAGAACTTCTAAGGTAGCTTAGAACACTACTCTAAGAGGCAGCTGGTGGCTCAGTGGTTAGAGTGCTGGGCCTGGAGTCAGGAAGACCTGAGCTCAAATCCAGCCTTAGCTCCTTCCTTGCTATGTGACTCTTGGCAAATCACTTAACCTCTCATTGCCAGACAAAGTGGATCCACTGGAGAAGGAAATGGCAAACCACTCCAGTATCTTTGCCAAGAAAACCCCAATCACGGGGTCATTAAGTGTCAGACAAGACTGAAACAACTGGACAACAAAAAGTCCTTAAAATTTTTGTGTTCCTCTTTTACCCACAAAGTAAAAGTATTCTGAAGAAGTTGTGAATTCTCTTTACTCAGCCATTTCCTCAAGAAGCTAAAAACTCTGGAATTGTTGACTAGTTAGAACAAATATGTATAGATTTTTACTTGTAGTTTCAGATTCTGTTGTCTGTATTCCATCCTCCAATTTCACATTCTTAGTTGACCCCACTTGAGGTTTTCTTGGCACAGGTACTGGAGTGGTTTGCTATTTCCTTCTCCAGCTCATTTTCCAGATGAGGAAACTGAGGCCAACAAAGTGAAGTGACTTGCTCAGGGTCACCCATCTAGTTAAATGTCTGAAGCCAAATTTGGACTCAGGTCCTCCTGACTCCAGACCTGGCACCCTATCCACTGCATCACCTAGCTGCTCTAATCGACAAGTACCAACTTAAAAGAACTTGGACCTTTTAGAAAAGAACATATAACTCTGCTAACAATTTAAACCTAAAGGTTATAAGGATATAAACAAATTACTCAGTTCATTTTCATTTAGTTCAGATTGGTGTAACTTGTATGATATTCAGTGTCCTTTTGCATCACCCTTGTTAAACATAGGACTATAAATTTGACATTTGACCAATTCCTCAAGGAAAGAAATTTATGCTGATATGAGAAGAGCTTTCATTCATTTTCCTACCTATGCCTTTCCATTTTGGAGAAGGTTAACAAGGAATATAGACTTCATAGGAAGTAATTTTTTTTAATAAAACTTGTTGGACAGTTCTTAAAAATTCATTTGAAAAAGGAAATATATATTCTTAAGATTTGCACTCTCATTGAGGATTCCAGGTTCCTGTAAATACCTCCAGCTGTCCGGATTACTACCTCGTGCATTGGAGGATTTCCTCTAGGTCTTTAATATTTAGTTCAGCACTTGTCCCACCTCCTTTTCCAGTCATACTTTTTCTGTGATCTCTTTTATGCCACTTCTTACGTATGTCATTATTCCTAGGATCTTAAATTTCTATCTGAAAGGGCCCTTAGAGGGAATTAGGTATAGCCTTCTCATGTTACAGATGAGGAAACTAAGGCTGAGAGAGTAAGTCATTTATCAGGGTCATGGAGAAAGTAGCAAAACCCAGGACCTCTTATTCACAAACCAGTACTCCTTCAGTTGTGCTATACAGTTTCCCGGGATGTCACAGCATATATTTAATACCTACCACTTGTCCTTCTCATGCTCTTTGGAGTCCCCTGCAGTTTCAGTTCTTGGGACACTGGGGTGAACTGTAATTTGTAACTAGGGACCTTCAAGAAAAATAGGAAATGGGTAAAGAAGAATATGCTTAGGACAATAGTTAAGTTTTTCGTTTCTTATATTACCTTCTATTTTTCCCTTCAGGTGTCTCGTCTTGAAATTTTAAAAGTCCTTAGTGGTTCTCTGCCTCTGATGGATGATGTAGACCTCGAGCATTTAGCGTCAGTGACTGGCTCATTTACGGGCGCAGATTTGAAAGCTCTGCTCTACAATGCTCAGCTTGAGGCCATCCATGGCAGGCGTGTAGCAGGCTTGTCTCAAGTAAGGTCACTGGGGAGATAAAGCTAGCACAGCATTTTGTATCCACAGTTAATTTTATATGGAATGATTTTAACTATTGAAAGGATAACCTTCATTCACTAATAAAACCACGTAAGGGTTTGTTTGTTTTTTTAATGGGAGAAAGTCCTATTTAGGAACATCTCATAAAATAGTTGTATTCTTATGACCTTGAATTTATTCCTTTTTCATGCTATAATTCCAGCCATCTTTCCCATTCTCAAGAAACTTGGCATAAAATACAAACTCTTCTAGTTGGCATTAAAAGCCCTTCACAGCTCATTTTTCTTCCAGGATAATTCCACAGCATATTCTTACTTTCCACCCACACATGACACTCCCTCTCACACTTTGTGCCCCCATCCTTTGAATGCTTTCTCTCCTTTTGGAACCCAAGGCTCCCTTTAAGGCTCAAGTGTTGTTACCTCAAGGGTATTTTCTCAATAATACCGCCCCGCCTTCCTTCCCTCCTCCCCCTGTCCCCCCCCCCCCCGTTGGGATTCCTCCACCCACCCTGAAAATCACAATATAGCTTTCCTTGTATGTAATAGAGTATTCATTTGTCTATGAATTTGATGTATCCCCAATAGAATCCAGGCTCCTTAAGGATGGGGATTACTGTCACCCTTTTGTTCATAGCTTCACTGAGTGCGAGGCACATGTTGGGCACTGAATAAATCTCGGTGAATAAATTGGTTTTTTAACAGCATAGTGAAAGCCCCGGCACCTGTCCCAACAGAAGTCCCAGCTATGCAGTTTTCATTCCATTATGACAAAAAGTAGAATCATAAGCATTAAAAACCAGTGTAACTGTCTACAAGCTTTACCATGGGCTTGTTTGGGGAAGATAGGTAAGTCTCTTAATTTATTTCCCCATGCTCCAAATGTATTTGAGAATCAGGGGGGAAATATTATGAAAGCATATGAAATGCTTTGATTTCCTTGAATTTTTATTGTTCTATTATAATGTCTACACTGGTTAGGTTATTTTAGAAATGGGGATTATTTAAATTGTTACAAGTCTTTCTTGTTTTGTGCATTTTTAGGATATTGGTTCCAGTTCTGATAGTGACCTCAGTCTGTCGTCAATGGTTTTCCTTAATCATAGCAGTGGCTCTGATGATTCAGCTGGAGATGGGGAATGTGGCCTAGAACAGTCTCTTGTTTCTCTAGAGATGTCTGATCTGCTTCCTGAAGAATCGAAGTTCAATATGTATCGCCTCTACTTTGGAAGCTCTTATGAGTCAGAGCTAGGAAATGGAACTTCTTCTGAACTGGTACCTGGTGGAGCCATCCTTTGTGCTAAATGTTCAGGTTTTAATGTGGCTTCCCCATAACTGAGCTCGCAGGCTCCTCCAAGTACTAGATGCTTCTAGTCTGTGTAAAATTAAGCTATTGATTTCTTCTCACCGGCCCACTCCTCTCTGGAGGAAGGACGCCTTCATCTCCACATAGCTAATCGTGCGCTTGAGTGATTGGTTTTGGATTGATTGAGTTTGTGCTAGTTAGTCATTTTCACTGCTTGTGAAGAGAAGCCCTGTCCTTCTGGGTGAGATTGAAGCTGCTAGGTGGACGGTGTTTAAATTGTGGTTTCTTAAATATTTATTTCCTTAGATAACTGGAAATGGTCACGGAACACTGACTTAGACTTTGTCTGAATAACATTGACATTTCCAAGTCATTCATTTGGTTCCCTGAGAATTTGCTTAAAGAAATAGTCGAATTAGTATTGTTGTCTCTGTCCTTGTTCTTGAACTTTGGAGCTAAGACAGTTTTGGTTTTTTTAATAGATACAAAGATTAGCAGGTTCTTTTTCAAAAGCAAAACTAAATGAAAGGCAAATTATCTCTTCTGGGGATTCTTCAGAATATGAACAATGTGAAAAATTAGATTTAAAGTAAAAATGGAGTCCCTTGTCCATTAAGCAGCCAGAGATACAAAAGCAAGAATAAGAGAGAGACAAGTAAATTGATACACCTGTTTTTGTGAAGTATCAAATGATGAGAGGAAAATTCTGTGTGATTAATTATCATTCCTTGTAATATGAATCTTACATCAGAAGGCCAATTTAATTGGGTCCTTAAGACTCAATTGTTTTGACTTCTTATGCCTCTTTTAACATTTTTGTGGTCTAAACACACTCTGTTGTACAGATTTGTACTTTTATTTTTCCTCAACTTTCTTTTTTAATTTTCCAGAAAAATAATCTTTCTTTAAATACTGATTCTGTTAGCTTAACATCTTTTTTTAGTGTAGAATGATTGAGCAACTCAAGATAATGTCAGAAAGTTCTACCTTTTTTTTTTTTTTTTTTTTAACATTTTTAAGCCAAGTATCAGAGGGAAGGATAAAGGCATAAAAAATGTACCCTCTTTTCTACTAAAAAGAATGAAAATAATTTCAGATTAAATGTTTTAAAAAAAACATTTTTAAAAATTCATTTAGAATTAGCACTGACTTAGCATTTCCTCCAGAGAGAAGTCAGTTGGATACAATTTCTTGGTATGATAATGGCACTCAAATGATACCCAGTTATATTTTATGTGAGAATGTAAATCTTGAAAATTGATTACCAGTGAGATTTGAAGCATTGAACTGAAGTATTGCCATAGGAGTTTTTTGTTCTTTTTTTTGTTTGTTTGTTTACTATGTAGGGACTATACATGAACCTTACTGTAACTATTTACTATAAAGTTAAAGTTTGGGTAGTGTGGGTCCGTTTGTACTCTAATATACCGCAGGGATTAAGTTTCAAAAAACTGTGATAACATGGGATTTGTCCCCCATGAACTGATGACACAGCAAAGACCCCTCCCCCACAAGATAAAGTTCTGATCCCTTTCTGTAGAGCAAGAAAGTATTTTTAAGCCTTCTTAGTTACACTGTTCAATTTGTGAAAATACTCAACTTGACTTAGGTTAGAATTTTTTTTCTTGAAAGGTATCATAAACTTCAATAACTATTTACATCTTTTTTCCCCCTCATCCTGCAATTACCTCTCCAGAGCTCTCAGTGCCTATCAGGACCTAGCTCCACTTCTCATGATTTTGCTGGAGTAACTGGGAGAGATCAGGTGCCTTCACATCCCCCAATGTTCAGGATGTCGTCCCAAGAAGGTTGTCAAGAGCTCACGCAGGAGCAGAGAGATCAAATGAAGGCAGAGATCAGCGCCATCAAAGAGAGATACAAGAGCCAAAATGGAGTATGGCTTTTAGAGTCTAGAATTCATATTGACTTTGTGCTTCAGTTTTACTTTTTTTTGTACAGAAGAATGGGGCATAGTTTCTTAGTTCATAAATAATTTCTTTCCTGTAATTTGATTGCTAATGGCAATAGTCACATGAATAAACCAAAGTAATCATGCATTTAACTCTTTTCACATATATTTTTCAAAGTACTTTTTATATAATTTTAAGAAAAAGGAGCTTTCTCATATATATATATATATATATATATATATATATATATATATATATATATATATATATATATATATATAAAGGAATTGAGGTGATCTTCAGAGTATTATAATTCCAATATTCTGTGATGTTCTGAAGTGTATAAATATATAGTCTTTTGAAGAAATTGATAAGTAGAAATAACATCTTGGAAATATTTGTGTCACTAATTTAGCTTTTTGTTACTGTCTTTTCTTTCTTTTTAATTCAAGGAGGATGTTCCCGTTGCTCAGCCAGGCCCAGTTAAGAATGCATTAGCCGTTAGCCAGGCTCATTTACTTACTGCCCTCAGCAACACAAGACCATCCATTAGTCCAGATGACTGGAAGAATTTTGCTGATCTGTAAGTGGTAACTTTTGATTTAAGAACTTAGAGAACAGTTCTAACAGCTACTTAGTTAATTATTTGAAATGCTTTCTATAATCAGTTTATTTCAGAAATCATAATTGATATTTATATTTTCAGACCAATTCAGGAAAAAACGAGCCTAGTACACACATGTATGTGTAAAACAGCATAGGAAAAGGGTCAGACTCTAAAGTCACCAGTTATCAGAAGTGAGATTTTTAATCACTCTTTCCTGTGGGATGAAATGGGGTTGTTTTGAATTAACTTATTTTACCTTAATTGCTTATGTGTCCTAAAAAGAGACACATTCTGAAATGCTTGAACATTTTCATAAAAATAAATCTTGTCCATGCAGTCTCACTTGAGACTTGAAACTGTGACTAGTATTTCATATCTCTACCTTGTAAAATATAGAACTGATTCTGTACACAGCTATTAGTTTTATCAGTGCTAATATTGTTAACATTTAGAAAAGTATTAATTATATTTTTCCCCATAGCTATGACAACTTTCAGAATCCAAAGAAGAGAAAAAGTCAGAGTGGAACAACTTTCCGACCAGGCCAAAAAGTAACTTTAGCTTAAAAGTAAACTTTTACTATTTCATTTCCTTTTTTAATCTAGAAGTGGTGTGCTACTGCACTGAAATTTTTTAAATGTTGTCTGTATATTTCTCTTTAACTTAACAGATCAAGTTAAGATAATGCAGATTTGTTAATATTGAGGTTATTTAGTGACCAGAATTACTTGCTATTTAATATGGAAGAATAATTTATTTCTAAAATTGCATTCTGCATTTTATTTCCTGTAAGCCAATATTAAGCACTTAATGAAATAATATTGGATGAATGATGTATCTAACTATTTGTCCCTTTGTCTGAAGAGACATTAGAATTTGTAGTTATGTGTATTTTTTGGAAATCATTGATAGCAGCACCTTCAACTATCTCATGAAAACGTGTTCATTGTTTTGCTCCATGATTTAGAGGACTATTTTGGAAATAAATGACTTTATCTTACATACTCATCAGATGATAAGTTCTTTTCATGATAACAGAAGTGGCATTTCCACACAATTTATATCAACTGGAACTGTGTAATGGTAGAATTTTCAATATTTGCTAAGATATCCAATGATCTCTGTTTGACCTATAAAAAGCATTTTTTCCCACATCTGTTAAAATATTGAAAATAGTATCACAACATACTAGTTAAGGAAGAAAGCTAAAGAAACAAAATTCAAGCATTCAGGAAAAGGAAAATCCTCATTGGTTTTTCATAGAGGAGGAAAACATGCAGAATCCTGTCCCACCTCCTTAGTTTTTGCTGCCTTGTTGCCCTGTCATCACCAATACCCGATGGGATGAGGCATGAGCCCAGCCATAGCTTCTCTGGACCTCTTCCCATTTCTACCTCGTTCAAGGAGACCAGGGTCCCATCTTTAGCATGCAAATGACCCTTGCTATTGAAGGCAGTGCCAGGGAAGTACAAGCTCGAGAAACTTGACATGTAGGCATGGCAGTGGAGGCCCAGGACTAGGGGAGTCTGCAGAGGCTGATCTGCAAGGCTCACTGGCCATTGGGAAAGTGGATTCACTTGGGCCACAGGAACTCCTGCCATCAAACCTGGAGGAAGTCCAGGGGTGTCATGGATCCTGAAGCTTTGAAGGACAATGCTAAGTAGCATCTCCACCTTCCATTTTCTACTGACTGTTGGCGAATCCCATTGGAGGAATCATCCGTTGCTCGAAGAAGATGTCAGTGTTTGTGGCTTAGTTTTCTGTGCTACTCTGAATTCTGTTCATGAATGTTTTTCACAAATTGTACTGTCTGTGAAGAGTTGGGTGAATTGAAGAAATTGGAAAGTATTAAAAAAAGATTTTAAAATTACCTTGGGTGTGCTGTGTTAAAGTGGTTTGAGGGGGTAAAAAACTCTAACCAACTTTTCTAAGGCTTTAAGTCATGAGTCCCAGCTAAGATAGCAGTGAAGCCTTGTGGAAGAACCAGACCTGTGGTCTGAAAGACTCACCATTCAGTCCCACCTTCCTAGCCAAGTGACCACAGACCCTGTCCCTTGAGCTTTTTGAACCTTAGGTTTTCTCACCTCTATAAATGGGGATAATAATGATCCTACACACTGAGTGGAAGTTTAGCAGGTGGGTGCAGGGCATGCCTTGGGGTTACACATGCTTAGGTTCAAGTTCTCCCTCCAAGCCCATTCCAGCTGTGGAACTCTGGGCCCATCAATCACTTAGTCTCAGTGCTCCAAGCCAGTTTAGGGCATCTGCACAAGTGAAGGGGCCTCCTTCTCAGGGGCTTCAGTCGGAAGAGAGTATCCGGTCACAGAGCAAAGGATGTGTGGAAAATGGTTTGCAAAGCGTCCATTACTATGAGCAAACAAAAAAGGGTTAAAACTGGACCAAGAGCAGACATAATCGTGTGTTAGATTGTCAGTTTGTCCTTTACCTTGCTTCATCTGAGGGACAGGTAGATGTGGGTGAAGGTGACTGACACATCTTATGAAATTTCAGGCATTTCTGGTATAGAGGGACCCTGGGCCCTCCCATGATTTACCTGGACCATTTATGTCTCTGCCTCACAGTCCTGAGGTTTCAGGGGATGAAGGGGGAATGTGGAAGCTCACAGTTAGAAAGAACTCTGGGTCACGAAGTTCAGCTCATTTAATAGTGAAGGAAAGTCAGACTGCAGTGGAAGGGACTTCCTCATTGTTACAGAGCCAGTCAAATGTTAGAGGCAGATTTGAATCCAGGCCTTCCTAACTCCTGTGCCCATAGCTGTTTTCACTGTAGAGCCCCTAGTTCTGTAATATACAGGTGCTGCAGTCGTTAAGAGTGTTGTCTTTGGAGTCAGAAAGCCCTGAGTGTGAATCCTGTTTCGGACACTTGGATGTTACCAGAAGTTACTAAGTCCCTCAGCCTCTTGCAGACTCAAATTCCTTACCTACCCCGCAGGGTGGTTGGTGTATGGATAGTGCTTACAAATGCTACCAGCTTTCATTTTGTGCTTTTAAGCATACTGATTCTTAAATTTTGTTTTATTCTGAACTTAAGCACCAAAAAAGAATTTCCATATACAAAGTAGAAAAAAAGAATTATATATGAAATTATAAATGTGGTCTAGTATTACTTGCTTTTAAAAAATACAAATACATATATCTTAAATTCCACACAGTTTTAAAGCTGTCCTCGTCTCTGTTTTTTTCTGAACTTATTTCTGGGTCTTTTCTGTGCAGCTTTTTTTTAATGTTTCAGCAGCCAACTTCTTTATATTTTTGACAACACTATTCCTTGATCTCCTACATTTGTACACAGGAGATTTTTTCTATTGATCTCTTTGGCACCTAAACCTAGTGGTAGGGCTTAGGTCAAAGGATAGTCACAGGTTAATGATTAGGGCATCACCACTCTCCAGGATGACTGTACCAGTTCGCATCTCCACCAGCATGGCTATCATGTGCCTTGTCCTCCACAGCCCTCCTGCAATTGTCACGGCCCCCCGTGCCGCTGCTGCCTTTCTTTTTTAAACATCTTTGTCAGTCTGAGAGATGAGAGGTGAAACCTCAGAGATGTTTTCATTTGAATTTTTCTAGTTATTAGTTATTTGAGGTATGTTTTCATGAGACTATTGATATCTTGGATTGCTCCTCTAGAGAAGTGTCTGTTCACATCCTCTGACCATTTGTCTATCAAGGAATGGCTGTTAATATTGCTAATGTTTTCCTTGAAAATTTATTTTATGTATACAACATAAGGGTTGCTTACATTCTTAGGTGTGATTCTCATTTATTTTCAGAAACCACCGTTTTTTTTCCCTAGTAGAACACAATAGAAGTTGAAAAATAATTATTGGTTAGAAGGATTTTCCTAACAAATTATTCATCCAGAAAACCTCCACAAGTGAAAGAAACCTGTATGTAACCATATGCTCTCCATGTCCACGGAACCATTTGACCACCTCTTCAAGTTAGCCGTGTCGGTTTTGTTTTGTCTTTTTTTTTAATTTCAGATTTTTAAAATTTTGTTCTTTTAAAATAAATTATATTGAAGCCTTTTCATTATACATCATGGTAATTTCTCAAGATGCCAAGTCCCTGCCCCTACATTCTCTCCCACTCATCCATCAACAGCCATTTACGGAATTGTGGTGGATTGAGACAAATCTTTCCATTTTCCTATTTATCAGGATGTTCCTAAACTGCATCTTTCTGCATCTTTAACTATTCAGTTTTGTTTCCATGTTATTCAAAAGGACATAACTCTCCTCCCATTCTTATCTCTCAACCTTTCTGAAATCCTCTCTGGAGTTAAGATTTGGTAAGATGTTTCCTTTTAATGTTCTCTTACCCAATTCTGCTCATAAGTTTGTTTTATATTAATATTTTAAGCTCTTTCTTCACATCCTACAATAGGACAGCATGTTAATGTCACCAGAATAGTACCAGATAATGACTTGAGGTCTTTATACTTTTTTTATTTATATTTTTACTTTGTATTTTTGTTATAATTTATACTTTTTATATTGTACTGATACATTATACTTTCATTTTTATATTTTTACTTATACCTTATATTTATATATAATAACTTTATATCTCATTTCAGGATTCATTAGAGTACTTATATATTTGATTGGTAACCAGAAAAAGTAGTTTTTCTACTGAATCTGAATAATGAAATTAGAAAAAGAAAACTAAGCAGTTGTTCCTAAGTAAAGATAGGAAGAGAACTTTGTAGAGTTAGAATACTATAGAAATAATATAAAATTGATCTCTATTCGTAAATCAATAAACATTTATTAAGTTAGGACATTCTGTTTTAGGTGCTTTCAAAATCAAGGCACAGAACTATAGTAAAAATGCCACAGTAAAGAGCCCCAATGTAGATTTCCAAATTGCAAAAGAATGCTATTACCTAAGTAGAGCGGCAGATTAGAACCACAGAAGGGAGCCTAAAATGTGTCATTTTCCTCTATCTTTAGTTCTTACCTCATTTGATATGTATGCAGCATGTGTGTGTGTGTGTGTGTGTGTGTGTGTGTGTGTGTGTGTGTGTGTGTGGTGGTCTTAGAGGATCCTGAACCTTTCCAGAAGAAAAAATGGGAACTTAGCACTCTTTGGAAAGAAAAAAAGGAAAAGAAAGTAATGATTTATTTATTAATCATTTGACCAGAAGCAATTCTCATTTAATTTTAAAGACCTAGATGTTTGTAAATGTGAATAGGTAAGGAAACTATTTGCCACCATGAAAGATAATATGTTTGACTTTACTCCGTGTGAGCAAAAGTGATCAATAAGCTTGTCTTATGAGAGCCCATTGAACCAAGCATTTGAATCTCAAAATTTTGTGTTTGGGCTTTGGGTGAAAAAAAATCCAGCTCTCTAGTTTTTATTAAGCAAAACGATGGAAATCTTAGCATTATTAATGAGCTTTCCTGATTTAGCTGTTAAAAAAATACCAATCTTAATTAGTAGTTGAAAAGAGTTATGAGTAACAATATAATCAGTGATAACCGTGTTTTGAGAAATATTATTACCAAAGAAGTCTCCATTGAAATAATACTTTGTTATAAATATGAGAATTACATTTATCCACAAGAAGCTGTGTTTTACATTATATGATTTGTTTTATTTCCTACAATTTGAAATTTAATAAATCTTAATTTTATTTTAATAATATATAAGCTACTAAAATTATTTGCATAACTTGCTTTTATGTGAAGTGGGGGGGCACAAATTTCTTTATGTAAAGGGAGAGTTTGCTACATAAAGTCTGAGAGCCAAGGATTTTATTGATGAGCCATAGCTTGTACTTCTAAAATTGTGTTAGAAACCAAATCTTTCATTTCTTTTTTATTCTACAAAGTACATGGTACAATGCTTTTTACATGCAATAACATAACTGAATTGGAGTATGTTAAATATGCTTTGTTTTTATGGTGATGAAAAACGCAGACCAGGCAAATAAGCATCTTTTCTTGTTTATAGAATTTACCTTCTTGATTTTGTGTTCTACCTTTTGCACAATTATTATAATTGTAAAACCTTCCAAACCTCTTGGATCCAGTAGAGCATTTGAGGTTACATTTGGTACTGAATTTTACTAGCTTATTACAGTAACTTAAAATGTGCTTCTGTGACATCTGACAGCAGCAATGATGGTGAAGGAATTTAATGAAAGGTAACATTGTGATACTTGTTGCAATATAAGGGACTGTAAGAATTGTTTTTTTGTAAGGATTATGGCTTATGAAATGTGGACCATCAGCTGGGACTCAAAGTGTGAGTGATGCAACAATGTGTTGTAAGATAATTTAATGTGAAGGCCAAAAAGGACTCTCAGAAACCAGATAGAGAAGGAAAGCCTCAGGTTCCGGGTTGGCATCCAATGGACTAGACTGGCTAGCTGAGTGGCAGCACTCAGGTCTTATCTCCTTTCTGTATTCCATCCTGAGAGTGACATCCGAGTGACACCTGGGAATACACCCAGGATGGAGAGTGTGCCCTCCTGCCCTGCCTGGAAGAGGAGGACGAGGAGGAGATAAATGCTGGCAGCCAATGCTGTGGTTGGACCCAGGGCTGACATCCAGTCTGTGTACTGTAGGATGAGCTGCGTCCTAGGGGCCTTCGAGCCTGTCCGCCCACAGCTCTCGCATCCTGGGCTACCAGGGCATCCTGGATGAGATCTTCCACAGAGGAACCCTTACGACTCAGACAGTTACCCTGAGGTATGGGAAAGAGGTAAGTCGAGTGCAGTGGGGATGGCTGCAGGGATTGAACCGGATCTCTCTTTCTGGAGGAATTGGAACAAGACCCTGGGAGGAAGGATAGGGTGGGAAAAAAGGGAAGGCAGAGAAAGGAGAGCCTGACTTAGAGGCTGCAGCAACAGATTGGAGTTTGGAGACCACTGATAGAGATATATGACCTTGAGCAAATTATTTCATTTCTCTGAGTGTTTCCTCATTTGTAAAATGGGTCTGATTATCTCCTACAACTGCTGTGAATATATGTGTGTGAGTATATGTATGTACACCAATATATAGATATACATGTATAACTATACATATATATGCACATATATAGCCTTCTGCAAGCTTAAAGGGCATATATAAAAGGTTATTTTTATTAGAGAATCAGCTAAGTAGTACAGTGGCTACAGCACTGGGCTGGGAGTCAGGAAGTTCTAAATTCAAATTTGGTCTCACACTTAGTAACTGTGTGACCCTGGGCAAGTCATTTACCCTCTATTTGCCTCAGTTTCCTTATCTGTAAGATGGGGTTGATAATAGCATCTACCTCCGATGGTTGTTTTGAGGATCAAATGAGATAATATTTGTAAAGCACTGGTATTGCCTGAATGTTTCTTTCCTTTCCTTCCTTCCTATTGTCAGAGATGGTGTGATTTCTTTGAAGTAGAAAATTCCCATGTGGAAAACTTCTCCATCCTTCCATTATCCATGTAATGTGTAATAAAATATCTTAAAGAATAGTAATGTTACTGTAAAATTTGAGAATTGGAAGCCTTGGCCAAAAACCTTCAAATTTTTTTCCGCTTAAGAATTTTAAGAAATGGAAATAGACTTAGCACTCATTTTTACAAGTATCTCTCGCAGCTCTAACGTCAGAGAGAAAGAGAGAGAGAGAGAGAGAAAGGGGGAGGGGGGGAGAGAGAGAGCGTGTGTGTGTAATCTGAGCACCTTTGTTTTTTCTATTATTTTAGTTCTAGTGATGGGGTGCTTGGGTCCCAATTCTAAAATCACATTTCTCTTTAAAAACTACATTTTTTCCTAGCCTCAAAATACTATCTCAGGCAGTTTCTCTCTAGCCCAAGGACACAGGCTGCCCTAGTAACAACCATTATCTCCCTTCCAGTTTTAGTAGCCAGATGCACCTATAGAACTCATTAGACTTAGCCAGCTGCATACTGGCTTAATGGGCTGTGTACTGGGTCATAACATTTACTACTCACTGACCAATCATATGTATCCTAGACTTGGACATACCTATACTCCCTTACATTTATCTTGTCTAACAAGATATTGACCAGAGAAGCCTGGGCTTTCCTGGTCAGCCCTGACCATTGGTTGACTTAGTGACATTTCAGGCCTAAAACCACACCTCCAGGTTATTTCTTTGGGCTAGTTCCCAATGAATTCTGGGTAAAATACCTGCGCAGTAGATATTGAAAGTGCATGTTCCTTTAAGAACTGACCACTCCTTAACCGCTCCCTAAACCCACCTCAAAATACCTAGTTAGCATATTTGGCACAAGTGATACTATGGAATATCATATATAAACTTTCCTTGTACCCCTTTAAAGGTTGCAGGTTCCATAAGAACTCTTGCCCGCTGAAAAGCGTAACAAATCTTTACCTTGACTTGAGCAATGCTTGCGTTCATGAATTCTTCTCCAGACGACCTGCTTCTGGTACCCCAGTCTTTGTGGGGGTCTCACACCCCCTTTCCAGCCCTCATCACTGGCATAAAGTTTTTTTCTTTTAAACACAACTGTAATAGGAAGACATTTCTCTCATGATATTGTTTGAGCAGTATCCTCTTGGTTCGCTCTACACGTCAGCATGGGCTTCCAGAGCTCAGTTCAGCTGAGGGCCACCTTTAATGTGGGTTGAGAAGACTGTTACTAGTTCAGGGTGATGTGAGGGATGCTAGGAAATTCTCTCAGACTGATGCCTGAAGTTCCATAGTCAGGCATTTATTCTGTGTGAAGCATATTATCAGATGTCGAACTAAATAAAGGCTCAGAGTGCTCTGCCATTTTCACTAGAGACAGCCAGGTGGTGCTGTAGATAACAGTGCTGTGCCTTGCATGGGGAAGATCTGAATTCAAGATCCACCTCAGACCCAGGCAAGGCACTTGAGCATTGTCTGCCTTCTCAGGCTTGCTATGCGGATAAAATGAGGTTTTTGTAAAGGGCGGTTGATGGAGTGTTGGATTTGGAAGCAGGAAGACCTGAGTGTAAACTCAGTTTTCTTGTTTTTTTAAATGGGGATAACAGGCCCTAGCCTTCAAGGTGGTTGTGAGAATATGAGATCATCTTTGAAAAGCACTTTGCAAACTTTGAAAGCACTAGATAAATGCAGGTTGAATGTGTCCTGAGTAGTTGGCTGCTTTTTACCAGCATGGCAGAAGGATATCATTCTGACTTTGCCCCATACCTGTCATCACAAGTGGGCAGGAGGAGGCCCTAGCACCAGCCCTGGCCCTGGCCCACAGAAAACAATGAATAAGTATTTGTGGAATTGAATTGAAGCCCAGGAAACTGTATTCGGACAGGTAATGGCTTCTGTGCCCTTCTGATCTTGCCTCCTACTAGATATTCTGGGAAACAGAATTCTCATTCTCCCCTGTGCTGGAATTTGATTCACTGTCCCGACTGTGGACAGTGGACCTTAGAAATAGCTACATTTAGTTCACTACATCCTTGTACTATGACATTACACTAGGCAGGTAGGTAGCTAGATCACAGAAAACAAGCAATTATTAAGTGCTTACTATGTGCTGGACACTGCTAAGCCCTGGGGATAGAAATATAAGAGGGAGGAGAAAAAAAAAGACACAACCATTTCTAAAAATAAATAGAGAAAGGTGGCAGGAACTCTATGTTTTTAAAAAGTTTTTCTCTTTCCTCATCAGTTTAAAATAAACAGTAAACTGCCCACCCACTTCACTACAGAAGGTTTTGGCTACGGGAGGAGGTTGAGGCCCCGGATCTTGACCCCCTTCCCCTCATTGGAATCACTTCTAAAGACCTCCTTGGCTTTGGAGGAACCATTGATGCAGTGAGCACCACTGTCAGGAGTCCTAGAATTCTTGTTTGGGGAGAAAAAGAATTCTTCTGTTTAGTTAGTTATCAGTTCTGAGAGGAGCATCTCCTATTCTGGCTTAACTCTGGCAACATCACTTCAAGTGCAGATAACTGGTGTCTCGACAGGGTAATGTCTGCTGTGTCCCATACTCCCTTGAACTGTGGAGTTCTTCTTTAATACTATGATTATGTGGATGAAGGTGGTATGATAAGGAAGAGGGAGAGGGATCATTGTGATGTGCTTGTTAAAGCAAGGAGATTGTATTAGGTCCCCTCGCCCCAGTCAGGTGGCGCCATAGGGCACAGAGCACTGGGCCTGGAGTCCAGAAGACTCCTCCTCCTGAGTTCAAATTTGGCTTCAGACACTTAGTAGTTGTGTGACCCTGGGCAAGTCACTTAACCCCATTTGCCTCAGTTTCCTCATCTATAAAATGAACCACAGAAGGAAATGACAAACCACTCCTGTCTCCTTGCCAAGAAAGTCCACAGTGGGATCAGGAAGAGTCAGAGGCGACTGAAAGCTACTGAACAACTCTTCTGATAGCTCTATCCACCTCTTAGCTTCCCTCCAAATCCCAGGGATCCCCATATTAAGGAATGCAGCATTTTTACACAATCAGCTTCATTTTGTTATCTCATTCACATAAGTTTTTGTGGCTGTTGTTCATTTTGCAGTTGTGTCTGGCAGTTTTCACATTAGTTTAGGTGTTAACTTGTTCTTTATGAGTTTTCTTTTATAACATGAATGGTAAAGAAAGTTATTCCTTTCAACTGACACAAAAAGATTAGAAGGTGCAATGCAGAGAGCTCAAGGACAGGTAAAAACAGTATTAACTAATTACTGATTTTTTTACTGAGTTTTAAAGCAATTAATCATAGCACCTAGGCTATAATTATTATATATTACGTAACACTATACTACTATATATTACATATGTATGTAATGAGGGAGAGAGTATTTGAATAGCACCTTCTCTCTCTCTTATGTTAGGCTCTCCAAAGAGTTACCCCAAGTTAAAGGTGACCTGGATCCTCATCCAATCAGAAAAACTGATAGTCCATAAGCCCCCACCAATGTGACTACATTTACTAGTCATTCAGCAGACACACACAATTGAAAACAAAGTCATTTAGTGAAATAAGATAAGTAGCAACAGAATATTTTCCCCATAAAGCTGAAGCACACACCAAGGAAGGGGCACCTGTGTGGCTGGGGCACACAGTGGAGACTGTGCTCATCCCTGAGATGCTGCAAGGCTTGCAACTGTTCTGGTGAGGTTACTGCACTGCTGCAGCTGGGCCTGCTCCCCAGGGATATCAAGTGGCAAGTGGTCTGCAAGGTGTCACGATTACAGGGAGGCACTGCTCCACTGAGCACATCCTCTCTGCGAACTGTGACTGGGCTTCATTTGGAGAGCACAGGAAAGTTGTCTCTTGCTTCCCTCTAAGAAGCCTGGGTTCACTGCTTTCTTAGCTTAGAGCTCTTTTATTATCCATCTAGTCCTAAGAACGCTAAAGGACATTACAAATGTGCATGGATAGGTTTTCTTCAATTCGAAAATTTAATCAATTGGTTCTCCTCACTAAAAGGGATAGCTATTTTTTTATAAAGCAACATTAGATTTTGAAGAGGAAAATAATGTTTAATTTCTACAAAAACAGACTTGTCCACAGTTCACCAGCTTTAGCTTAGGAGCTGCACATGCTATAGGTTGCTGGGAATCTGATTTTGCAATTTATCTTGTTTATCTTTGTGAAAAGGAGATAGGTTTACCCACACACTGGCACCTGTCACAACACTTTGCTACAGAACAGACATTTAGTGTGTGCCAAACTGGAGTGAATTCAGCCTTCTAATTCAAGACCTCTTCTGGTAATTTTTTAAAAATTTAGTAAAGAGTTAGATTTCTGCCATTGCCTGTGGTAAGAAGGTATGGAGAAAATGCCAGTATCTTGTCATTTAGCCTTTGACATAATTACATGTACTGGAGGAAGGTATTACTATATGAAATCTAATTAAGATAGCTAGATCCCATAGTGGACAGTGCTGGACTCAGGAAGCACTGTTAGGCAAGTCTCTTAACTTCTCTCTGCCTCAGTTCCCTCATCTGTAAAATGAGGATAATAACAGCATCTGCCTCCCTGGGTTGTTGTGAGGATCAGATGAGATAATGGTAAAGCACTCTGTAAATCTTAAACACTGTAAATACTAGTTGTTATTATTATTGAACAAGAACTAATTCAGAGTGAATGCAAGTAGTTTACTGTCTAGCAGGAGGCTTAGTTTTAAGTATGGACTCCTGGACTGGAGGTCTGGAGTAACAGGAATTTATAAAGGCACTGGAAATAATATTGTATTTCTTCACTGCTGTGTGAGGTTAATACTGTATGAATAATATTCTTGAGAATTAGACTACTCACACATTCCGGCTGTGTGGCCTAGTCATTCTCCAAGACTTGAAGTGGCTCCAATGGCCTTCGTTTTCCTGTGTGACTCTTGGATAACAGGGTTGTTTTTTTCTTTTCTTTAGGCCATCAAAGTTGAGAGTGCTCACCCAGATCAACCCTCACAATCCATTAGGGAACATTTACCCTGATAAAGTACTGAGACAACATCTAGAGTTTGCACATAAGCTTGAGTTTCTAAGATTACATGTTTAAGCTAAGTTAAGAGTGTGTAATATGTAAAACATGTAGAATTAGCTGGTGTACTTGTTTAACTCATGGAGGGAAAGTGTAAAAGGCAAGGTTAACAAAATTATCAGTGGCCTAGCTTGAAAGCTGCCTCTTCCATAAAGTCTTCCCAAAAGCATGTCCCCCTCAAGCTGGGAGGGATCTATTTCTTCCTCTAAGCTTCCTCAGTACCTTCTCTTACAGCACTGTTTATATTCTACCTTGCATCACAGCTATTTGTGGAATAAGCAGGAAGTAGCAGAGCCTGGAGACAAGGAGGCTTTGGGGTTCCATGATATCTGTCTTGGAGTATCTGAAAGATTGTTGTGAGAAAAGGATTAGCTTTGTTCCCTTGGGTCACATAGGGAGAACCAGGACAGTGGGTGGAAAATGCAGAGTTAAATTTAGACTCAATGTCAGAAAAGACTTCCTAGAGATCAGACATCCAAATGGGTGGCTTCTCCCTCACTGCAGGTCTGGGAGAGGGAAGCTTCCAAGAGATCAGAGACATCCAAATGGGTGGCTTCTCCCTCACTGCAGGTCTGGGAGAGGGAAGCTTCCATTAGGGTGTAGGCTAAACTTTTTTAAAAAATTTCTTTATTTTAGTTTTCAACGTTCATTTCCACAAGATTTTGAGTTCCAAACTTTCTCCCCATTTCTCCCCTCCCCCCCTCAAGACACCATGCATTCTGATTATCCCTTCCCTCAATCTGCCCTCCCTTCTATCATATCCTTCCCTTCTCTTATCCCCCATTTCCTCTATTTTCTTGAAGGGTAAGATAGATTTTTATACCCCATTACCTGTATTTTTTATTTCCCAGGAGTATGTAAAAACAATTTTTAACATTCGTTTTTAAAACTTTGAGTTCCAACTTCTCTCCCTTTCTCCCACCCATCCCCCCTGAGAAGGCAAACAATTCAATACATGTTATACATGTGTAGTTATGCAAAAGACTTCCATAAAAATCATGTTGTGAAAAACTATATTTCCCTCCATCCTATGCTGCCCCCCATTTCTTCTATTCTCTTTTGACTTTGTCCCTCCCCAAAAGTATTTACTTCCAATTACGCCCTCCTCCCATTTGCCCTCCTTTCTATCATCCCCCTCACCCCACTTACCCCTTCTCCCCTACTTTCCTGTGGTGTAAGACAGATTTTCATGCCAAACTGAGTGTGCATGTTACTCCCTCCTTAAGTGAAATGTGATAAGAGTAAACTTCACTTATTCCCTCTCACCTTCCCTTTTCCCCTCCATTGAAAACCTTTTTCTGAAATAATTTGCCCCATTCCATTTCTCCCTTTCTCCTTCCAATATATTCCTCTCTCACCACTTATTTTTTTAGATCTCATCCCTTCCTATTCAACTTACTCTATGCCCTCTGTCTATATGTATATATAATCCCTCCAACTACCCAAATACTGAGAAAAGTCTCAAGAGTTACAAATATTATCTTTCCATGTAGGAATGTAAACAGTTCAACTTTAGTAAGTCCCTTATGATTTCTCTTTCCTGTTTACATTTTCAAGCTTCTCTTGATTCTTGTGTTTGAAAGTCAAATTTTCTATTCAGCTCTGGTCTTTTCATCAAGAATGCTTGAAAGTCCTCTATTTCATTGAATGACCATTTTTCCCCTGAAGTATTATACTCAGTTTTGCTGAGTAGTGATTCTTGGTTTTAATCCCAGTTCCTCTGACTTCTGGAACATCATATTCCAAGTCCTTCGATCCCTTAATGTGGAAGCTGCTAGATATTGTTATCCTGGTTGTATTTCCACAATACTCGAATTCTTTCTGGCTGCCTGCAATATTTTCTCCTTGACCTAGGAACTCTGGAATTTGACTACAATATTCCTAGGAGTTTTTCTTTTGTGATCTCTTTCAGGAGGCAGTCGCATTCTTTCAATATTTATTTTATCCTCTGGTTCTAGAATATCAGGGTAGTTTTCTTGCACCTGTGCATGGTGTGATAAACACTTCCTGGTGACCTTCCAGGCTATCTTGGGCTGGAGCTTTGCTTCACTCCATCACTCTGTGCATTTTGCAGCTCCAGAATTTGTTTAGAGCCATTTTTTACAGGTATTTGGCTGGGCTTGGCGGGGACACCCTAGAAAGTCTGTGCTGGTACTCCACTATCTTGGATCTGCTGTGGGTTGAACTTTTTAATCCTTTCATTCACAATGTGGCTCCAACCTACCATTTTCTAGCCTCATTGGCCATTAAACCCTTTCCTTGCACTCCAACTAAACTGATCTTCTGTCTGTTCCTCATACACACACTCACCTAGAAATCTTAGATCATTCTAACAGCTTCCTGACTGGTCTCCCTCCCAGGTCTCTTAACTACTCCTGGCAAAGTAATACTCCTTAAGAACAGTTCTGGCCATGTGCCCCCTCAGCCATCCCCAGGAGCTTTCCATAAAGTCCTCAAAAAATAAAAAAAATAATGATAAAAATAGAAGCTCCTCTGTTTACCATCTGGCTCCAACCTCCCTTTCCAGGATCATTGGACTATTCTCCCCATCACATTCTGCAGTTCCACCCAACTGAAATCTTTCCTCCTTCCTACCACACCCCTGCATCTCATCTCTGCTGCTTTGCAGTGGTACTCTCCCATGCCTGGGATGCTCCCCCTCTTCCTTTAATATTGATTCAAATCAATAACCCTAAGCCTTCCGGGATATCCCTACCTGTTTGTCCCACCCTCCTCAAGTTACCTGGTGTTACCATCATGCTTTCTTCAACTCTGGACCAGCCCATGACAACCCAGGGCATGATCCCTGTCTGCCCCTCTGACACCCCCCAGCATTTCAGCTCCTTTCTTAAGCTGAGATAGTTTCCCCACTAGAATGGAAACTCCTCCAGCAGGGGCTGTGGTTTGTATTTCTATTCTCAACACTCAGCACAGTGCCTGATAATAACTGCTTTATATAGTTATGTTAGTATGTACTGGTAAGTACTCGTTCTATATCGATGCCATATTTATTTGTAAAGGTCCTTGTTTTTTCTCCCAATATCATGTTAACTACTCTCACACTGGGATTGTTCCATTCTCTGTCCCCATATCCCAAGATGGAGCCCGGCACAAAGTGGGTACTTAATAATGCTTGTTGCTTGACTGATTGAGATGGCCAGGGAGTGACATGGAGGCCTGCTTCCCATTAAGATAAGGCAAAAGCTGAGTTGTGGAGCTGGGGCACTTTGGGCATAGCCCAGGGAGATCTGGTGGGCTAGGAAGAAGATGAAAACCATGGCTGGAGGTTCAGAAGTGGAGAACACCTATGTGTTGTACTGACTGTGTGATGATCCAAGTCAAGAAAGGCTTAAAAGGGAGAGGGCTGGAAAACACCTGTTTTGCTCATTTATCAATCTCCGCATAAAAAAATGTAAATGAAATACAAAGTGGCTTTGAAAAATATATTTTAATCCAAAAGTTTTAGGCATTAATATATCTCAATTATTTACAATGATATTTACAATGACTCACAACCACTCTGTGGAAGACATAAATAGAGTGCTAAAATACAATGACTTTTAAGACAATTACAGTTAATTCTACCAGACACAAGCCAAAGCGTGTGCAGGAAAGGGATAAAAAACAGATGAATATGTTAAAACTTTTACATTTAAAAACATTTAAAACTAGGGGGATGAAATGTCACAAGCAGGCGGCTTCAATCAGAGCCAAAGGAAAGGCCCTTGTTGTACAGGCAAGCACACACAGGTTCCCCCTTGACTGCTTCACATCCTGGGGCTGAGTTCACCCTACTCTGACCCAACTAGTATATCCATGAGAAATTTTTCTAAGATCCTTTTTTAAAGGATTACGATTTGGTCATATGCTGACAGCCTTTCGTATGTGAACATACTGAAGAGGTAGGGAATGCAGTCACCCTTTAAAAATGTTTCTCAGTAGGAGAAACTACCATCAACAACCAGTCACCCTTTAAAAATGTTTCTCAGTAGGAGAAACTACCATCAACAACAAGCCAACTTAACCACTCCTGTGGCACTTTAAGGAATATCCAGGGTTGCCTGGAATAAGCAAAGAAAGGCATCAGCTCAAACTTTGTTGGAAAGCTTTTATAAAAATATCTAGTGTGCCCAGACTCCTCCCCCAAAGCCCTTCTGCTGTGATTCTAGCAGTATACTCTATTAGTTTTAGTCACATCTACAATTCAGTAATACATACTTAATGTACATCACCATGGGATTTCCTATTTAATCTGTGTAGATATGGTTATGTTCATTTCACAGGGCATGGCACAGTGTCACTACTTTATATATGACAAAATGTATATAGTTTTCTATTTGTTTTTATAACATATCTGTCAAACCAAGACTATGACTGAGGTCCAAGGACTGAGCATCAATAAGTAATACTCTGAGATGGGACGGTAACGTCCGCATCGTCACACTGGTGGCAGGAATCTATCCTACGAAGAGCAGTGGCCGCCTCCATCAGAAGCTTCCTCTACTGTAAGAGAGCTAGCTCAGCAAAGGAGACAGCTATCCTAGTCTGGCCTAGTCTATATAGGTACTTCTTCAGAATAAATCTCAAAAGAGACTGATTACAAATTAGTACAGAAAAAGCTGACTTTGACCAAGAAGATATTATTTGCCTATTTGGTAAAAATGAAAGGTATTTTTTTAAAAGTTATTTCTTCAGCTAGCCAACAATTTCAGTAAGTACACCACAGGACATCTTGTAATGGTGAGAACAGAGGAAAATTGAATCTTAAAGAGTCATCCTAGACTACAAGTTGTTGGCAACTGTTTCCTTAATGGTTATTGCAGGAGTAGGCCCAACGTGAGTCCATATGTACCCTTTCTCTGGTCTAGTGGGAACAGTAGGGAATGGTGAGGATCGAGACTTGAAATATTCTGAAGGAGCATGACAAACAAATTCCAAATATTCCATCTTCCTTGGAAGATCTTCTTCTGGTCCTATAAGAACCAGGGAAAGTTACACTTACAAAGAGAGGATATGAGGTCACTCTAACAATCGAAGTTCCCAGTTCCTAGCTTACGGATGCTGACGGGGAAACCAGCCAACCATCCCTTCAAAAGGTCCCCAGGTGCATGGGGATCCATTCTGGGAGATGGAGGAACTGATATTCAAAAAATGCAGACTAGATTCCTTTCAAACAAGGAAGGCGGCAGTCAGCTGAATGAACTTGGGGGATCCTAAAGGGTAGCATTCTTGTGGCTCTTTCATGGACTGTCCTGAAAATCTTCTCTATAGTTAGGGGCTTTGGAAACCATAAAAGTGCAGCTTATGTTACCTGGAGAAATCTTGTGCACACCTGTGTTTTAAACATTGTAGCTACTGTTCAACTAAAAGTATGAAAAACTGAATCCTCCTTTTCATGTGGAGCAGACTTTCATATTCTTTGTGCATAATGGAAGTACAGTTGTCAGCTTAACAAAACTTTAACACCACCACCTACCCGAATCATATGGGGATCAAGTTCAGTAACTCATGCCATTGACAGACTCACCTATGATAAAAGATGCCGGATCAAACTGATCTTTGGGACTGGCCATTGTGGGGATAAGCCATGTTAGCGCTGCGCTCTTCTCACAGTACTGGTCCTGGATAAAGCCCCTTATCTGAGCATAGTAGGTCTTTCCATCTTGTTCATCAACTACAGAAACAACATCTCCAATTTGATAATACACTCCCTGGAAAGACCACATCAAAAATCCTATTAAAAAGTAGGAGAACATAGTTCTGACCTCAGTGGTGAGGAGCTAGTGGTTGTTTTCAAGTATTTAAAGGGGCTGCTTGTAAAAGAGGCAAAGAAGGCCTATTTTGACTTGATGTAAGAACAGATGTTTCCTAATGATGGCTCTGGAGGCAGGGTTATTCTACCCTTTGCTGGAGATTTTCCAGCAGGGTATGGGGTGGTAGTTGACTGAAGTAAAGGTCATGTACATAATGGACTCAGATGACCTTCTAGGGCTCTCTCAACTCCACAAAAGCAGTGACCAGACCAGAAGTTTCCTGGTCCTGTGGAGCATGAAGAATCCCAGACTGAGGGTGCTCAGTCTCATTTAATTAACCTGCCTCATTTCCTTACCCAGTCAGTAACAGAGGCAGGACCCAAGCTAGGTGCTCATCACTCATCAGGCCACATTCCATTTTAGCACTGTTTAGAGTCAGAGTAAAAAAAACCTGACACATGATGGACTGAGGCACCCAATGGTCCAACTGCAGTTCCCTTTCAGTGGTGGGTCTCATGTATATACACTTCTCCACTTTTACCTTTCTGAAATAGGATACCATTTGTTCCAGTAAAAATGGAAAACTCTCTTCTGGTCTGGTCCCTGTCTGCTTTTGTGGATGATGCAGCATCCTAACATTGGAGGAGAACCCTGAGCACCTCTGGACTGACACCTCCTTTGTTTCTCCTGCCTACCTGTTATCATACTAACTTATTATATCTGCCCTACAGTCCTGAAATACACACTTTCATTTTTAGTCAACACCCACATCTGTCTCCTAGAATTTAAAAATGTGTCCCCATATCTGAATCTTCTCAGAAAACTTCTCTTCTGTTCTCCCTCAACACTAGGCCTGGGGAAGGGTCCCCTAAACTCAGAATCACCTTTTTAGTGAAGGGAACATTTTATCACAGAGATATTTTATTAAAGAAAAAAAGATCATTTCAGCTTCAAACCGCTAACTGTGCAGATCTTGATTAAAAGCAGTCTTAAATAGCACCTTAAACAAAAGACTGAAGCCTTCGTAGAGAAAGAATTCATGTTTACCTTGTGAAATATTGATTCTGCAGTAATGATGGTAGAAACTGCTTCAGGAGCTTTAATGGGCTAAAAAAAAAAAAAGCAAAACCATCACTTTTTAAAGAGAGATGCTAGGGACATTTCTTAAGCCACAGAAACTAGTACAAGAATTTGAGTAGCTGGGGTTTTGGAAGAGCTGTAAGGTGCAGAAGGAAGCTCTCCCCTCCTACAAATGCAGATCTACAACTATTCTGCACTTACTATGTGCTAAGTGCTTCACTTGATCCTCCCAACAGCCTTGGGAGTGAAGTGCTGTTCATTATCCCCATTTGAGGAAACTGGGGCAGACAGATTAAGAGACTTGCCCAACAGCTACTAAATATGTCAGTCACATTTGAACTCAGGTCTTTCTGAGTCTGGGCCCAGCACATTCTGCACTCTGCTGCCTCCCAGCTGCCCTACATGGTTTTATCAGGGGATTATTCTGTTATTTGTTGAAACCAGTTCTTAATAAGTAAATTTTTTTTAAAGGAATAAGACACTGTTCATTAACACTGCACGTAGAAGATGACTTACAAAAGGACAATAGCCAAGTAAAATGCTCTTCCACTACATCTTGCAACTCCTAGCCAAATTCAGTTACCGTCAAGGAAAAGATGGAGCTTCATCAACCTTAACTCAAGGAAACAAGACAGAGTCTGCATAACTTTATGCTCCCTGCACGTTCTGACCAGCAGTCTGTGGGTCCTTTGGTTTCCAGTTACTGACGCACCTTAGGAGAACACCTCATGGGTCTGTCTGGGGGTGCACGAGGCAAACATCTCATGTCTGCAGAAACCAAAGCGTCAACAACCCTTGGAGGGAGGGGGGCTACTGGGGGCCTCTCCTCTGCGCCCCAGGCCTGGGAGCCATGGGCACGTGCAAGGAGCCCATGAGGTCATCGGGCCTGGAGCTTATCACTATGTTGGCATAAAGCTTACATTGTAAAGAAGAGGTAGATACTGAATGCCAGATGCTAGCACATGCATGTAAGCACACGTGCACACTACCTGGCTACACACACACACACACACATATATATATCTCAGTCACACACGCATGCGCACATGTGTGCGCACATGTGTGCACACAGACACGTACACCTACGCACGTCAGAACGCGAGGCACGCGCGGGGAGGGGGAGGGAGAAGGGCTCCTTTCCCCTCCGCCCCTCCCCCCTTCCCCCTTCCTCCCGCTCCCGCCACAGGCAGGGCGACCCAACTCACGTTCTTCAGCTTAAAGATGTGCCTGCGGCCCTTGCCCTTGGTGGACACCTTCTTCTCGGCCGCCGGGGCCGACTTGTACTTGGTGTTGCGGAGGCGCGCCGAGCGCCGGTGAATCTCCTGCTTGCTCTGCCGCGGACACATCAAGGAGCCGGCGCGAGCGGCCGCCGTTAGCCGGAGGGGGCGGAGGGCCCTGGCGCGGGGCCGCGCCTCGGACCGACCTCCCCGGCCCCGCCCCCAGGCCTCGCCCCGCCCCCGGCCCCCGCCCCGCCGCTCACCTGCTTGCCGCCCCCTCCGCCGCCATTGCTCTGCTGCGAGGCCGCGGCCGAGGGGCCGGTGAAGCCCGAGCCCGGCCCGCCGTGCCCGCCGCCGCCGGCCGCGCCCCCTCCGCCCGCCGTGCCCGTCCCCGCGCCGGGCGCGCCCCCGCCGCCCGCTATGCCCGCGGCCCCGCCCGCCGCGCCCGCGCCCGCGCCCCCGGCGGCCCCCCCGCGGCCCGTACAGTGGTTGCAGAGAATCTCGCCCTGCGCGCCCTTCTTCCACATGGAAGACGACGTGGTGCGGCACACGCTGCACGTGGGCTTAAGGCCCAGCGGCATGGCGGCCGGCGGCGCGGGCGGCCCCCGGGGCCTCAGCGACACGGGAATCGCGACCGTGGGGCCGACGCGCCCGTCGCCGTTGTCGCCTCGGCCGGCCGGGAGGAAGCGGGGAAGGAGCGGGGGTGCCCGGGCGGCCTGGCGTTCCGGGGAGGCGGCGGCGGGCGGGCGCCCCCTGCAGGTCGGAGGACTCGCTCGGCTGCGCCTCCCCTGCCCGGCCCGGCCCCTTCGGGTAGCAACCGGCCGGTCACCTAGACCCAGAGGCGCGGGGGGGAGGGGCAGGGAGCGCGGGATTCGAAGCCTCAAGACCCGGGTTAGAATCCCAGCCCCGGCCCGCCCTGCCAGCTGTTATCCCTGCGACCCGGGCCCAAGATTCCTGGTCTGTTCGGCTCCTTGCAGCCGCGGGTGGAGGAGGGGCGCTCCTTGGGATGCCGTTATCCTTTTCCACTCCAGTGATCTTTACCGAGCGAGCCGGGCCTCGAGGAGCATTTATTGCGCACCTGCTGTATACCGGGCGCTGTGATCCGTGCTGGGGACAGAAATAAAATAAAGCATCCAGAATAAACACTATAGTTAGATACGTGGTGCTTGAGAGGGAGGGCCCCGCGGAGGAGCGGGCGCTTGAGGGGTGTCCAGAAGGGAAGCTGAGGAGGGTGGCGGCGGGAGGAGCGAGCACGGGGTCAGGCGGCCGGCGGGCCTGGGCAGAGGCGGGCGGAGCTGGCCAGCTCGGGGGCCGCGGCACGATCCGGTAATGGGCGAGAGTGAGGAGCTGGAGTGGTAACGGCGGCGCGCGGCGGGAGGCGGCGCTGGCTCGGGGCTCGGGACGTGCGGCTGGTGCCGGCAGACGCACGTGCGCTCAGGGGGACAAGGATGCGGCCCGGGGAGAGCCGCCCAGACTGAGCCGTCCGGATGGTTACCGGGGATTCAGGAGCAAGTGAAGGTGCAGTGTAGACAGCTTTTCTTCGGAAAAAGGAGAGGCGGAGAGCACCAAGCCCAAGGTGAGGGGGAGGTCGAGTGATACTTTTTTTAAGTATGGGAGAGACTCGGGTGTGTTGAAGGTAACAGAGGAGGAACCAGGAAGGGTCTGAAGATGGCGAAGGGCGCAGTTGAAGGGGTAACCTGCTGGAGAATAGGGAAAGAAGGGCATCGGTAAGGACGAGCCTCCGTCGTTGGCAGATTCTGGAGATCCTTCCATCGCATGGCCAGGAGGAAGACGTGTCGGGCGGCCTCTGTTTGCTTAGGACAGAAAGGTCCTCAGCTGAGAAGGATGGGCGCGGGTTAGGTACGGGAGCGTTGAGAAGGAGAGGGTAACCCGGTAAGAATAAAAGTGTTCTCCCACTGCATTCGGCGAAGTTGAGTAAGATAAATGTATTAGATGAAGAAACTGAAGCCCACAGAGGGGCACTGGAGTACTCATTAGATACTCATTTGTACTGGGGTACGCATTTTGCGTAGGTGCACTTTACAACAGAACAGCTGGATCCCATGAATCATGACTTCGAATGGATCACAAGTTGCACCCCAACTGTCCTTAAACGCACAGAGCCTTCATGTAGAGCTGGACAGGAGTGATGTTTTGATGACTCCTTTTCTTCTTGCCCTTAACTTCCCTTTTCCATGTGTGGGTGAGTAAAGACCATTCAGCCCTCCTCACCTCACTTTATGATTGCTAGACTCAGTTACTTCTGAGTTTTCCTGGATTGGGAAATGGGAGATAGGCAGGTGAAGAATATCAAAGAGGAGGGGGAAGGCTAGTTGTTCTAGACCAGGGACTCTTAACTTGGGGCTCCTGTACTTTTTTTTTTTAAATTTATGATAGCTATACGGTAGTATAATTGATTTCTTTTGTAATGACACGTATTTTATGCATTTTAAAACATTGTTCTGAGGAGGGGTCCAGACAGCCAAAGGGGGTCAATAAAACACAAAGTTTAAGAATCCTTGACATAGACCAAGATCATAAGTTTCTTGAAGTTAGGGACTGTCTGTCTTTTGCCTCTTTTTATCTCCAGTATTTAGCAAGGTGTCTGGCATATAGAGGATACTTAATAAATGTTTATTTATTGATCTATAGACTTGTACTTGTTCCAAGACTTGTTGATCAGAATACAAGTGACCTGTCATTCCAAATGCCTGCTGTGCCAGGACCAGTAGATTGTCTTCTAATTCCCCTCCATAAAAATCTTTCTGTTTGTGATTTCATCAGGAATATGTCATCACAGACTAACCTGAGACTGACAGATCAGAAGAATGCTGTAGATGTAGTTTATCTAGATTGTAGAAAAGCATTTGATAGAGACTTTCATGATTTTCTTGTGGACCAAATGGCAAGATGTGGCCTAGATGATAGTATACAGATTGGAGCCAGCTGAATGGCTCTATCCTAATAGTACTCCTGAGTGGTTTGATGTCCCTTGGAAAGAGGTCTCTGGTAGAGTGCCCCAGGGATTTATGTTGGATTCTTGGCTTCTCATCCATAACCATAGCATATGTGTCAAACTGACACAAAGTGGGAAGGATAGCACACCAGACAAAAAGATCTTGCCAGGCTAGAACATTGGACCAACTCAGAATTTAATAGACAAGGGGTAACTACATGGCCGAGTAGATAGAACACTGAGTCCGGATTCAGGAGGACCTGAGTCCAAATCTGGCCTCAGACACTTGGTAGCTGTGTGATCCTGGGCAAGTCACTTGTCCCTGGTTGCCTGTTTCTTATGTGCCAGATGAGCTGGAAAAGGAAGCAGACCACTCCAGTATCTTTGCTAAGAAAACCCCAAGTACAGTCACAGAGTCAGATACGACTGAAAAACAACTGAACAACTGAAAAGGAATACAACATTTCTGTACTGAAAACTGCATTCTGCTTCCTTATGTAATTCTGTTTGGCTATTTTCATAAATAGTTGTCTTCTGAAGGAAAGGAAAGGCAATCTGAGATCCTGAGACCGCTGTCTTAGATCAGCTATGGCAATGGAATGGGAGGAAACCACTGTCAAAACTGTGTTTGCTTTGGTTGTTTGACTTGACCTTACAGTTAAGGGTCTTTGGTGTCCTCTGTCTTCATTGTTTGCTCAGTTATGGGAAGAAGAATTTGGGAGACAGGAGAAAGAATTCAGAGGGAAGGAAGAGGAGAGAGAAAGGCGACATCTTGCTAGTTCCCTCCTCTTCGGGAGCCTTCCTTGTCTTTCCGAAAGCCAAAAGTGTTTGTACTCGTGCAGTATATGTCTACTGAACCTCACACCACACATTTTCTTAATTAGACAGGCAGTGGTGGTTAGAGCACTCAAAAGCTGGGTTGGAATCAGTAAGTATTTATTAAGCACCCACCTGGGGCCCTTAGGCATTACGCCAAGAAGGAGGCCACCCGTAGTCCCTTGGAATTTATATTCTAACAACATCCAATCTTGCTTGCTTATTTACTAGCTATAAAGGTAAGGTAAGGTAAGACCTAGGTAAGTTACTTTAACCTGGCTGCATTTCTGTTTCCATATCTGTAAAAGTGGAAATAATAGCAGCACCTGTTGAGCTAATGAGCTAATGCTTGTAAATGATTTACCAGTCCTAGCACTCTCTTTAAACACAAACTTTAATAAGGGATTACTTCCTTGCAGCTGTCTAGTTGCCAAATGAGTTAGAGGGCATTTGAGTGTGATTCAGTCTTTTTCATTTATTTTTTTATTTTTGGAGTGAATCTACCAGTCTCATCTAGGCTGGAATTGCGGGGGCCACTTATGGACTCAGTCTCGATATTGATTGTCACAGAAGCTTCAACTTATTTTGTTGTTTTTTCCCCTCAGATCTGGGCCAGTTAATCAGCTTTGGCCCCACTGTAGCTCTGAACTCTCAAGTTCAGTCAATCCACGGGCCTCAGCTTTCATGGCAGCACTGACTATAGGCTTTCATCACCCCCCAAGTCATCCCACCTCGATGGTCCATTCCTAAACTGGATGGATGAAGTTCTTTCCTGTTCATTGTCTTAGCAACAACTCTGCTATAAGACAAGCTACACCCCATATTTTCCCAAAGAATACCCCAGAACTAATTTCTAGGATAACAGTGCCCTTTAATGTAACACAGAAGGAGAAAACTGAGAAAGTAGTTGGGGAAAAAATATTTTAAAGTTGTTTCAGTTGTCATATAAAGAGGATCAAAATTTTCCTTTTAAAGACTTGAAGCACTCAGCAGCATGGAAAAATTTCCCAGTGGTCCTGGGTCTTCAGAATCTAATATCCTTATATTCTTATCTTTGTAAGCCATTGATAGAAAAAAGCCTACTGTGGAGTGGTGGGTGGCCCCATGAGCTATGTAACCATAGGCCAGTCACTCAGTCCCTTTTAAACTCAGTTTCCTCATCTGTAAAAATAGATTGGACTAAAATTGGGTGAAGAATCTTCATCCTCAAGGCCATGTGTGACCTTCTGGGTTCTTGGGTATGGACTTTTGACTGAGTCCAAGTTTTACAGAGCAAATCCTTTTAATTATTCTGTGAAGTTTGGATTCAAACAGCTACACTTGAGAATCTGGAGGGCCACATGTAGCCTCAAGGGGGACCTCAAGGTTCCCCACCCTTGGACTAGATAGTCTCTAAGGTTCTTTGGAGCTTTAAATCTGTGATCCTGTGACCATCTTCTGTGTGCTTCAAGTACAGTAAATGCTAATCCAGTCCCTATTGGCACAAATGTGAATCTCCTAGGGGATCCTCACTTGGGGCTTGATTTGGAAAGAAAGTGTGATCCAAGTGACTCCTATTTTATATTCCCTGGATGGGTTTCACTTATGTGGGTGGGATAGCACCTTCCTTGCCACTTGAGAGGTAAAAGGCCCAGCCCTGCGGTGGGTTGGTGTCAGAGGGTTTAGAATAATTCCCACTGCCACTGGGGAGCTCTTTCTGACCCTGCATGGTGGTTGTGGTCAGTGCAGAAATGGAGAAGAGTCAGTTAAGTATCTTTTTAACTTTAGCAATTATGTCTTTTTAATCTTTTGTTACTAGTAAGGTTGTTGGTTTTTTTTATTTAATTTCATTTTAAGCTTCACATTGAGTTTAACTCCCATCCTGATTCACTGGACTGCCTTGAGTTAGGCCTGGCCCAGAAGACTTCCTCACTTCCAGAGTTTAATAAGCCTCATGAAATTGAGATGCTACTGGGGAGCCCTATGTTGGAGGAACCTGTAGGTCCCTCTCCTGAAGTTAGCTCTGTGTGGAATGCAACATACTGAGGCAGGGAAGGAAGAGGAGGAGGAACCTCAGTTCTTGATGGTTTGATTTGAGGCAAGTATAAGGGGAACTAGGTGGCTCAGTGCATAGCGTACCAACCTTGGAGTCAGGAAGACTCATCTTCCTGGGTTCAAACCTAGCCCCAGACACTTGCTAGCCCTGTGACCCTGGGAAAGTCACTGAACTCCATTTGCCTCATTTTTCTCATCTGTAAAAGGAGCTGGAGAAGAAAATGGCAGACCACTCCATTGTCTGTCAAAAAAATCCCAAATGGGATCACAGAACAACAATCAAGTTTATTTGTCTATCACATTGTCAATTTAGTGAGATTTCGCTCAAGTCCTGTTTTTCCTGACAGCTTTGGGATACACCCCTGACCTCCCTCCAGCTGTCTCTCAACTGTCATTTCTAGAACTTTGTAGCTGAAGTTCCATTTGTCTCTTATTTCCTGGATTCCTCTTGATAGGACCAGGAGTACCCTCTGCAGATCCACGGAAGAGCCAGCCACGCTCGTGATTAAGGCATGAGCCCCTTGTGGTTTCTCTCAGTAGAATTCAATTCAGTTGCTGCTTTATTGTACTACATTAAAAGGGATTTTTTTCATGGTTACTTTCTAGACAAACGCAAATCCCTTAGATTATTACCTGGTCACTGTTTTATTATTGTTTGGTTATGTGGCGTGCCTCCTGATTTTAGCAAAAGAGGAGATATTTCTGCTTCTCACAGCACTGAAAGAGAAAAGACAGTCAGCCCACTAATATTGATGGAGTTTGGGTATTCTGCATTAACTTGATCAGCATTGTAGCAGAAAAGAGTTCTGTCAAGCCAAGAGGCCCTGGGTTCAAATCCCGCTTGGGATTTGATGGGCCTTGAGCAAGTTGCTGAACATCCCTGGGCCTCATTTTCCTCATGTAGAGGATGAGGGGGTTGAATTAGATGTCTTCTGGGGTTCCTTCTAACTCTAGTTCTATGATCCTATGCAATACCACACTTCAGCCTCATCTACATGTTGGTAAGATTCTGTTTTCATGAATGTTTAAGAAAGCTTTAGGCCAGTCAGTAGTGGCAGATACATTTAGACTGTAAGAGTAAAGAAAGAAATGGATCATGTAAAAGCCCAGGCTGGAAAGTTCACCTCGGGGCTCCAGATTTGCATTTTACCTTTAGGGAGAGCTTATCCAAAATGGGTCAGTTGGAATGGCATTGGTATGAAGCACCATATTTAATGTGATGGTAAATAATCACATAACTAAGGCCTATAAACATTTTTACAGTTAAATGCATTGATTTTTTAAAAAAGTATTTGGTCAGAATTAATTTTGAACCAGCAATATCATTTGCTTTGCCCTAATCATTACTGTCAAGTTTTAAACTTAAAAAGTTGGCTTTAAGATCTGGGATAATGAGACTGAAAAATGAAATACATTTACCATTCTGGCCATCTCCTCTACACACACGAATGGAGAAGCCTCTCTGACAATGAGAAGACCTTGGAGGGCTCTCAGTGAAGACTGCACTAATGAGATCTGTGATACATCAAATCATCTAAGTATGTTGGACAGTCACAGACACGGGGAACATGGAACGGATGGGTCCTTCCTTTCAGACTGAGTTTCATCCTTGTGATGTGTCTGTCATCATCAGGAAGGTTAAGGTCCTCTACAGTTTTTAACATTTGTCCCGTTTCTGTCTGGCTTATCCATAGCTGTTAGCATGTTGTCTCCCCCATAGAGGGGGGAGTTCCTTGAGGGCAGGGATTATCTTTTGTCTTTGTAACCCCAGTACTTAGCACGGTACCTGGTGCACAGTAGGTACTGAATAAATGTTTACTGACTTTTAGAGACAGTGTGGTATGATAGAAGCAATGCCAGTCATGGGGCCAGGAATACCTGGGTTCAAACCTCCTCTTACAGTTTTCAGTCTTCATGACCCTGGGCAAGTCATAGGCTCATAGATCAGAAGCTGGAATGAACCTCCAAGTCCAACCCCTCATTTTATAGATGAGGAGACTGAGACCCAGGGAAGTTAAATGACTTGTCTGAGGTCATGTAGGTAAACTTTAGAGGCTGGACCAAAGCCTCGGGTGCAGTGGGTACAATGGGCCAAGGCCTGCCTCAGACACAGTTTGACCTTTGCAAGTCCCATAACCTCCTCCTCTCTAAAATGTGGGGTGATCATAGCACTGACCTTCCAGCGTTGTGAGTGAGATGTGGTGTAAAGCACTCTGCATATGATGTCATCATTATTATTCCCAAGTTCTCCTGCTCTAGCACCTGGGCTCTTCCCACTGTCCCAACCTGTGCCCAAAGACTTTCCTTAGGACTTATTTACCGGGCCTTCCCCTAGGTGGGATACTAGTGGAGGGTAGTCTCATGGTAGGAACTCCCTATACAGCAAAATAGTCATGGACCTCTGGTTAAATGACCCCCCTATTCACATGGGCCTCACTTTAAGAGGACTCCTGGCCCATCTCAGTCCCTCTGTAGATCTGTGGAGAATCCCTTCTGTTTGGAAAGCACCAGAGCAGCCCATGAGACAATGTTCAAGGGCACCTAGACCTAAACACAGTGAGAGAAAATGTTGAGATTGGAAACCAGGATCATTGTATGGGCACTGTTAACAGTTGTTCTGATTGAATGCTCAATTAAGGTGAATGGCCCACCAGCCTGCTAGTTATGTGGTCCAGATGACAAATGACACTGATGAAATACAAAACAGCTCGGACAAAATGAATCCATTCAGCGACATGACCATCCGTAAAGGTAGGAGAAGAGTTAGCATTAGACAAAAGTTGCCATGTTGGTATAGAAAAATATGTATGGTGAGGACATAAGATAGACAATTTTGAATATATAAAATTCAAAAGTTTTTGCACAAACAAGTCTAATGCAGTAAAAATTAGAAGGGAAACAGCTCACCAGGGGAAAAAAATCTTTGTAACAAATTTCTCTGTCAAGGATCTTATTTTCAAAATACATAAAGGACTGATTCAGATTTACAAGACTGAGAGCCATGCCCCAATACATGAGTGGTCAAAGGATATCAACAGATAGTTTTCAGAGGAAGAAATTCAAGTTATCAGCAGCCATATAAAAAAAGATCCAAAACACTATTAGAGAAATGTAAAATGAACGTAACTTGGAGTTTCAACCTCATACCTGTCAGAATAACAAACAGCGGGAAAATAGGGAAATGACAGACATTAGAGGGGCTGTGGGAAAACGGAGACATTGCTGGTCCCAGGGGTGGGGAACCTGTGATTTTGAGGCCACGTGTAGCCTTCTAGGTCCTCAAGTGCAGTCCTTTGACTGAGTCCAGGTTTTATAGAACAAATCATTTTATTAAGGGGGTTTGTTGTGTGAAGTCTGGATTGCACCTGATGATCTAGAGAGCCACATGGGGCCTCAAGGTTGCAGGTTCCCCACCCCTGGTCCAGCATTTCTGGAAAGTAATTTGGAGCTATTCCCAGAAAGTTAACCAAACTTTGTATAACCTGTGAGCCAGCTGTTCCACCATGGTGCCTATGTTATCAAAGAAAGAGAAAAAACATCTTTATTTACAAAGACATTGATAGTAGCTCTTTTTATGGTAGCCTCCAAATGGAAAACTAGCAAAGTATCCTCTTGTTCAGGTATAGCTAAACAAGTTGCAGTGTCTGAATGCAATGGATTATTATTGTGCTATATTCAATTATAAAATGGACAATTTCAGAGGAAACTGGAAAGATCTTTGTGAAATGAGCAGTGAGTAGAAGTGAACAGAACTGAGAAAGCAGTTTATACAATGATAACATTATAGAGAAAAACAACTTTGAAAGACTTAGAATTCTGATCAATGCAGTGATCAACCACGAGACCAAAAGACTGAAGATGAAACTCACCAGTCGCCGCCACCTGTCAGGTTGGTGAGGAGCTTCTCTGTACAAAGAACTATACTTTTCTGGCCATGGCTAGTGGAGGGAATTGTTTTGTTGAACTGTATATTGAGGGATTGATTTTTGTCTGGGGGTAGTTGTTTGGTGTGTTTTTTTTTTCAATGAGGAGGAAGTAGGGGGAGGGACAAATGAATTAATTTCAAAAATTGTTACTTGAGAAATAAAATTAATAAACTTTTCTTTAAAAAAAGAAAATATTGTTTGGGAAGTCTGGTTTTTGTGTCTTGCTCCCCTTGCTTATTTAATCAAAACCCCTGCCCAAGGAAATGATATCCTATTCATGGGCACTTCCTTTGTCATTGATGCCACATTGTCTTCCTTGAGCCTCTCCTTATTCCCAACCACCATCACCATCACTACAAGGAACAACAGTGCAGAAACATCCATAAGGAAAGGTAGGAGTGGCAGGAAACAATGGGGTTCACTGATCATCATCTGTTTTCTTCTACATCTCAGGTATGGATGAAGTTGAAAATGAAATTTCTTTGAAACCCCTGGTTATGAGAAACTTTCTTTAGATTGGGGTGCGTGCGTGTGTGCGTGCGTGTGTGTGTGTGTGTGTGTGTGTGTGTGTGTGTGTGTGTGTGTGTCAGAGAGAGAGAGAGAAATTTGGAATCTCTTAGATTGTGGAGAAAGGGCCCATCTTTCTTACCATCACCAGCAACAATTACTGACAACCAGCAGATGGACACAGAGCCCTAGGAGTGGCAGCAACATCCCCCAGACCACCAGACATGCCACCAGCCTAGTCCTCATAGCCATAATCTGTGGAGGTGGCTCTGTGGAGAAGTGACCAGCCATCACTACCAACTGACCGCCATCTTCCACCTCTGATAGAATGGGAAAGAAGAAGGGAAGACAACCCAGCCTAGCGGAAGCATCAAGGTGCCCTAAAGGAGAGATGGACAGTATGTACCAGGCAGGTCAAACCACCACCATCTATCCTCAGAACCTGATGGAAACAACCTAGGACCCTGCACACAAAAGCCTTTGGAATAGCAATGCTGCCAGGTCAGTGTCCTCAGCCAGGACGTTAAAGATAAGACATTACATGTCTGCTTTGTCACTGTTTATTAGGGACCACACAAGACATTTCCAACCAAAACCTTCCATGTGTATTTGTCTCACCCATTAGAATGTGAACTCCTTGAGGTCAGGGACTGTATCCCCAGAACTTAGCACAGGGCCTTCCATGTAATAAGCACTTAGTAAATGCTTCATTAATTTAACAGGAAGGAAGGTTTCAGAGTTGCTTCCAGTTCTAAAGAGGCTTAGAGTCTCCATGACTTGGACTTGGACCAAGCCTAAAATTTGGCTATTTGTAACCTCTACTCATGTGTCCTAGTTCTCCCATTTTGGACCAAGTGAAACAAATCAAATCCATCTTCCATAAAATAAACAATCCTTCATATGCTTGAAAAGTGACTCTTCAGGACCCACACATCTCCAGTCTTTTAATGGTACTCATGTGACATAGTCACCACCATCTTCATTGCTTTCCTCTAGATACTTTCCAAATTATCAGTGTTGAGGGTTTTTCCTAGAATGGGGCCCCCAGAGCTTTACACAATATTCTTCATGTAAGCTGAGCAGGGCAGAGTAATGGAGATCTTAAAGGTTTGATGACCATTTTTCATGTGTATTGAGGATGTACCCACCTGTTTTTGGGTACGGATTAGATGGCCTTTGAGATCCTCTCCAGCTCTGATGTTCTGTGACTGTAGGTTTTGAGTACAGTGAGATTATCACTGTCCTGGGGTTGAACACTATGCCTCTCTCCATAGAGTCTACCACAGTATCTTAAATTCTATTGACATCCACATCAATCAGCATATATTTATTAAGTACCTATTATGTGCTAAGCACCATGCTTGGTACTGGGTGTACCAAAACAGAAGCAAGCAGATCTTTTTTCAGGGAAACCAGTCTAACCATGACTCCCTCATATTTTACTTATGATGTTGAATTTTTGAACTTCAGTGTAATACTTTTTACATTTATTAAACTGAAGGAGGAAACATGGAGAACTATAATTTGTTAATGTCCATCCATCCCTGACCATATATTTAAACCAGACTATGAAAGGATGACCTTAAAGAAATGTTGTTTAAAACTATACACATTCTTTTCCCTGTGTCATGTTAATCAAACAACCTTCTAAACTTTAATTTGGTCTCCTACTAAATCCATGTGCCAAAAATCCAGTGCCCTGGGTGATAACCTGTCGTGTTTTCAGGACAAATATAACCTATTACTGATCATTTATTCTGATTTGCGAATTAGTCATCTCTGAGTTCATTTCCCAGAATCAAATACTGGAGCACAATACCCTTTCCACTTTCCTTCTGTGTGAGAAAGAAAACAAGTCTTTCCAGCATGGTCTTCTAGGGTCTCATCTACTTTCCAAGTATAAAAAACCATGTAAAGAGACTACCTTAATCATTTTAGGCCGTTAAGATATTTAGTTTAACTTTACCTGTTAGGTATAAATTGGTTGATTCTACTGATTTTTTTCAGGGAGCAAAAATTTCCCAGTTGGAATTCAATTATATTTGACACTTTTCTCAGAAAGAACTAGCCAGATTTTCTACCTGCTATTTCAGTAATGAATAATACAAAAACTTGGAGGTTTTAGCCATGTCATTTGAAGCATTTCAAAGCACTTCCCCAAAGTTGTCCTGACTGGTTACATTATCCCATATGAACTATATCTCTATCACATCATCATCTTTGAAATGAGCTCATATATAAGATAGAAATTTTTGGATTATGGTTTTTGTTTTTAAAAGGAAGATTTCTCTTACACAAATGTGTTTGATATAGTCTGGGGCTGTCTTAGTTCTGAGCCTCAGGGCCAAATTTGGTCTTCAATTTCTCTGACAAACATATTAAAATCTCATTATTTCCCAGAAAAGAGAACCTTTTATGCCCTGGGATTATAAAGATAATGTACACAGACATCAATAATTAAGGACAGACTCTTCAACCTGTTATTAAATGCAAAGGCTAAGTAAAAGTGGTTACCTCTTCGTAGATAAGCTTTATATCCCCGTATCATTTTTATCAAATGGGAAATGATTCCAAACAATGCAATCTATAGTCAGATTATGATTCTCTAACACTGGATCAGTTTAGGTTGTTTTAATGTTATTGTGGTTTAGCAGAGATGCAGTTGGACTTGCAGTCAAGAGATCTGACCCTAGACAAGTCAGATAACCTACCTCTCTGACACAGTTTTTCCATCAATAAAAGGAGGCAATAATATTTAACCTGCTTATTTCCCATTGTTGTGTAGAAATCATTTTATAAACTTTAACGCATTTTATAAGTGGGTTAATATTATATTTGGGTCAAACACTTTTATAGACACATACTACATTTCAGAATCTAGCAGCAGACGCTTTAAATTCTTTATTAGATGTCACTGTTATACAAGGTGTCCTCAAAGTAAGACTTTGGGGACACTCTGTATGTCTTTTAAACTAATTTTTTTTCAATGAACAAAAGTCTATTTTCTCTGTCTCTTAAACCTTTTCTCCCCCTTCAAAAACACCCCCCAAATCCTTGCAAAATTATGCAAAGTAGAACAAAACTAATTTCCCCATTGACCATGTCTAAAAATACACCCCTCTTCACCTGAGTTTCATCAGTTGTCTTGACCGGAGTAGGTAGTATGCTTCATCACTGACCATTTGGAATTACGACTAGTCACGATACTGACTAGAGGCTTTCAAAGTTGCTTCTCTTTACAGTGTTACTGTTATTGTATAAATTGTTCTCCTGGTTCTACCTGCCTTATTCATCATGTGATACAAAATTTAACCAAGTTTTTCAGAAAACTGTCCCTTTCACCGTTTTTTACAGCACGATAATATTCTATCACATTTATGTAATCTCACTTGTTCAGCATTCTCTAATTTATGGATACCCACAGTTCTTTGCCACTTTGAAGAGAGCTGCTATAAATATTGTTATAGATATGGGTCCTTTCTCCTCTTCCTTTGAGTTTTGTAAATGTAGATCTAAGAGAGATACATTGGTGATTTTGGTGGAATAGTTCTAGATTGCTTTCTTGAATGACTGAACTAGTTTACAGCTCTACCAACAGTACCTTAATGTGCTTATTTTCCTGTAGTCCCTCCTAACATTTCTCATTTTCCTGTTTTGAACTTTGTCCCTATTTTATTAATATAGGCTTCATTAAATCATATAAATACATTACTTTTATTCCTTTACTGATAAAATTTAGTAGTTACACATCTGTAGTTTTAAATATAGCAGCTTGAAAGTAGATACGTATACTGCATTTAACATGCAGATTTTGAAATCCCACATTACTCTCACTACCAATAGCCATGTGGAAAACACCGTTATTTATCCCCATTCCTTTTATATTATGACCTTTTAGGTTGTGAGAATGTACCTTTTATAAAGAAACAAGAGATGTCACTGTGGACATTCAGTAAATTTCCCACATTCAGTAATATCTGTTTTGCTCCCAAGGTGCACAGAATATTTTACTAGGTACTATCAAAAAACAGAAGAAACCTCTGTCCTCAAAAAACTCGTGATCTGGCTGAAAAAAAGTTAACGTTTGTAGAACATCATATTAACAAGTGGAAAGCAATATAATACAAACAAAATATTAACTACTGTTTTCTTTCATTCTCCCAGCCCGCAGAAACATTCAGCCCCCACCACATTACCACAATTATCTAACTATTTAAGCAATAAAGCCTTTTACATTTTCCACATCATCTTTGGTCATTTGAAAAAGCCACGCATTATCCTATTTCAAAAAGAGACATAAAATGTTTCTAGTTTTTCAAGCCAAGAAAGCTGGAAAGAAATGCTATACTGAGTTTATCATACATGAGTCAGCAGATGGAGCACTGCTGGGAGACCTCAGAGCTTCTTCATCATTAATTGGCATGTGAGTTCTTGTATAACAAATACTTTTGAAAACAGTTTTTCAGTAAAAATCTTTTAGTAAATATTTTTATCAGGCAACCACTGACGTTTGATGAGAATTCCTGGTCAACAGGGCAACTCAAAGAGTTGACTCATGAAAATATTTGGAAAAATAATCAATAATTCTAATTCCATCAATAAAAGGAAGTAATCATACTTAACCTGCTTATTTCCCATTGGTGTATGGAAATCATTTTATAAACTTTAAAGCATTTCTTAAGTGGGTTAATATTTGGAAGTGGTAGTGCAAGGCTGGTGCTTCATGTCTCCTTGGTTATAAGGGCAGAGACAGGAGACAACTGGACAGGTCTTTTATTTCCATTCCACAATGCAGAAGACCGATAATAGAATGCAGGAGAAATAATGACTCAGCCAGAATCACATAATAATTAAGTGATAAAGCCTAGGGTAGAATTTGCTCCTCTTAGATGTAGCCTCACACTCATATACCAGTGACAATACCAATACATAATAGCACCCATCTCCCAGGGTTGTTGTCAGCATCAAATATATACTTATAAAGTTCTTAGCACAGTGCTAGGCACACATTAGGTGCTATATAAACATTAGCTATTATAATGATGACTACAGTGATTAATGCATAACACTGTAAACCAAGAGATTTGTAGCTTGGAGTTTTTGGGGGGAGGGGGAACTACCATTTATTTATTAAGTGACTTACAGAAAGATACCATCTCTGCCTGCTTTTCTTATTGGGGATGGTGACAAGTGTTTGAGCAGGATTGTAGTGTACAAAGTTAGAGGAAAGGTCTTCCTTTAAAAATTTATATGAGTGGGTTTAGTTGCACTTTTCCCCAATGTGAAAACCAGGGATAATATAAAACACTCATCTCAAACTCAGGAATCTAGCAATCTGCCCTGCTTACAACATAACTTGGATACAGGAAGCCACTGTCCAGTACTATTGAGCAGTCAAAAAGAGGCCACAAAGACCAGGCACTGAAGCCATGGTCACTTTATTCACAAGTGAGCTCCTTAGACCCTCACTCGGTCAATTTACTACCATTTTACATATAGTTCCAATAAGTCTTAAATTTTCCAAATCTGTAACAGATATAGTTAGAAAGAAGAACTAAAGTCAAGTACGTTGACTACAGAAAAAGTTGTCATCTAAAACAATGGAGGATATAGAAAAAAGAAAAACTATAAAAAGTAGACATCAGAACTAAAGGAAAAATAGCCCCACTATACTGTGGAGGAGTCCTCTATATGACATTGAGCCCTGAGGACAGCACAGCATGATGCTTGACATTACTAAAGATTTTGTTGAATCACCAAAAATATAAATATTACATTTATAAAATACATTCCATTAAAGAAAAAAAAGGAACCATATTACAATTTTAGAAAGATTTCCTTATAGGAAATGGTGAAATTTTTTAAATAAAAATTTTGATACTTAAAGAGGCACCTTGAAAGTTCTAGACAGTCTGGATTTTATTGTATTTTGTTCTCTGGCTGTTACTGAAACTCATATGTTTATTCCACTCCTTACCCTCCAGTAAATCAGAAAATAATCCCATTTCCTAAATTTCAAAAAAGAAAAGATCCAGATATTTACAAATAATTTATTCTTGGGTTTTTAATATTTAGTTACAATAAATAATAGTTATATTTTCCCATAGGTTTCATCAAAAAAGTATTCTTCATCTTGACATTTCAATTGATGATAACATTGGGAATAATCTGCTTGTTTATTTTCTGGTAAGTATTGTTTGTATATCTTAAATTATTAATCTGTTCAGGATTATTAATAATGATATGTTTTTATCATTGTTCAGCATCATATCCTTTTTCTACCTATTATCACAGATAACACTTCTGAAATTCCTGGTGGAAACTGGCTAATGTCTCCCACATTCTAAGTTATTTTTTTCACTGGGAAACCATTTAAAAGTCCAGTGATTCTATTTAAAAAGCACCTTTCTAACTTAATGGTTTAACATTACTTTCTTTTCCCTCAAAACTGTAGTAAATGCTGATTTTCCTTATTCATCAGATTCATCCAACTCTTGTTTTTCAGTTTGGGTCTTTTTCTCCCAGATTATCTCCCTTTGGCCATTCCAAATTCCATAAAAGTATATACCTACACACAGCTCATCTCTCAAAGATAGGCTCAATGCTAACAAAAATCACATTTACAAAAATCTAAACTTATAGTGCAGATAAATCAGAAATGGCATATCAGAAAACTGACTTTGGAATTAATAGCCCTGGATTCAAATCCCAGCTCTGTGACCTTGGCAAGTCATATAACTTCTCAGGGCTTCCATTTTTTCATCTATAAAATGAGATCATTGAACTAGATGATGCCCTTTCTAGATCAAAATCCAGTGATCTATGAACCACTCGATGCATCACAGTCACTGATGCTCATAATGCTGATTACAGGATACCTTAAGATGATAGTCACTTTTAATATATTTAAAAAGGCATTTGATGAACTAAAACTGTTAGGGAACACATTCACATTGTAAAGTATAGTTATATAGTTAGACAACCGGGAGGCCCAGGGCCAAGTGTAGATTCTGGGTAACAGTTTATTCCTGAATAACAGTCAATTGATTTTTCTTCCCCCTACGATACCTAGCAAATGATCCAGCAACTATATCAAAATAACTAAATGTGTCATAGAAAGAAATTCATACATAGGGAAGATTAATCTGTTAATGTTTTGAAAGATGGATTGAAACAGGAAAAGAGCAGAGACTGGAAGATCTCTTATCAATGTTAGTTGATCAGTTTCCCATTAGAACGTAAGCACCTTGAGATCAGGGACTTTTTTATGCCTGTATTTGTATCTCCGGTGTCTAGCACGTAAGTGTTGCCTTCCATATATTCAATAAACGAGCATTTGCCAAGCCTACATGGATATATATGTATATATGTGTGTGTATATACGTGCACACGTATATACCTATATAGACATATATAATGGTAAAGGTAATGGGGGGAGGTGGGCAGAGAACTCACCACCTGTTGGGAGGATAAGGAAAGGCCTCATGTAGAAGGTGGTGCTTAAGCTACGTTTTAAGGAAACCCCAAAGGAATTCTGAGGTTTGAAGTTAGACGTTTGTGCATTTTAGGTAAAGGGAACATCCTGTACAAAAGCTCAGACAGGAAATGGTGGACTGTGTGTGAAGGGATGAAGGGAAGTAATGTGTAATAAGTCTGGGAAGGTAGACTGGAGGCAGGTAATGAGGCGCTTCTGATGCCAGACAGAGGAATTTGTTTGTATTTGACTCTTGAAGGTGATGGAAATGACGGGAGTTTATTAAGAGGAACAATGACATGATCAGACCTGGTCTTTAGGGAACTTACTTTGGCAGCTGAGTGGAGGATGGGTTGGAAAGGGGCGAAAATGGGGACAGACCAATCAGGAGGATGTTGTGGCAGTCCAGGTGAGAGGTGGAAGGCCTCCGCTGGGCTGATTGTTGGGTAAGTCTAATTGGAGAACGGTTGTGAAGGTAAAACAAACAGGCCTTAGCAACTGTGTGGATGAGGGAGGATGAAAAATCAAAGATGAATTCCAGGTTACAAACCCAGGTGCCTGGAAGGACAGTCATGACCACAAAAGAAGTGAGGAAGTTCATAACACAGGTAGGTTTGTGACAAAGATGGTCCAAGGAACTGTTGATTAGGTACAATAATGCAAAGTTAGGGAAAAACTGCAATTTGTTATGCTCAGAGCACAGGCATCGTTGAACAACCGCCAAAAAAAAAAAATTAGTGAGCTCAGAGCTTCCTTTATGCATCCTTTTATATAGTTTTTGATTTACTGAAGCAGAATGAATACAATGGAATTTCAAAGATCAAATAAGGAAAGATAATGATTTCTAAATCAAAGAACAGATGACAGAAGGGGAAGAAACAGGTAAAAAGGAAGCTAGCCAGTTAACGCAGGACATGTAGTTGATAAGCTTGATTTCAAAGTCTCTAGCTAACTATGTGATGTCCTTATTTTAAGTAAATGTTGGTAAGAGGGTCAAGACTTAAATTCTCTTATGATCTGTGTGTGTGTGTGTGCGCGCGCGCGCAGGAGGAGGTGGTAAATTCAGTCTGGGGAACGATGCATTTGAGATGTCTCCAGGACCTCTAATTCTCAATGTCTAATAGGTGGTTTTGGTGATGCCAATTGCAGAGTTAAGGGGAAAAGGCCAAAATATAGATCTTGGAGTCATCTGCCTCGAGGTGATAATTACACTAAGAGTCAATGGTCAATGAAAATGACATACAGGGCCTGGGTCTTGGGAGCCATGATCAGGAGGCTTGTGGTTAATGGTACAGCAGAGAGGACGGAGGAGGAGCACCTGGGCAGGTAGAAAGAGAGCCAAGAGAGCAGCATCACTAAAACCCGGAGAGAAGAGTGTTTAACAGAAGAGCCAGGCCAGCAGTGTCAAATGCTGCCAAGAGGCTGAGAATAATCAGGGGGGAGAAGACTAGGTAAATATGGGATCCTGTTATGAAACAATTGCAATAGGCTAGCCAGGGGGTGATGAGGGCCTGTGCCAAGGCAGGGCAATAGGGGCAGAAAGGAGATGCTGTGCGACCTGGGCATTGGATGTGGCTAATGGGAAATTCTTTGATAAATCCCACTTGGGACTTACTCTTTTTCTCCCATGATACTGATTTGCTTCTCTTTGAGATGGTCTGAAATATTGTTTTTATTTCCTGTCTATACTCTTTAGAATTATAAGGCCTATTTTAAATACTGTTATGTTTTTGTTTCTGACTAGCATTCCTATAAAAACCTGGGTGCTCCTGAATCCCTGGTTCACTTATATTCTCATGTAAGTATTATCTACTTTAACACAAACTGTCTTTCCGGCAGTACACACACACACACATAAAACTTCATTTTTGCTGTGGTACTTTTACCACACCAAAAGACCACTTTTATCATTTAAAATTATTTAATATACTAAATAACTATCACATTTCACTTGCACTACATATTGTTGATTATCTTGTAAAGTGGTTAAGTATTAGATATTAATAACATAACTTAATGTTGTCTTTTAGCCCAGCACTTTTTGTGCTAATCATTATACTAGCTTGCTTTGAAGATGCCCGTCGTAAAGTGCCGGAGAATTTCTTTTTACTCTTCATTTTTGTAAGTAGAAATCCTTAAGACTTATTATATCTGATCTCTGGGATAAATCTTGTCATGCTATCAGACTTTCTTATTTATTAAAATATATTTTATTCATTTTGCTCAGCCAAGATTTGCCTTTTCACCCTCTCTCTCCAACCTCCATTCTCCAAGAAAAGCAAAACTCATCACAGATATGTATAGTCAATAAAAAGAAATGTCTGCCTTGGCCACATGCAAACAAATATTTATTTCATTCTTCATTCTGAGTCCTTCACCTTTCTATCAAGAAGGGGGATGGGATATTTTCTTATCAGTCCTCGGGAATCTTGGTTGATTATTATGCTTATAAGAATTTATTACAATAGTGTTCCATTACATTTATATTCTAAAACTTCTTCAGCCATTCCCAGATCATGGGCATCCCATCAGATTCCCCATCTTTGCCCCCTCAAAAAGAGTATAAATGTTTTTGTTCATTCTTAAAGTGCGTTTTACTCAGGACTAATCCCTCCCTTAATCAGATTCCCCCTCTCCATTTTCTCTTCTATTTCCCTGTTGAGTGAAATGTATTTGTGTATGTATGTATGTGTGTGTGTGTGTGTGTGTATGTGTGTGTGTGTGTTTTCTTTTGTCTTGTGATCAGTACAGAAGAGAGTGAGGTCACAGTGCCAGTCCCTCCTCCTCATTTGTGGAACACCAGAGTCATTAAAATTACAAGGTAGATATAGTCATCATTTAAGAGAAATTAATTGAGTATTTCTGAACTTAAGGAATTCGTGTACAAATTAATAAGTGCTTATAAAATAGCACTTACCCCCAAACTTTTGGGGCCTCTAATAACACCAAGTAGCTATTGCACCATTCCCAATGCTATCCGAGCTTCAGCAAGTCTTTACAAATGACTTGCCAGGCTCAATAAGCAGTGTTTTGTGGCGATACAAGCACTTCAGCGAATCACTCTGTCACTCTGATAACTGCGAGAAGTTTCTCAGTTTACCCAGCGGTTCTGTTTTAAAATTCTGTTTGCTAGTTGTTTGGAATTTGGAACATATTTTGTGGGGACCCATCCAGGAACATTCGATTTAAGGGCTGGGAGGCTGGTGTCTGGGCTACTGGGCCTTAGAAGGCAAGACAGGACAGCTCTCGAAACTGAACACCAAAGTATGTGGGGTTAACTTGTCATCTCAACTCCTTTTTTCCTACTATGTTTCTATTTGTTGTGGGAACTTGGGACAGACTTTGGCAAGCACCAAAGGAGGCAGAAGCCTGATGGGACATAGTATGTTGTGTGCTGGGAGTGAATATGATATACGGCACTGAGGGAAGGCCCAACATTGGGCAGCTTCCTAGACTGTCAGAGAGATATGCAGAACTGGGAATGTAGACTGATGTGCCCAGAGGCACCACAGTGTGACACCTTTGTAACTGAGGGGACAGTACACAGGGAATGACCAGGGATGAGCCTGGATTCTTGATTCTAGGCAGTTTTATTAGGTCAGGCTAGTGTAGTTCTGAGCAACAACCCCAGCCTATAGAAGGAGGCAGACAGCTCTGCCAGCAGCTCAGAGAGAGATCCAGACACCTGAGAGTAGTATCTGGGGGTGTGGAAGGGAAGAGGAAGAGAGGGAGAAGTTTAAGCTCCTATAGATTCCACATGATTTTTCTGTTCCTTATGTGGAGTGCAATAAAGGGTGGTAAAGGCTGTTCTTTAGCTGACAATGTTGGTTTGAGTTGTTGAATTGGGACTTGGGCCCCTTTTACTTATGGATTTGGTGACCTAAGCATAAAGTATATTCTGACAATAAGGGGGGAAACTTGGCAGGGGGTAAAATGACCCAAATTACAAGGTTCCTAGGGGGAATTCTGGCTACAAGCCAAAGAGAGTAGTTTAGAAGAAATCTCCTACCTAGCATTAACCCTGGATCATTTAAACCTAGTGCGTGAGGTTTGGGGTCACAGTTTGCAGAAAGAATGCCATAAATGTTACTTAGGCTACTGGGTCACCACAAAGAAATCTATTTAACTTACAATGTGCTTGGAATATTGTACATTTGCAGTGGCTAATGGCAGAAGTAATACTGTTGCAATATTTTTATTTAAGGAAAATAGAAAAATAATATTGGATAAGACATTTTGAGTTTTTGAAAAGGAAAAGGAGGTTTAACAAGAGGAGAATGAGGAGTTTCTGAAAGGGATTTCTAGGAACCTTCAGAAACTTCAGAGGTTGATCCCACTGCCTTTCACATTAAAACTTAAAACATTTCTGTTTCTCAGTAGAGGAGTGTTCAATTCAGTTCAACCCCACAGACATTTATTCAGCTTCTGCTATTGACAAGACTCTGTGTGAGTTCCAAATACCAGGGTGAAAACTGAAATCGTCCCTGATCTTAAGGACTTTAGAGTCTACTTTGGGTATGTGTGGGTGTATATATTAGAAGAGCATATATATGTAGTACATACACCTCAAAGCTACTGGTTGTGTGCTATATTTTTACTTTGTGCAGATGGACTTGTGACTCCATAGATTGGCATAGAAAATGTTCTTTAGGAGAGGGGGGCTTAAAAGGACTTTGGAACCTGCAGATACATCCGAGAAGCTGACTTCTCCACATGGCCCTGCTTTCTAGCTTGTCCTCCCTAGAGACTTTGGAGAGAGGCTTCTCTTGAGTAAGGTTAGGGCCTGTCTTTTGGTTGAGTTGAGATCTTATTTCCCTCCTATTTAAAGAACTCATTCATTCTTATGTATTTTTTTTTTTTTGTATTTTCTAATCTGTAGAATTACCATTTCTGTTGTTGCTTTGTTTGGATATGTGGCTTTACTCACTACTTGTCATTTCATTTGTTTGTTCATTCCATTTCCTCAGTTTTATTTTATTTTCAGTTTGGAATTCTCTTCTCCCTCCTTCACCCATTGAGAAGGCAAAAATACAAATAATAATACAAATAATACAAAACCTATTATAAATGTGTACAGTCATGGAAAACAAATAGTTTTGTTAACCATGTCCAAAAAAAAGAGGAGAGAAACAAAGAAAAGAAACTAGGCTATCAGCTCTCTCCTTAAAGGTGGATAGCATGTTTCATCATGGGTCCTTTGGGATTGTGGTGGGTCATTATGTTAATTACTGAGTCTTTCAGAGTGGATTATTTTTTACAAATTTGCCATTACATAAATTGTTCTCTAGATTCTGCTCGCTTCACTTTGCTTCTGTTTGTGCATGTCTTCCACAGGTTTTTCTGAAACCATTCCTTTTCCATTTCAATAGTATTGAATAATTCAGTAGTGTTATTATAGCATTATCATTAATAGTGTACCACAATACTATTCTGTCACATTCATATGCCGGAATTCCGCCATTCCCCAGTTGCTAGCAATCCCCCTCAGCTTCCAATTCTTTGCTGCCACAAAAAGAGCTGCAATAATTTTTTTTTTTTTTAACATACGAGTCCTTTTCCTCTTTAATTTCTTTGAGGTATAGAGCTAGGTCAAAGGGGATAAGCACGGTTTAATAGCAGTTTTCCAGAATGTCAGAACTAGCTCACAACTCCACCCTCCTCTCCAGCATGTCATTTTCCCTTTTTGTCATCTTTGCCAATGTGATTAGTGTGAGGTACCGCAGGGGTGTTTGATTTGTATTTTTCTAGGGGCAGCTGAGTGGCCTCATGTATAGGGTGCTAGCCTGGGGTCAGGAAGACTGAAGTTCAAATCTCACCTCAGGTACTTGCTAGCTTTCTGACACAGGGCAAGTCAGTTAACCCTGGTTAAGTTTCTCATCTGTAAAACAGGGATAAAAATAACACCTCCATCCCAAGGTTGTTGTGGAGATCAAGTAAGATAATAATTATAAAGTGCTTGTACAGTACCTGGTACAAAGTAGGTGCTATATAAATATTTTTAAGATTAGACCTTTTTTGTGGCTTTTGATACCTTGGATTTTCTCCTCTGAAAACTACCTATTCATTTCCTTTGACCATTTATTAATTGGGGAATAGCTTTTTTCTTGTAAATTTGACTCCATTCCCTATATAACTTAGAAATCTGAAAAATTTGCTGCAATTTTTCCTCTAGTTTCCTGTTTTTCCTTCTAATTTTAGCTTTAGTGGTTTTATTTGTGCAAGAACTTTTTAATTTTAGGTAATCAAATTGTCCATTTTACCTCCTATGAACCTCCCTTTCTCTTGTTGGGTCATGAATTCTTCCCCTATCTGTAGATGTGAGAGATATTTTCTTCTGTGTTTCTTACGGTCACCCTTTATGTCTAAATCATGTACCAGTTCTGAGCTTACCTTGGTCTCCTTGTTCTTGGTGATTGTCTTTTATATACCCAGCATTTGGTGCCTAGAAGTTCAGCTGACAAAGATAAGATAGTGGCTAGCAACAAGGAAAGAAACTTTTCTTCTGAACTACACTTCTCCCTTTACACCAGCCATATTTGAGGGGTTCGAAAGATCCCAATACAAGGAGAAGGAGCAATTATCTAGTCACCAACCTTTTCCTAGTCCCTCAAGCTGAAAATTATACTCTCCTTTAAAGAGGCATGAGTCATATTCCAGAAATTATCAATCACTGACCCCACACAAGTCACATGTCTATAAACTTAGACAATCCATGAGGGCATATGGATCTAGCCAGAGTATTCGCATACATCTTACTTTAGAAAAATTTAAAAAAAGAAAATGTCAGCCACACACCAATATGGTGCCATTCTAACCAGGTTTATCAGGAGTCTGATGAACTTGGCACCATCACAGGTGTTCAGTGGGTGCTGGCCACCCCCTCTCCCAGCTTCTGTGCATCAGAGGCTCTCTCCAAAGTGGAGTCTTTCACTCATCTGCTGCCATCAAGATTTTTTTCTGGGGATATTTGGAGATAAAAGGATATCAATTTGTTATGGCTCCTAAACTTGTGGGCCAACCATTGACACAACTTCAAAGGTAGCATCTCAGAGTCACAGCAAATTGTCTGCCAGGATCCAAAACTCCATATAGACTTGAGAGATTTGAAGCCCTTGGAGCCATTTGTCTGTGTTCACACAGTTGTCATCTTCACATAGGTACCCCAACCCCACATGCAGGCATACACACAAAAACACACACAAACACACACATACACACATGCAAGTGTGTGATATATGAAGGTGCATGAGAAGCTGATATCCTGCAGGCTGGAGGCTATTGCTTCCTCTGGTACAGCCACAGGATAATGATGTAAGCAACTGCCATGGGGCTGCACCCTGTTGGCCCCTTTTGTGGCTGCAGGCACTTCCTGATTCTTATAGGACACTTGGTAGCAGCTCCTGAGGAGGCTGGCCAGCCGTTGATGTCTGTATCAAGGCTGCCCTTGGGAAGAGACTGGAGATGAGACTCCTGGTCTCACCTATACCTCTAGCTGATGGACTCAAGAAGGAGAGACAGCTAGGAGTGTCCATTTGAGGGATGTGGGAAGAAAGGGCTGTGGAGCTAAAGAGGTGGACCCAAGATGTTCTGAACGGACTGTTCTGCTCCTTACCCCTTTATCCCTAGTCTTGCTAGAAATGGCACAATGGGCAAACTCCAACCTGAGGGAAGAGGGGGAAATGAAGGAGGAGTAGGTCCAAATAGGTGTTAGGGTTGACTTCCTGCTTCCTGCCCTTCGATATTTTAAATTTCACGGATGGAATAAAGGGAAAGAGGAAAGCCTTCTGTCAAGTCATAACATCCTTGATCTTTTTTTAAAGGGAGGGGGAAACAAATCAGGAGAATTAACACATTGCTGGTGTCTGGCAGCACAGGCAGTATTCCACACCCATAGTCCCCCACATCTACAATGAAGGGAGAGACATATGTGTTTTCTCAGCTCCTCTCAGACCCAGGCTTGGTCATTATAATCACAGAGTTCAGTTTTTGTCTCCTTGTCTTTCCTTTTTACAATGTGGTTGTCTGTATTTATTGTTTTCCCGATTGTGATCTGTGAATCAGAATGAACTATTTCAAATAACTGTGAGTGCATGCTAAGAGAGAGATGCCAGCCGCAAAGCTCCCATCCGATTCCCGGGGCCATTTCACTGCCCTCTTCCTGCAGTGTGTTTTGAGCCTCCCCCCACCCTACCCCTGCAGACCTGCACACCTCAGTAGTCTGACTTGACCGTTTCTTCTGACTTTTCTTATAGACGCTTGTGGAAGGTGTGCTGCTGGGATCCATATCCGTGTAAGTCACAGGCTTGGCCTGCTCTCTCTGGTCATCATGTCTTTGCTTTCTTAGTGTGAACTTCTGCTGACACATGTGAACAGTGACCATCCTTCTTTGGTTTTAGTTTCTATCACGCCGAAGAAGTGATGTGGGCGGTAGGCGGAACATCCTTGGTGACCTGGGGCCTCATCTTGTTTGCACAGCAGACAAAAGTACGTGTGATTTCATGTCTGTTGGTTGTAAGGACCATCCAGAAACACCCTGGGCTTTAATGGGAGTTCCATGAGGACAGGCTGGCTTCTTTTGTCTTTTCTATGTATCCTTAGAGCTTCGTAGAGTGGCTGAGACATAGTAAGTGCTTAATAAATGCTTGTCGACTGATTAATTATCAAGATGCAAGAGCAGGGAGATTGTGAGGAATGAATGGGCTTCCTTAGGGACTTTTCAAGCCTTTGTAAAAATACTATTGTTGAGGTTTTTTTCCCCTTTCCCAAGATTGCTTAAAAGCAATATTTAGGGGAGATTTTTCTTTTCTTGACATAGTGTCAGGTAGGATTAGATCCCACATTTAGATCTGTTCAAGCCTGGATTGAGTAGGGTTCCAAGACGTTGTCCATCTGTTGCACCTGGGGGCCCCACCAAGAGACTCCTGGGGTTAGCCCAGTTCTTTAGGAGTCAAGATACAAGTAGTCCTCACTCAGCAGCTCACTCTTTTAGGCCCATATATCCTCACTTAGTCCCTCTAGCAACACGTACCCTACCCAGGAGGAGTAGGGCCACTTTCTAAGTCTCTGACAATAGGCATGAGGGAGGCCATTCTGTGAACAGGCTCTGACACAAATCCCTTCCATGATGGGAATGGGGGAGGAAGAGGGTTAGGAGGACGCTGAAGACGACGTAATTATTTTTCAGTGCACTTCACTAAAAGGTAGGTTCACGTTTAGGATGTTTGCAAATTTGCCAACTCAATCCGTAGCATTTTCAAAAAAGTTATTACGTCATACATGTATATGCAGAAAATTTGCCCATTTGCACAAAGGCAAGTCAGAGGCCTGGCCTAAGAGTAGGATCTTGTGGTTGTAGTAGTAATGGTAGGGTATTTTTCACATCAATATTTTGAAAAAAAGGACTATTGGGGCTGTAGCCATAAGAGGATTTTCAGTTTAGTTCAGAAAAATAAATAAAATTATGACAGTTTGTGGCTGTAAAAACTTCGCTTTGATGATTTGAAGCTATTTCTTGCTTAAGTACTCTTTGTTCTCTTCTGATTGGGTCAGGTCTGAGTTATTTATACTAATAATTCTTTTGAATGGCCCTAAATTATTCTTGTCTGGCCATTTTTTTTAGAACAATATGCTTATCTGCAAAGGGCAGATTTCGGACAGCATGCTATAGAGGAAAGAACACTTTCCCCATCCACAAAATGGGGCCAACAGTCTTTTCACTTCCTGTGTCCCAGGGCTATTGTGAAGTCTGAGTGAGAGAATCTCTAACAATGGCCACCACTGGGCTTCTGGGCAGTAACTCTAGGAGGCCACTGGAGTTGATTAAATAGAAGTGTGACATGGCAGACTGCTTTGAAAACTGAATGGGGATTAGACTGGAGTGGGGAGAGACCAACCAGCAGTTCCTCTAAGTCCTGTGTGTTTTGCATAATCTCTAACTGAGTTTTTATTTTATCTTTTCCTCAGTTCGATTTTACCAGCCTCTCTGCAATTCTCTGGGTTTTATTTTTCGTGTTAATCCTCTATGGAACTCTTTATTTCCTTATGCGTACCTATGTAAGTACAATTGGAAACCTTCTAGAAAAGGAATCTTTTAATTACCATCCCATCATTAGGAATGTATATGAGATTTGAGCTCAGAATGGAAGGGGGGTGTGGAGAGAAAGTAGACCACGTTGCAAGTGGGGAATGCTAAAATCTTTTCAATTACTCCTAAGCTGCTCCCAGAAATATAGATCCATCTTTTAAACAGAGGTGTCCATCCCAGTGAGGTTCTAATCCCCAGACACCTCAGTCTCCAAGGAATTACAAATGAAGGAAGCACAAAGGTGAGACCTTGCAGAATACGTCCAGGAATGACCTATATGCAAAAAGTGTCCAGAAATGCAGGATTAAAAGAAAGAAGGGTCCAGTCATGTAGCAAGAGCAAGGGGTAGTTGAGAAAGGACAGACAGCCTGTGAGCTGCTCTGAGGGCCCTACAGAGTGAAAAGTGAGGAAGACACCCCCCCGCCAAGTGCATGGAGGAGAATTCATGGGAGGATGCCAGCCAGGATTGTCCAAAATGTGAACATGTGCATAGGTCATGATCTGCACCAATGGAAGGTGAAGGGAAGGGGGAGGATGAGTGAGGAAACAAGCACTCATTAAGTGCCCACTATATGTCAGGCTCTGTGCTAAGCACCTGGGGAGTGGGTGCTATTATCTCCATTTTACAGATGAGGAAATGGAGGCAAATGGAGATTCAGCGATTTGCCCAGAATCACACAGCTAGTAAAGGGTCTAAACCTGGATTTGAACTCTGGTCTTCCTAACTCCAGAGCCAGCATTCTCTCCACTGGCAGGAGAGCTGATCCCCTGGTTTTTACAGTGAAGAAAAAGGCACTCTTTGTGCCAAATGTTGCTTGTCCAGAAGTGGTCTGATGTATCTAATACATTAGGGATGCTGTTACTCTGTATAATGACCACTGGTCACCATTATTTTCTGTGCAGAGTGTGTAAATTGGCTTTGGTTTATGACCATGATATTGCTCATTAATCACTCCATCCCATTTGTAGGCTATAAATATTGATTTCTTTTTCACAGCCCAGTTTTTCTCTCTTGAGAGCGCAGCCACCTACTTTGTTTGATAAATCTAGTCCATGACTTTATCCCTTTTTAAGGACAAAGAATATATTTTAAGGACAAAGAATATATTGTAGAATATATTGTACCTCCCTCCCTTAAAATAGCCCTGTAGCATCTGACCTCTTTTCACTTCCTTCAAGGACTCAAGTCAATAAGTCAAGTCATCAAGTATTTATTAAGTGCCCCCTTCCTGCCAGGCACTGTGCTAAGCACCAGGGATACAAGGAGAGACAAAGCCCCACAAGGGGCTAGTGGTCTGATGGGGGAGACAACATGCAGGCAACTACACACAAGCAGGATCTACACAGGAGAGGCTGGAAACATTTCCAGAGGAAAAGCATTAGTATCAGGGGGGACTGGGAGAGCCATCATGAAGAAGGTGGGATTTTGTCTGAGCTTTGACGAAAGCCAGGGCAACCAGAAGGCATAGACAGCAAGGGGAACAATTTCAGGAATGGGGGACAGCCAGTGAAAAGACAAAGTCGGGAGGTAGGGTGTTGTGCTTGAGGAAGACAGTGTCATTGGATTGTAGGGTATATGGGAGAGAGTACATTGTAAGAAGACTGGAGCCAGGTTGAAAGAGATTTCAAAGCCAGAGGATTTTATACTGGATCCTAGAAGTAAAAGGGAGCCATAGGAGTTTATTAAATGGGGAGAAAGCGGTAACATTACCAGATATGTACCATAGGAAGGGCAGCTAAGTGGTGCAGTGAATTGATTGCTGGGCCTGAAGTTAGGAAGATCTAGGGTTCAAATCTGGCCCAGGAACTTGTCATGTAACTCTGGACAAGTCACTTGACCCTGTTTGCCTCAGTTTCCTCATCTGTAAAGTGAACTGGAGAAGGAAATGACAAACCACTTCAGTTCTTTGCCAACATAACCCTAAAGGGGGTCACAGAGAGTCAGACATGGCTGAAATGATTAAACCACAGCACTATAGGATGATCACTTTGAAAAGTGAGAGGAGGATAAACTGGGGTGGGGAGAAAATTGGGGCAGAGAGACTGACCAGCAGGACTACTTTTGCTGTAGTCCAAGCATGAGGTGATGTGAGACCTCACCAGGCTGGTAGCAGGGTCAGAGGAGAGAAAGGGGCATTTTCAGGACACATGGGAAAGTACAATCCACAAGACTTTACAATATATTAAAATGGGGGTGATGAGAGAAAATGAGGCAGTGAGGGTGACAGTTAAGTTGTGTGTCATCTGCGTGATGGGGAATGGCTGTGCCCTCCACAGTAATATGGAACTTGGGAATAAGAGAGCGTTTGGAGGGGAAAGACAGTTTCGTCAGTTTTGGACATGTGAGTTTAAGAGGACCACAGGACATCCAGTTGGAGATGCAAGACTAGGGGTCAGAAGATACTGTTAAGGTTTCAGGATGTATTGTGGTGGGATCATCTCAAAGAATTCAGAGTCAGACCACCTCGAATCCAAGTATTGGCATTTACTGAGATTGATGCCTCTCATGAAGTGAACTAAGTTCCAAGAGGAAACTAGCAAATTCAGAGAGAGCAAGGTGGATTTATATAGGGTAAAGATGCAATTGCCTAACAGAAATTATAAATATTAAAGAGGCAGGAGGGGTCTGTCAAGGGATTAGGTAATAGGGGATGGGTCCCTTCTGTGGTTATGTGGTCAAACATTCTGCTCATGTTGCCCTCTGATTGGCTAGCTCTTGTAGTCCTGTCTGGTCAAGATGGATAGTTAGCTATTGGGGTCCTGTCTTGGGCTAAATGGATGATGTGATTGTGGTTGGGAACAAGAATATACCTGTTCAAATATGTGAATTGAATCTGAGGGCAGTGGTTAGCTAGGGGCAGCAGCTATATTGAGTCTGGGGGCCTGAGGTGTGGTTAAAGTCACATTGTGTGGTTAAATCAGTATGTGCCCACTGTTCAGTGGGTTACATAAGAAAGTTAGAATGTTGGGGATGGAGGCAGCTTTATATTAGGATTCCATCAGATACACATGCATGTGTGCATACACACACATACATACATGCATATACATAGATATTTATATTTGACAATTCTTTAGTCAACTAATGTATCGTCCTTTGGTAACTGATTGAATATTGGCATTATGGAGTAACACTGTGATCTTTCTATAGTATTACCAATAAAATATTATCACATGGTAAGTATAGATGTAAATAAGGGTTTTTGGATACTTGGAATAGGCTCGGTTTATTAGAATGATAGTGTCATGTAAGTTATGAAGGGCAATGTCAGAGAATTAGCGGACAGTGAGATTGTCCCTCTAGGAAGAGGATTAGGACAAGACACTCTCCATATGCTTAGCGTATGATCACAGTGATGTGACCACCACATGTTACTAGAAAAAAATTCAGACAGAGAACAGTTACTGGACACAAGTTTGTGATGTCCCATCCTCCATGTGAGGTGTGTGTGTAGGGGGGAGTGTCTTTAATAAAATGGTGACTCTGATGAGCAAGGAGGGCAGCTTAGCGCAGCACTGAGGATCAAGCTTGAAAAATATAGTTGAGTTTTTACCTATTTGGTTGGTTGTTGTCCTTGGTTCTTGAAGAGGACAAAATGACATCACCATGATAAATTGAAGTTTTAGTGTGTATGACAGTGGCTGATCAGACCAATACGAGCTCGGAATGCTCTACCACAGGTTGGGTACAGATAGTCCTTGTGAATATTTGGGGTGGATACTCCAAACCTGCACATCCTACGTTACACTTGCCCTGTGTGAATCTCCATAAAATAGTCTTTTTGGCAAGAGTACATTTTGTATCCAAACAACATGGCCAGCCCTTTGGAGTTAACGCTCTCTGAAGCATAGTTTGAATGCTTGGCAATTTAGTTTGAGTAAATGTCTCATACCTTATGGAAGCGATTCAGTTTCCTGGCATGGCACTGGTAGACTGTCCATATTTCATAGGCATACAACAATGAGGTCAGCACAACAGCTCTGTAGACCTTCAGTTTGGTAGTCAGTCTAATACCTCTTCTCTCCCAAACTTTTCTTCGGAGTCTCCCAAACACTGAGCTAGCTCTGGCAATATGTGCATCAACCTCACTGTCAATGTATACATCCCTGGAAAGTACACTACCAAGTAAGTGAACTTATCCACAACATTCAGAACTTCTCCATTTACTGTAACCAATAGTTCCATGTATGGACAGTATGTTGGTGACTGATGAAGCACCTGTGTTTTCTTGGTGTTAATTGTTAGGCCAAAATTAGCACAAGCAGTAGAGAATTGATCCAATTTTATGCTGATAGTAGCAATCCAAAGTGCTTTTATGATGCCCTGAAGGCTATTTATGGGCCAATGTATGGTGCATCTCAACTACTCAGTGCTGACAGAGCTACATTGATTAGTGATAAGGACATGATCCTAGAGAAATGGGCTGAACACTTCCATAGCGTTCTCAACAGATCATCATCAGTCAGTGATGAGGCCATTGACCGTTTACCTCAGGTTGAAGTCAATCCCTCCTTAGCTGAACTTCCAACTGAAGAAGAGGTTTTGAGTGCCATTAGGCTCCTTTCATGTGTGGTGCTGGTTCTGTTCCAGCTGAGATTTACAAGGTAGGGGAATCACTACTCATACAAAAACTGACTGAAATTTTCTAGGTTATATGGCAAGAGGAGGTTATCCCCCAGGAGTTCAAGGATGCCCCTATTGTCCATCTCTTTAAGGAAACAGATTGTCCTGCAACAATCACAGGGGTTCTTTCTCTCTCTCTTAGTCCTTCCTTGTTCAAGAGGTTAAAGAAAGACTGTTGCCAGTTGTAACAGATAACTCATATGTGAGAGATGATCAGCATGAATGTTGTCAAAGATGTTGCTTTTATTTATGTCTAGATGTCTGAGAAATCTCTCTCCTCAAAGTTGGATGGCATTCCGACTTCAGGTAATGATGAGATGCCAGATACACTAGGTCAGTGGAAGACAGATCATGAATACCATATAGAGGGGGTTGAAATGTTCTCACCCTGAGTCATGGAGTGAAACCCCACCTGAACATGAAAAATGAGAGATGCCCACTAGATCAGACTTCACCTGAGGGTCGACACAGTCTTTTGTTCTGCACTTTAATGACAGCTTAGGAGGCTTGAGAGTGGCCCTGCACTAAGTGGCATTGGCCATCAAAACTTTAAGTGACAGATGAGACCCAGTATTCCATTCACGATCTGAAATTTCTGGCTTTGAAGGAAGCTCTCCCTGAGACTTTTAAAGACTATTCTGTCTTTTGGAGCATAGTTCCAAGTATGAACTGCAACAATCCATCGATTTATATTTTCACCAGTTCCAAGTTGGATGCTGGGATGGGTGGCAATGCTGGCTAACTTTGAGTTCAGCATTCACGGCTGACTAGGAGGGACTAACATGGATGAAGATACACTGTCCAGAAGAGCACAAGATGCTCTGGAGAAAGTGATTCTCAGCCCCCCAAAATTGCATTTCAAGTAAATGTTAGTAGAGCTGAAAGTTGGGGACTGTGTGTCAGCAGAATATGCAAATCTCACCGGTCTTCCTTGCCTTAGGTGGTCCATGGATGCTTGGCTGATTGATATAGTGATAGAGTAAGAAGCAAGGCAGGGATGCTAAAGGACTCAGCTGCCAGCTTCCTAAAGGCAGTCTGTCATTGAGAACAGTGGCAGAAGGTGGAGCTGGAGCACTTGCTGTACTGCTCTGCTGCTGATTCCACACATGGTACCAAAAGTAGCTAGTGCTGCCCAACACATGTGACTTTATGGCCATGAAAACTCTACAGCATGATTTTGGACATATGGATCAAGAAAAGACCTGGGATTTTTATAAGCCCTCAGTAGCTGCAGATGTCACTTAACAAGCATTAGGCATGCCTGGTGTACTCCCAGTGAACAATATAAGTGCAAGCAAACTCTTCGGGACTCACCTACACTGACTTCCAATCTCTGGAAAGAATTAGCAAGAACCCAAGTGATGGTGATGGGCTCCTTCAGCTAGGTACAGGCACATATACTCAGCCAGGAGTCAAACAGCCTCCATGGCTACTCAGGTATTTTGAGAGAAATATTTCTTAGTTTGTGGACCTACTACCAGGATCCAACTCAACCAAGGTAGAGACTTTGCAAGTACAATGCTGAGAAGGTTGTTAGCTGGGCAGGCATTATTTAATATGGACTACTTTCCCATTCTCAAGGGGACCTGAAACTTGAATATATCTGTTGAACTCTGATGAACGTGTCAGCGACACCAAGATCAGAACAAATCCATAACCAGAACAATGTCACTAAGAGAGATGCCAAAAGTTTTATACTCTGCCTGCTCTTGTTTGGCCACGATCCAAGCTTACCTGTTTTCTTGTGCTTTTGGAGTCTCCGAGGACTGAGAGCTGTCTATTTATGACTAGAACATCTCAGTTGAGGGAGAAGTTGAAGGAAGCTTACACCCTTGTTATACCTTCATCTAGAAAGAATAGTGAAAGAAATAAACAGCAGTGAGCATGATTGATGCTCACGTTATGGTTGAAGACCTTTCATAAGGGGAGAAAGTCCTACTGAGAAGCCCTGGTGTTCATGAGATGCACTAATCAGAACCATGGACAGCTACCCCATCCTGACCTGTAGAAACTGGGCACCTTGCTTGTTTACAGGGTAGACTCCAAGCAGGCAGGGATCAAGAAAAGATAATTTACTGCCATCACAGATTGTTAGTAGTTGGTCTCCTGAATGGGCAGGTTGAGACAAGAAGATGCTCAGATAGTGGGATCTAACCAAAAGAGATGACTTTCCAGACACACCAAGACTGTTTGATGCAGACAGTAGATCAGAAATGGATATCAAGAGTGAAAACCCTATGCATACTCTGTACCCGTTACCCGTTCAGATGATGGGAGAAGATTGTCACAGAAATGCTTTCTTTGCCTAGTGCTTCAGTCCTAGAGACTCCTTGGAAACAAACATTTCCCTAAGAATCTTTATGTTGTGCTTTTTGCTTTCTGTTGGCATCAAGCCCGTTCGGTAACTCTCTGGCAACCCTACTTTGTTTTGGGGTGATTCCCATCCTTACTGGCTTTTGTTTTGGGACATTTGTGTAAACCATGAAATGTGCCTGTAATTTAGATCTGGGTTTGTGTTGGCCTCTCTTGTATGGTTGTTGTCCGTTTTTGAAGAAGATGCTTTGGGATCTAAGGACAGATCTGGGCTTGTCACAGCTGACTTTGCAATCCCAAACCCAGGAGAGAAGTGTAACTGTCCTATTGATGAGCCTTGGACTGGTGCCTTGTGAGGGAGCACTGGTCACTAAAAACCTTGGGAACCATGTTTCTTCTCAGCTGGAAAACAGGGAATGTTAACAGGAGTTGGAGAACCAAGAGGTGAAGTTTTTGGTTGCAGGAGGATTTTGAATGAGTCCTCTGTCAGAGGGAAGAGATGAGGGATGTGACAATGGCATTGGCGACCACTAGGGTCAGTTCTTCTGCTCAGAACCCCAAGGGGGACTCCAGGAAGCAAAGCCTAAAAGGTGAGGCTGGAGACTGTGGCATCTTATTCTACCCATGGGTACTTACCAGGTGGCTGGAACTCTGAGGACAAAAGAAACTGGAAACAACTGTTCAGGAAATGCCAGCGGCTCCTGATTGCCTCCAGGATCAAATATGAAATCTCCTTTTTAGCTTTCAAAGCGATTTGTGCCCTGAAGTCTTCCAGTATCCTTACACCTTGAAAACTTTCACATACTCTGAAATCCAGTGGCACCAGCCCTTTCCTGTTCCTCCAAGAAGACGACCCCACCTTCTTGACTCCAAGAGTTTTCTCTGGCTGTCCCGCACACCTGGAATGTTCTTCCTCCTCTTCTCTGCCTCCCAACTTCACTGACTTTATCCTTCTACAGGAAGCCTTCCCTGGCCCCCTGCCACTCTCCCTCCTTCCCCCCGTTTCCTTCCCTTCCGTTGATTCTCTCCTGTTCATTCTATCTGTATCCTGCTCGTACACAGTTGTTTGCATCTTGTCCTCCCATTAGACTGGGAGGTCCTTGAGGGCAGGGGCTCTCTTTGCCTTTCTTTGTCTCCCCAGCTCTTGGCACAATGCCTGGTACACAGTAGGCGCTTGGTGAATGCTATCTGACTAGTCCTAATCCTTTCTGTTTTTGTGGCGCCCCCATCTCAGCTGTGCCCACTTTACATGCCCTCTAAAAGGGAGCTCCATGGGGTCCAGCCCATGGGCCCACTGGTCCTTCCACTCCAACTTTCTGGTCCTTCTCCTCCTACTCTCTCTTTTCTCTAATTCTTACCCCGTGAGTTGCTATCTGTCTCTGTGTGTCTCTTTCTCTGACTCCCTACACCTTTGTCTAAATATGCCTCCCTCTCTCTCCCACTCTGCACATCTCTTTTTGCACTCCTTTGTCTCTCTCTCTCTGACTCTCTACATCTCTCTCCTGAGCGTGCCTCCGTCTTCTTCTCTCCTTGTATCTCTTTGTCAAACTTAACATATGTGTGCTTCCCTCTGACTCTCCCTCCCTATCTGCCTGTCTCTCTCTCTCACACAGCCTATGTCTATCTATCTCTGTTTCCCCCGTGGTTTTCTCTGGGTCTCTGTGACCAAGTTTTAACAGCTTTTTGGTTTTTCCGTCACCCATCTCAAGAACAAGAAAACTTCCAGCCACTGACGCCCACCCGCCTATGGGGAATACTTCACCCCAGATTGTGCCCGCATGGTTTCCATCCATCACTCATGGCCTCACCCTGGCCCAACTGACCTCCAGCAGGGAGAGGGAGCTAGGCCCTTGCCCAAGGGGCCAAAACCCTGAGTCTGCCCCCCAGGCCACATATCTGGGGAGCTCTGGCCCTGGGGGTGGTCTGGCTATTGGCCTACTCTGGGCATTTCACATCATGTGCTTCTGTGTCCCAATGGGAAGGGAATGTCGGGGATAGGGGGTGGGGGGAGCAGCTGGGAAGGGAGAAAGTGAGAGGGAGGGAGGGGCCTCCATCTCTAATTTCATAATAAACAAACACTTTATTTTGTAAAAAAAAAAAAAAAAAAAAATCTCCACTCAGGCTGAGCATGGGCCTCTTGACCTAAGTCCCAGGTTGGAAGAGAGCAGACTTCGCTGAAGTAGAAGCTGAGCCCAGTGAGGTAGAGGACTTCGAAGCCCGAGGAAGCCGCTTTTCCAAGTCAGCTGATGAACGACAGCGAATGTTAGTACAGCGGAAGGATGACCTGCTGCAGCAAGCTAGGAAATGTTACTTAAACAAAACTTCTGATGATGACTCCGCCTCAGAGAGCTGTCTCCTCTCAGAGAGCCCATCCTCTGATCCTGTGACCCAACGCCGCAGGATGTTGGCTGCTGCTGCTGAGCAAAGACTTCAGATGCAGCAGAACTCCTAGCGTTCTCTTTTACCCTCCTCTGCCACCACCTCATGAGCAGTATGCTGAGCTGCTGTACTTCATCCCAGCAGGAAGAGGCCTTTCCCCATTCTGCCAGCTCTATGGAAGAGTGGGCTTGACTGCATTGCCGCTGTATAAAGCATGTGGTCTTACTAGTGTTTGGACAGCTGACAAATTTAATCTTTTTTTGTAATATTTTCTATGTGACACTTCTCCAGTTCCCTTGTCCACTCTGGAGGGTGGGGGGAAGCCAATTTTAATTTTAGGCATTATCTTTGCTGGCACCGACTAAACTGCCAGGTTGGGTTGAAGTAGCAAGGGGTAGTCTGGAAGGCAACCAGAGGCTTGGTGGCAGGCAACTTAAATTACCTGCTTTATATACATAGGTCACTGAAGGTACTAGTATCTTACTTCAAAATCTGGCAAGGGACATACGGAGAAAAATTCATAGAATGCTTACTAGATCAGCTAGCAAGCCTCTACTTACCACAGAGGCATTCCTTATGTTATAAAGGCCACCCCCACAACAGTTCTCCCTCTTAGGAAAGAAGGGACATGTGAGGAATCATGGGAAATGAGTCCTCAGCGTGGCAGCAGAAACAAGAGGTCGTTTGGCTACATGATTGAAAGATGAAAATAATTAGCCCACTTTGTGCAGGGCCCACTTGGCTTAGCCCTATCAATCGTTTAACCTTTCTACACCTCCTTGCCCTAAGCTGGTTTTATTTCCGTTAACTCTGGTGCTCCCTCCCTTATGTATGCATCCATGTGTCCTTTCATTTTCCTTCTGTGCATTTCATTGCCACCTTTAGATTTTGGGAAGGTCAGAACCAAGAGGGTTAAACAGTGAGCACTAGTTTGGATTTTTGATTCAGTGTTACAGTAAGTTTGGTGATTGGAAAGTCTGTGGGTTTGGTCCTTGGAGCAGCAAAAGACATAGGTAAATGAGATAGTCGTTACCAAACGGCTTTACTGAAGAAATAAAGAAAACTGTGGTGTCTTGAGCCCTTCATTTTGGTAACTACTCCAGTTAGCTTAATTACACTTAGGTAAGAAGTTGAGCCTACCTGCCTTCATAATAGGTCCTGTTCCTTAACTTTTTCAAATCCTTCACTCATTTAATGTTAAAGATATGAAACACAATCATAGGTTACACAGTTCAGTTTGTCCCATTGGAATAATTTTTAAAAATTAAGCATAATCTTATCACAATCCTTTTGGGAAGATTCCAGTATTATCTAGAATTACTGGCAAAGTTAAATGTTTTTGTTTTTTTTAATGGCAAGGTTTTTTTAGGCTGTTTAAAGGTAATTGGGAAAAAGGGTGGAATAGTAAATATGTAGGCAGAGATAATTTATTTCAATAAATTTTTCAAAGCCTTTAAAAAAAAAACTTAGCCTGGATGAGCTTCATCGAAAATACGGGACAGACCTGACCTGGGGTCTAACTGCTCGTGCTGCAGAAATTCTGGCCCGAGATGGCCCAAATGCCCTCACACCTCCTCCCACCACTCCCGAATGGGTCAAATTCTGTCGGCAGCTCTTTGGGGGGTTCTCCATGTTGCTCTGGATCGGTGCTGTTCTCTGCTTATTGGCCTATGGGATCCAAGCTGCCACTGAAGAGGAGCCGCAGAATGATAATCTTTACCTTGGTGTGGTCCTGTCTGCCATGGTCATCACCACTGGCTGCTTCTCCTACTACCAAGAAGCCAAGAGTTCAAAAATCATGGAGTCCTTCAAAAACATGGTTCCACAGCAAGCCCTTGTGATTCGAAATGGTGAAGAGGTTGTAGTTGGGGATCTAGTAGAGGTGAAAGGAGGTGATCGAATCCCAGCTGATCTCCGAATCATTTCTGCAAATGGATGTAAAGTAGACAATTCTTCTCTCACTGGTGAATCTGAACCGCAAACCAGGTCTCCTGATTTCACTAATGAAAACCCACTGGAAACTAGGAACATTGCCTTTTTCTCTACCAACTGCGTGGAAGGCACTGCTCGAGGCATCGTTGTATACACTGGGGATCGAACTGTAATGGGACGGATTGCTTCTCTTGCCTCTGGGCTAGAAGGTGGCCAGACTCCCATTGCAGCAGAAATTGAGCATTTCATCCATCTTATCACCGGTGTCGCCATATTCCTGGGAGTTACCTTCATCCTTTCTCTGATTCTTGAATACACTTGGCTGGAAGTGGTCATTTTCCTGATTGGTATCATTGTTGCCAATGTGCCAGAGGGTTTGCTGGCCACAGTCACAGTATGTCTGACCCTGACTGCCAAAAGAATGGCTCATAAGAACTGCCTGGTAAAGAACTTGGAAGCTGTGGAAACACTGGGCTCCACATCCACCATCTGCTCTGATAAAACTGGAACCCTGATTCAGAATCGGATGACCGTATCCATGCCCTGCCCCTCTGCATTTCACCTGAGCACAACTGCCGTTTGCTTCTAGGAATCTCAGATTCTGCTTAAGACTGTACCTGATTGACCTAATCTCCATCAATCCAACATTTCTTAAGTGCCTCCTACGTGCAGGCACTGTGCTGGCAACTGGGGATGCAGATAGAGTCCCTGCCCTCAAGGAGATGATCTTCTACCTGAGGGATATAGAATGTCCTGGGAAAAGGAAATACAGGATGTTAAAAAGTCAATGCAAAGTGATGGAGGTGGGTGCAGGGGCAGCTGAGATGATTGACCAGAAAGTCTTTTGAAGGAGGTGCTGCTTGAAGGGAGCCAGGGCTTCCAAGAGGCAGAGTTGACCAGGTGTAGGGGAGAGTCTATGCAAAGGCATGGAGGTAGGAGATGGAATAGCAGAGGTGCTTAAACCTGAGGGTGCATGAACTTGTTTGTTTTAATTTGATGGCTGAATTTCAATTATCTCAAGGTTCTTCTGCAATCTGATTGTATTTTGTTTATGGATTTTAAATATTATTCTGAGGGGTCCTTGGGGTTCACCAGAGGGGTCAGTCATAGAAAAAATATGAAGAACCTCAGGGTTGGGGTGTAGATTTCCCCCGTGGGTGGGAACCTTGCTTACCTGGAAAGAGGCCTGAGTCACCTTAGGAGGAGCTTTTCGAGCTAAGCAGAAGAGTTTGTCCTGAAGGCAATGGGGAGCCACAGAAACTTCAGAAGCTGGGAGGCTGGGGGAGGGGTGGGGTGACCTGACTAGGAATATCAGCTACATGAAGGATGGAATGAAGAGGGGAGAAACAGGGGACAGGAAGAACAATTAAGAGGCTGTTGCCACTGTCCAGGGGAGAATGAGAATGGCTTGGGTAGGAGTGGAGAGAAGGGGATGCAGACCTGACCATTCCAGAACACGAGGTTTAAAGGGAACATCGGACTTGTCTCCAGTTAGTTCTAGGGTCCCTGAGCTCAAGGTTGTCTCCTTCCCAAGAGTAAGTGTGATGCTCAGGAAGAGCAGGGATGATAGCCGTCTTCTCTAGCATCTCTCGCTTAACACTGCTGCCCACGGATGCTGGTTAGTTGGTTGGTTTTACCTATGTCAGAAGCCCCCGACTTTCTCTTTCTGCTTTACAGTGGCTCCATTTGATATTCGCCGCTCTTGGAACGCTGTTTTTTTCAGTGGTAAGTCCATCTTTCTTTCCCTTTCTCAAGCTTTTAGGAAAGGAAGTAAGCGATTTCGATGGCATTAATTACTTAAGCTCAGCCAGAGAGGCCCTTGGGGAAGGCTGAGATTCACCAGTGGGTTCCCATGTGGCTTGGGTGCATGTTTGTGGGGCCTGGTCTAGACAGCCCTTTGGGTTAATGCCCTGTAACCAGGCAAACACGAGGATCTTTCTAGATCCAAGGGCAGGGCAAAAGGGACGGAACAAGCATTTATTAAACACTTACTATGTGCTATGCACTGAGCAATATTATCTCATTCACAGCCACCCTAGGAGGCAGGTACAGATGAGGAAGCTGAAGCAAAGAGAAGTTAAGTGACTTGCCCAGGATCACACAGCTAGGGAGCATCTGAGGCTGAATTTGAACTTGGGTCTTCCAGACTCCAGGCCCTGCTCTCTAACCACTGTACCACCTTAAACCAGTTGCAGTGGGAGGGACTAATCTGTGTGTTTTTAAACAGGCATAGATACATACAGATAGAAATAACAAGGAATAACTCATAATTACATACCCCCCAGAATGTATGAAGAGTGCTTTCCTCACAAGGGCTCTGTGAGTTTGGAAATACCAGCACCATCATTCCCGATTTACATGCAGGGAAATTGAGGTTGAGAGAGGAGGTGATATGGCTAGAGAAGCACTAGAAAAATCATTTTGTTGGCGGAGTGGCGGGCAGGTTAGAGTGGGGAAATGCTGGGAGGGCGGCAGTAATTGCTATTGCAATAGTCCAACAATGGTCCCTTGAGATTGCAAATGGTGGGCCCAGCTCCAGCTGCTCGCCTCAACTGCTGATCTCTTCCCTTCATTGGCCACCCCCTCCCCAACCCCACACACAAAGTGATGCGAAATAAACCTTCTAGTGACACTTAGTAGGACTGGTGAGGGTGGGGGGGAGTAGCAAGGCAGCATGGACCTAGAACAGGGAGGGAGGAAAATGGAGGAGCTGCGTTAGAGGCTTCCCTACCTGCTTTAGGATGGGACAGGAGGAGACTGGACCAGCTCACAGGGACAGTAGCTGGTCCCATTCTACTTCTTGGAGAACCATGCTCTGGTTCATCCCTCTACCTCTTGTTCCTCCTCCCCTCTCTTTCCCCTTCCTTTCTACCTCTCTCTCCTTCCTGCCTTTCTCCCTCCTTCCCCCAATAAGGTAAATGAAGCCCAGAGAGGTTAAGGAAGCTAAGTTCTGCCAATTCTTTCAGTATATCAAGTATTCAGGGGGTGGGTGACTCAGTTGTTTAGAATGTGATACCTAGAGAAAAATGGCTATTCTGGGCTAGTACTGCAGCCCTATCTCTGGCCTATCTTGCTACTAACCCTGTTTGCTCATGAGGGGTACAGGCCAAGAGAGGGTGGGTAGAATAGCCAACTCTCTCCCTCGGTACTGAGAAAATAACACAAAAGCCCATGTCCACCTGATGGTAAGGAAGTCATTAACACTGCATGTGAGCCATGCTGTCCTGATACAGCCTTTAGCTGTGATCTCTAGATCACTTTCAGTGCACAATAATTACTTCTTAATGAAGACGGTTTGGTCCAATGTGGGTGTGGGCTGCTAGGTCCCCAGGAACTTCAAGAGGCATCAGCTGCATTAACCTGTGTAGCCCCCCACCCCCAGTCTTCCTCAGTGGACAAACTAGTCAGAAGCAGGATGGAATGATGGAAAGAGCTGAATCTGTTGTCAGAAGACCTGGGTTCAGATCCCGCCTCGGCCACCCTGAGAGTCCCTTGGCCTCTCTGGTCTATTTCCTGATCAGATGCCAGTGGCTGAGAAGTCCTCTCAAGCCTCCCAAGCCAGGACTCGCCTGCTCTGCTCTTGAAACGCCCCTGTTTAACGCAGGCTACAACAGATGGACAGGGTCTACATTTTGTTAAATTTTGTCCACCTTCCTGTTCGTTGGTGCTTGTCAGGACAGAATAACAGACAATGTCATTTTAAAAGTAAATTCCAAATGTCCCTGCTTGCTCAGCACTTTCCCAAAGGCCTTTAAAATGTCTTTCCCATCATAATTAGCCGTAAAAGACTTCTATTGCAAAGATCTGCTTGAGCTGGCCTTTTAGTGTGGGTTGAGTTTTAAGAGAAATCTCTACCCATGGGGTGAATGTAATATTGAAAAGGTATCTACAATACTAGTCTTTGGCAAAAGGTGTTTTATAATGATCTGTTTTGTTTGGGCTGTGTGAGGGCCTCCTCTTAGGAAGTAACAAAGTCAGAAGTTCTTCTGGGGTTTTGTTAGAAGCAGCCCACCCCAGTGTTGAGACTTCAGTCTGGTGGAAAGCTGGCAGATGGAATTTGAAGGCGCTGCCACATGTGGTCTCTGTGGGAGGCTCCCACAGACTCAGAGGCAGGTCCCTTGTGCACTCTGGGTGAGAAAACTCTCCCAGAAATCAGCAGACCAGAAAAGCTTATCATGGAGGGGACCATGTCAAAGTGTAGGCAAACAAGGGACTTTTTACCTAGAATCATGTCCTCCTCTTCTGGATGCCCTCTGCTCCCTTTCTAAGCTTTGTACCACTTGACAATTGGGTAAGAGTGGAGGGTTCCGTTGCGGTCTTGTTCATCGGATCATCCCAAGTCTGGTTTCTGTCCAAGAGAATTCATTTCCCCCATGAGGAAAAGCTGGGAAAAGCTGTTGAAATTGGATGATTATGGGAAAGTTGGGTTTTAGAGGTTTGGAATAATCCTGACCTATTTATGTTCACACTTAATCAAGATTTCATTTTCTGGATAACTAAATAATTGCAGTTTATTACTAATGCTGATAGTCATATCTCTCTGGGGTCTGGCTAGGATATGTTTTAAAGAGCACCGGCTCTGTGATTCCAAGGGAAGAGAAAGGCCACTTTATAATGAGGTCTTTGGGGGACTTTTGTAAACAAACTTCTCTTGGAAGAATCACAGAGTCTCTGAGAGGGAAAGGCCCCTGAGGTAACTCCCGGCCACCATGCTGACAAGGGGTCACTCTCCACCTCCCAGGGTAGTCCCTTGTACTTTTGGAGAGCTCCAGTTGTTAGGAAGTTTTTCCTTCTATTGAGCCCGAATCAAGGGCCCTCATGGCTCCTACTTTTGTCCCCTGGGGCTAAAAAACCCCAGCTCTTCTATTTGCAAGCCTGCAAATATATGAAGACAGCTGTCAGGTTTCTGAGACGTTTTCTCAAGACTAAACTTCTTTCAGCCACTCCTAGGTCGTGGCTTCTAGTCCTCCCCCTGTCCTGATCAGCCTCATCAGGATGTACGTTAGCTTGTGTGTGGTCTTCCTGAAATGGGACATCACAGCTGACAGCAGCCATCTGTGGTGGGGCCAGGGCAGTGTGTGGTGGTGAGACGATCATGCCCTTTGTGTTGCATAACTCCAGGACTGCATTAACTTATTTGGCTGGCACGTCCCACCTTGTGTTGACTTGGTGGTCCCCAAACACCTTCAGATTTTTCTGTTTCTTAACCCTACCTTCTCTTGTGAAGTTGACAATTTTAACTTGAGTGTGAACTTAAAAAATGTATCCCTACTAAATTTTTCTTATTTAATTAGACCCCTGCCGCTTAGTAAGGACTTAATAAGTATTTGTTGATTGATACAACAAACACAAATGAGTATGATGCAAGGCAGAATGAGACCGGGTAAAGGAGAGATGTAAAATCCTATAGAAAAATCTGTGGAAGAAATCACCTTCACCATGAGTGCAAGCAAGGAAGGCTGCATGGAAAAGGGGGCACTTGAACTAGGCTGGAGAGGGAGATGGAGCACATTCCAGTCAAGGGTAGTGCGGATGGTAGGACTCTCACTTCCCTTTTGCTAGGAATGAAGGAAACAACCTATTATGTGTCAGACATTGTTCTAAGCATTTTATAAATATTATCTCATTTAATTGTTACAATAACCCTTTGAGGTGGGTGCTATTATTAACCCCATTTTACAGTTGAGGAAACTGAGGCAAGCAGGATAAAGGGACTTGTCCAGGGTCCCACAGCTATTAAGTGTACTTGAACTCTGGAAGATGAGTCTTATTGCCTCCAGGCCCAGCACTCTACCCCAGGGTACCACCCAGCTACTTGGGAATTAGAGTCAGGAGTCTTGGAGCTCTCTTCAAATAGTTGACCTTTTCTAGGTTTTTAAATACCATTGCAAGCATGTGCTAGAAAAAAGGAAGTGACTTCTGCCAGCAGCCTTAGTCTCTGTTTCTGTAGAATTGCTCCCAAGCAGCTATAGCATTTTGGACTGTGGAGGAAGGTTGCTTTATCTGATGATTTATGTCCTGTCCATGGTTTGCAGCTGGTGTTTGGGGGTTCAGAGTAGAACTAAGTAACTAAGCTAATGGGCTCATTTGAGCTCCTTTAAATCCGCACCCCCCACCCCTACCCTCCTGGTTCTGGGAACCTGAAAGACATCATGACCAGCCACAAGGCCCTTGATTGGGAAGACCAGGCCAGTGAGAAGTACTGCTTTGTATTACAAATGTAAACACTGAAGAATCATGATTTTTGTTTTATTTCTTGAAACTATCTTTTGGCAAGCAGGGTATTCTAATGAAATATCATGAACAGTGGACTTTGAAATATCTCAGAATTGAAATTTATTCTAGCTCCCATACACTGGGTCTTCTAAGAGATTAATCCCTTGACTTTGAATGAGCACATGCTGCTTTAGCGTAGAGAAATGTGGAGATAAGGAAGGATTCCTGAGTTGGCATTTCTTGTTTCTGGAAGACATTTGTTACAAATACAAATTCATCCCAAGGGAAAAATAGTACTTCAGAATGATACAGGACACAAACTGTTACCACAAACTCACTTTCTGCAGTTTTTTTTTTGTTTTGTTTTAAAAATAGCAAGCATTTACATGGGTTTGCATTTTTAGGTTTTTGATCCTGACGGTTCTGTGAAATAGGTGCCATTATTATCCCCATTTTACACATGAAACTGAGGCTGAGTGGTGATTAAGTGTCTTGTCCAGGGTTATGTATGTGCCCAAGGCAGGATTTGAACTCAGGTCTTCCTAACTTCAAGTCTGTACTCTATCCATTTGCCACTTAGTTCTTTGAAAATGTCACTTCCCACCCTCAGGAAACAGTACAAGAACTGTACCGTTTGGATAAAAGTGCCGTAAACATTTAAAAGGCAAAAACAATTGGATGATTTTTTTTTTCCTTTTCTTCAAGTACCTAGTGTTGGATATACAGTTTATGCTGGGAAGGAGCTATCAGTATGCCTTGAGTCCGGAGGAATATGTCTTTGCTGCCCTGAATCTCTACCTGGACATCATCAATATTTTCATTTTTGTTCTGCAGTTAATTTCCACAGAGCATTAACTTAGCCCAGTCTTCCAGTGAATACAGGAACATTGCTGCTGTCGATAGCATGCTAATCCACAGCATTCCAATCATCCCCTCTGGAACCTCTCCCTTCTTCCCCCTTTTAAAAAAGTTTTTAAATATTTAAATCTAATGTTGGACAGAATGTAGCCATTTTATTTTCAGTTCCCCTGTTGGGTAACAAAGCATTCTTGGGGGAAATATCTGTTCTTTAGAATTATTGTGTTAAATCATAAAGTATTCCATCTTAACTCTACACAGCTTTTCCAAACTTCAAGATTTTTTTTAAAAGGTTTTATGTGGAAGGTACACATACACAGCTTTTCCAAACTTCAAGATTTTTTTTAAAAGGTTTTATATGGAAGGTAGCTTCTAACATTCTTTTAGAAAGTGATTATTTCCTAATTTACATATTAGATGCACATTGGCTTCTGTGTGACTACTTTGTAGGATCCGGGGTCTGACTTAACAGATGTAAAGAACTTGTCAATAATAAAGTTGATTCCATAAACTTCCATTCATTCTTTTTCTTTTTTCTTCACTTGACTAGGACATTTAGAAAGTCTGGTTTAGAAAATGATCAGTTTTGCCCAACTCAAGTGAATTCTTTTAGTCCTTTGGCACACAACCCAGCTGGTGGAGAGGGGGACCTACTGCCGAAATGTGTGTTGTGTCAGCAGGGAAATCCTTGGCCAAATGCTTTTTCACTAACCATCGTAGGCAAGGCAGACTCATCCCCTTGATGAAGTGGGGTTTCTGAAATGACTTCAATGGATTGGATAGTTTTTTTTTTTTCCTAATGGGTTTTAGCTAAAAGTCTACAGATTTTTAAAACTGGGTTAGATAGAATGCAGGTGAGGCTAAAATAGTTTTTCCCTAGTTTTCATCCTTTTAAAAAGTTTTGGCTGCTGGATCAACTTGTTTCTTAGACTAACCTTGCTTACTTGCTTGGTAGAAAATTGATTCACCATCAGGACAAATATTCATTGAATGTCCCAGGCCATATGATTTTTTCTGAATATCATGGTACTTCTCTCTTTTCTCACATGGCAACTCACTGCTGTTTGGGAGATTTTTTTTTTTTTTTAAATCCCCATCTGTTTCAGTCTACTTAGATATTTGCCAGTAGTGACTGAGGGGTTCGACTTGACCTCCAAGAGCTAATCTACCTCTTAAGGGCCTATGATAAAGTAGGAAGCAATATTTTCAAACAAAAATTAGTCAAAACACTAAAATATAGCTGAATTATATTACTGAATATAATGCAGAATTTTTATGTCTAAGAGCTCATATCATTAAGAGAAAACTTAGCATAAAGAAAATGTAGAAGAGGAATGTGTTGGCCTCAGGGTCAAGAAGACTCTTCTCTGCTATTTGCAGCTATGGGATGTTGGGCAAGTCACTGAACCCCCTCAGCCCCCCAGCGACTAAAACAACGTTTATAAATGAGGTGCTGGTTTGAATTGATGGAGGGGGACTTTCTACATTGGAAGTTCCCTGGTACAGGACACAAACCAAAAATCCTACCACCGAGAGCAAGATTTAAAGAAACCAAAGTGTGTTGGTGTAAATCTTTTCCTTTGTCGAGGCAATCAGGGTTAAGTGACTTGCCCAAGGTCACACAGCTATTAAGTGTCAACTGTCTGAGACTGGATTTGATTGAACTCTGGTATTCCTGAGTCCAAGGCTGGTGCTCTACTTACTGAATCACCTATGTGCCCAGAATTAATTAAAACTTTACCTTCTAAGCTATATTTTTGCTTAATTTAAATGTTTTTTTCCCTTTGTTTACTTACAGGAGAAACCCCAACTGATCTCACAGGGCTTGTAGGATCTATCTTCTAAGCACTCCTTCCTTCCCTCCTCTTCTGTACACATAAGTAATCATACCTTTACCTATGGGTGCTCTCCACAAAGGAATTTAAATTCTGATCACTGAAACCTAACAAGATACCTTGGGGTTTACCAGCTAGACTTCTTTCTTAAACTCAAATCACTCTGGCCAATAATAGGTCTCGGTCCAAGCCTCGCTGGATATTACTTGGATTTTGATGGCTCAGAGTGAGTGTAAATAGCAAGAGTTTTGGTTTTAGTCAACCCTGACGGTCTTCCCTCCCTGTTTTTTTTTTTTACTAGGTAAGAGAGGGCATTCTTAGCCTCATTTCCTACCCAGCCTTAATCACTGAATGGGCATTGCCTCAGTGAAACTCTGAGACCTGATAAAGACCTTAGCTTTAAAAAGGCCAAGGTCTCCTATTGCATCCGGAGCCAAATGGCTCCAGAGGAGATAACGAGGTTGGTGACTTTGCATGATGTGCATGTCATGGCATCATCTGCCGGATGAAGGACCAACAACCTCTCTCCATTCAGCTGGAAAAGCTTCCTTTCTCCTTGTAGAGTTACTTCCTAGCCTTCCCAGTCCTACCCCTCACCTTCAACTGCTTCTATCAGCATGTTCTTCATGCAGCTTATGTCCGTCCAGCTAGTGAGTAGCCACTCGTCACTTCCATACGTGCAGGAGACTCTTGACTTCTCCCCACTGAACATCTCTTCCTGATCAGATCTTACTTGATAAAAATACAAGACTTTATTATTTTGCTCTACTTTGAAGCCTAGGCAGTGTAGCATAACAGAAAGCATGCTGGACTTGAGAGTCAAGGAAGTCAGGTTTGAATCTTGCTTTCAGTCCTTACCGAGTAGCCATGGGCAAGATACCCTCTCTGGAGCTCAATTTCCTCATCTGTAAAATGGGTATGATACTTGTGGTACCCACCCCAGAAGGCTGTCATCGGATCAAGTGAGATGATAATTGTAGCGTACTTTGTCAACCTCAAAGCGCCACTGTGGATGCCAAGTGTTATCATATTTTAAGGATGGGATGTTATGTTTAGATGACTCTGTGATTTCATTAGTATGTTAATTGTGTCAATGTAGATGAAAACCTAAGTCTGTGTTTCTTATCCTCTATAACTATCTAATCTTTTAAGTATTTCAGGGGCTTCCATACAGCACTGGGGCTGTCTAGTCAGTAAGATTTATTAAGTGCTTGCTAGGTTCCAAGCACTGTGCTGAGTGTTAGGAATAAAAAAAAAGAGACAAAAGGTAGTCCTGCCCTCAATTAGCTTAAAATTTGATGGGGGGGAAAACAAGCAAACATTAAAATAGATACAAACAAACTATGGACAGCACAAATAGGAAATGATCAACAGGGAAGATGCTAGAATTAAGCAGAGTTGTGGAAAGTTTCCCATAGAAGATGAGATTAGAGTTGGCACTTGAAGGAAGCCAGGGAGGTCAGTAGCTGGAGCAGAGGAGGGAAAGTATAGGGGGATGGATAGCCAGAGATCATGGAAAACCCAGGAGGCTGGTGTCACTGGATTAAAGAGTACATTATCAGGGAATAAGGTGCAAGAAGACTGGAAAAGTAGGAGAAGGTTAGGTTGTGAAGTGTTTTGAATGTCAAGCAGAGCATTTTGTATTTGCCCCTAGAGGTAATAGGGAGCCACTGGAGTTTACTGAATGACCTGACCTGACCCACACTTTAGGAAAATCATTTTAGTGGCTTAATGGAGGGTGGAGTAGAGTGGGGAGAGATGTGAGGTAGGCAGAGCATACTGCAGATGAGAGGTGATGAGGATCTGCACCAGAGTGGGCAGCAGTGTCAGAGAAGGGGGTATATTTGAGGATGTTGCAGAGGTGTATATTTCTATCCAGGATCCAGGCAGACTGGACTGCTTTCCTTTGGGACCATTTTATATCTTCCATGTAGCCTGGAATACACTCATCTGTGGTGGTGCATACTGAAGAGTACACCACGGAAGATTAAAAAGCCAAAAACTGTATGTGGTCCAATTTTGAATCGGATCTGATAAGAATGAAAGAACACGTAATTTTTAAGAAAGGACAAGAAGATTGTACTTTTATCTGGTTAAAAATATGAAGCATCAGGCAGCCATACTCTGATTCGAGGGAAAAAATTTGTCAAGTTAACACTAGTTATTTAGAAACATGAACTCTACAGACCAAAAATCCATGTTTTTCAAGGGGCAATAAAATTTACAAACTTGGGTGTGGGAATGGAGGGATTGAGAAATAAGCATTTGGAATCCAAGTCAGGCTACCAAAAATTCACTTTGTTCATCTAGATATGACTGAAAACCGTAAGATCACACCCAGCCCCCAGTTAATACAGAATGAGCTTTCCCTTTTTAGTAAAGATGGAATCATTTCATTAGTGTTTTACTTTGAAAATCAATGCTCTGCCTCACTTTAAGATGGACAGAATTAAGATTCTAATACAAGGAAAACATAACATTAATAATAACATAACATTAATAATAGATGATGAAGTTATTTGGGGACAAATGACTGTGGACTGAGTTAGCACCCAAAATATTTATGATGATTTTTGCCCAAGTGAATTCGGAGAGCTGGAAGAAAGGGTGTAACCGACAGGCTTAGTCTCGAGGGGGAGAAAAGAGTGGAGACTGAAATCCTGTATAAACACAGTGATTGCAGTAATCATTACCTAGATGCAGAAGCAATCCTTAGGAGTCCACTTTGGTAACTGCAGGATTAGTTTAGTGAGAATTAGAGGAATTTTGCCAAACATGCACAAAGTGTGGTAATTTCTCTCTTAAAACACTGCAATTTTCTAGTGTCCCTAGGCAATTTGTTCGTTGCAAATCTTGCTGTCAAGTTTATTAACATAATTTCATCTACTTAAATCACTTGTTTTGTTGACTTCTCAATACATCTGCTCTGCACACAGAGCCAGCAGTCCAGGAGGGAAGCTTTTTGAAACCTAGATACTTGAGAAAGGCTAGTAATTGGCCTGAAACATATTCTTTTCAGAATGGGATGAAGTTTAAGGAGCAGCTGAGCTGGAGGGAAAGACAGAGGAAGCTAAGATAATTCTTCAACTTCTCTGTAATCTGGTCTTTGGAGAATGATCTTCAATTTTGGTTGTAGGCTAATTCCCAGGTCCATGTACCAGTGTTCAAGTGTCAGTACAAATACATTTCTCTTTTTCCATCTGGCTAATTCTGCTTTTGAAAGCATTCTTCTCCTCATTGGCTTTTTGAACCTCTTTTGCCAATTGAGTAAGCCTATTTTTCTAGGTGTTATTTCCTTCAGCATTTTTTTGGGTCTCCTTTACCAAGGTATTATTGACCCATTTTTCATACTTTTCTTGCATCTCTGTCATTTCTCTTCCCAGTTTTTCCTCCACCTGTCTAACTTGATTTTGAGCTCTTCCATGGCCTGAGCCCACCAGACATCCACCTCGGATGTCTGGGATAGAGAGGCCCTGACCTCCACGTCCTTCCCTGATGGCAAGCATTGTACTTCTTCATCAGAAATGAAGGGAGGAAGGAACATCTTTTCCCCAATAAAGTAGCTCTCTATGGTCTTATTTTGCTTCCTTTTTCTGGGTATTTTCCCAGCCAGTTACTTGACTTCTGAGATTCCTGTCCACCCCCAACTAGATTTGCCCAGCCAGTGCTTGGGGTCCGAGATTCAAATGGGCTTTCTGTGGCAGGCATGGCTGCTATTCAATGTGAGTTTAAGTTCTGGTGCTCAAGTGGGGGCAGGGCCGCCTCCCAGGCTCAGTTCCCTCAGGGGCTTTATACAGAGACCTTCCGTAATGGAGCTCCTGTCTGCTTGGGGAGTCCCGGGCCGCCATTGCCTCTGCTGCTGCCTCCCGAGGGGGCCCGAGTCACGGAGACACCCCACTCCCCTCTCGGCAAGCCCAGAAGTCTCTCTCACTGACCTGTAGTGCCTGTAGGCAGAGGGACCTTCCTGGCTGCCGGGAGATTCCGTCCCTGAAGCCTGCTTGGATCTGCTCCTCTGGGGCAGTGGCCAGGGCAGCACAGGAGTGGGCTCTGCTGTCCGCAGCACGACGGACACCTGAGGACGACTTTCCAGGGCTCTCTGGAATGGAAATCTCTTCCACTGCTTTGGTGCGTGCTTGCTCTGCTCCAGAATTTGTGGGGAGTTCTCTTTACAGGAAATTTATGGGCTGTGGATTCGGAGCTAGCATACGTGAGTCTTTCTACTCCGCCATCTTGGCTCCTCCCCCAAATACATTTCTCAAAGTTAAATATGCTAATCTTTTAGATCAACCAAGATCCCTCTACTAGTAAATCAATAGTTGATTTTACTTTATCTTTATTATAAGTCTGAATATTGTAGTTCTGGCATGCTCTAAAGCAGGAATTCTTAACCTCGTTTGTGCCACAGACCTCTTGGGCTGTGTCTAGTGAAGGCTAAGGACATCTTCTCAGAATAAAGTTTAAATGCATAAAATACATAGGTTTCCCAAGGACATCAATGTACTGAAATACAAGTATCTAACTACTGAAAATTCATAGAGCCCAGGTTAAGAACCCTTAGTATAAAAACTGGTAACAGTTCTAATCTGACTTAAATTATTTAAATTTTAAAAATAAAAGATTTAAGTTTGCATTTATACAACATTTCATTTTCCTCCAAATATCTCATGAATAAGCTCACCTACTGAGCTCTGCCCTACCAATGGCTGATCCGATTTTGGGCAAAACAGGGCTATTTTCATGAAATAACATTAAGAATTAGTGCTACTGGATGGTGCAGCAAACAGCAAGCTGTTGTAGCTGTCCCATATTCACCTCCAAAGCAGGGCCCCCAAACAAATCCTGGAACAGCAAAAAGATGGGATGAAACAATCTTTTGACCCAAGGAACTTGGAAGATGGGCAAGAAAGGTCTGTGTTACGCAGGTAAAAGGAGAATGAAGTCCAGGACAGGAAGCATGCCAACAGGCCAGCAGCACCAGGACCCCTCAAGTGCTTCAGCACAGCCCTGGACAGACAGGCAACCTCCAGGAGTCAGACAACAACTGCAGTGCAGCCCTGGGAAAATGCAGAAATGCCCTGTGGCCTGAGCACACAAGACACAAACACTAGGCAGGCTGTCAGACCTCAATGACCTCCAGTAGTGCATGCCATCCCCCCCCCCCCCTTCAGTACAGTACCAGGTAAACAGCCATGGCCTGAAGCCACTAGCACAAGAAGCCTGAGACAGTACCCCTTCCATCCTGGAAGCAGAGGTCAAATTTAAAAGAAAGGAAAAAGATCTGCAAAGATAAAAAACAACAAAAAAATCTTATTACGATGACAGAGAAGATCCAGACACACACTCAGAAGAGGACAATGATGTCAAAACAACTGTAAGCAAAACCCCAAAGAAAAATGGGAAGTGGTCTTAGGCCCAGAAAGAACTCATGGAAGAGCGCAAAAGGCTTAGAAGTCATATAAGAGAGAGGTAGAAGAAAAACTAGGAAAAGGAAATGAGAGTCATGTAAGAGAATTATGAAAATAGAGTCAACAGTTTAAAAAAGAAAACGGGAGGTTTAAAAAAGCAGGATTGGCCAAATGGAAAAGGAAGTACAAAAGCTAACTGAGGAAAACAATTTAAAAGTTAGATTGGGCAGTGGGAGCTAATGACTCTATGACACATCAAGAATCAATCAAACAAATTCAAAAGAATAAAAAAATAGAAGATACTTCTTCATTGGAAAAACAACTAACCTAGAAAACAGATCCAGGAGAGACAATGTCAGAATCACTGGACACCTGAAAGCCATTATCAGAAGGAGGACTTGGACAGCATGTTTCAAGAAATTATCAACGAAAACTACCCTGATGTCCTGGAACCAGAGGGCAAAATCAGTTTTGAATCCACTGAATCTTTTCTTAGGAAAGATTCCCAAAATAAAAACTCCTAGGAACATTATAGCTAAATTACAGAACTATCAAGCCAAGGAAAAACTACTTCAAATGGCCAGAAAGAAACAATTCAAATATTGGGGAGCCACAGTCAGGGATTAGACAAGACTTAGCAGCTACAACATTAAAGGATCATAGGTCATGGGATATGATATTCCAGAAGGCAAAGGAGCTAGGACACCCACCAAGAATCACCAGACTGGTGAAATTATGCATAAAACTTCAAAGGAAAAAAATGGTCATTCAATGAAATAAGGTTTCAAACTTTAAGAAGGAGACCAAAACTCGACAAAAAATTTGATCTCCAATATCAGCACCCAAGAGAAGCCTAAAAAGGTAAAAAAGGAAAAGAAAACATAAGAAATTCAATGGGGCTGAACTGTTTACATCCCTACATGGGAAGATGATATTTTTAATTCTTAAAAAATGTAACACTAATCGTAGTTAGAAAGAATACACATAGAGAGGGTATGGATTTAAGGTGAATCTGAGGGAATTAACATAAAAATAATTTAGGAGAAAGAGAAGTATACTGGGTACAGAAGGATGGGAAAGGTAGAAGAAGGAAAACTATTTCACACGGAGAGGCACAAAACTATTAAAATGGAGGGAAAGATGGGAGAGTGGGCAACTGGCATTGCTTGAACCTTATTCTCATTGGCTCAAAGAGGGAATAATATACACAGCTGAATATAGAAATCTATCTTACCCAACAGAAAAGTAGGAGGGAAGGAGATTAATAGCTGACAGAAGAGAGGGCAGACCAGGGGAGGAGGTAGACAAGCAAAACAATGTAGAGGAAGGGTGAGAGGAGAGAGAGGATAAGCAGGAGGAAAAATAGGATGGAGTGAAATGTGGTTATTAATCATAACTAAGAATGTCAATGGGATGAACTCTTTCCATAAAATGGAAGCCAATAGCAGAGTTGATCAAAAACCAGAATCCTACAATATATTGTTTGCAAGAAACGCACAGAGTAAAGTCAAGGGGCTGGAGCACAATCTATTATGCTTCAGCTGAAGTGAAAAAAAAAAAAGGCAGGGGTAGTAATCTTGATCTCAGACAAAGCAAAAGCAAAAATAGACCTAATTAAAAGAGAAAAGGAAGGAAACTACATCTTGACAAAAAGTACCAGAGACAATGAAGTAATATCAATGCTATACATATAAGCACTAAGTGATATAGCATCCAAATTCTTAAAGGAGAAATTAAAGTGAGTTGCAAGTTCATGGCCAAACAAGAGATAGCTTTACAAAATGTGAAATAGGTAATTTTGATTATATTAAAAAGCTTTTACACAAAATCAAGATTAGAAAGTAGAAAATGGGGAAACAATCTTTACAGCAAATATCTCTAATAAAGGCTGCATTTCTCAAATATATAAAGAACTGAGTCAATTTATGAGACTACAAGTCATTTCCCAATTGATAAATGGTCAAAGGATAGAAACAAGCAGTTTCAGATGAAGAAATCAAAGATATCTATAGGTATATGAAGAAGTGCTTTAAATCACTTTTGATTAGAGAGTAAAACAACTTTGAGGTACCACCTCACACCTATCAGATTGGCTAATATGACAAAAATGGAAAATGACATGTTGGAGACAATGTGGGAAAACTGAGACACTAATGCACTTTTGGTGGAGTTGTGAATTGATCCAACCATTCTGGAGGGTAATTTGGAATTATGTCCAAAGTGCAACCAAACTGTGCATAGCCTTTGATCCAGCAATACCACTATTAGGTCTGTATTACAAAGAGAAAAGGGAAAAGGACCTACATTTGCAAATATATTTATAAAAGCCCTTTGTGTGGTGGCAAAATGTTGAAAAGGGAAGGGATGCCCATCAACTGGGGAATGGCCAAACAAGCTACAGTATATGAATGTAATGGAACACTATCAAAACTACTTTTAGCATCTACTACCCATACAAACAAGTCACAGTTCTGAGGGGATCACACTGGATTATCTCTAAGGTCAGCTTCTGTCTTGAATCCTAAAGGGTAGGCTGCATCTACGAAAACTACTGTTAGCATCGGGGAATTAATGTCGTTGGCAAAAGGAGATATGAGGGCATCTTTTCCCATCTACCAACATCAAAGGACTCATCACTAAATCTAAGGACATACCAAACTTTACTTTTTAGGGTTTTAGTAGTTTGGAACTCTGGGATACATCCCAAGGCCATCTGTTTCAATCGATGGCGTTTATAGACCACATCCTAACACCATGAGGGCAGGACCCAGGCTTCACTAAACTTTCTCTGTCCTTGCAACCAGCACCACACATCAAGAGCTTAATGTTTGTTGCAAGAATGAGCAAACCTGTCTTCTACTTTTACCCATCATTAATGTCTAAAATTATTTGGGAGAGGGGGAGAAATTAGCTGAGGCTGGCAGATCAAAGAAGAGCCAAGAAGAGCCTTAAGGTGGTGAATAGTCATTTCTGGAAAATCAAGAGTTAAAATATTTTACATGCAGAGAAGTCACTTTATTTTTATGCAATCCATCTTCTCTTAACAGTTCCACATATTCCTTCACACCTGTTTCCAGGGGAGACAAATGTCAGGATCACAGTGGTAAAAAAGAAAAAATGAGGTAGGCTCATTTTTCAAAGGTAATCACTAATCAGTATGCTAAAATAAAATTAGCCCCTCAGAATCTGGGAATATCATCAGCACTGGAGGGATTACAGTGGCAAATCTTGAAGGCCAAAAACAAGTTTTTATAAAAACACATTTTTTTTGTACCTTTTAGCAGTTCACATGGGGAATTACATGAGCAATCTCCATATTCAATATTTAAATGATAACTGAGCATTCTTCAGCTGCCTCAGGCATAAGAGGTTCCACAAGGGTGAAGCAATTTACCTAATCTGGCAGAAGAGTACCCACAAAAATGGCCCAACAAAGTGGGGAGAAATAAGATGGGACCAAGGAGCTTCTCTCAGGTTTGAATCTGATGGAGAGATCTCAAATACTCAAAGACTGTACAGGGGAGTAAAGCGAAGGCTGAATTTTGGTCATCCAGAAGACTCGAGCAGAAACACTGCCTCCGACTCAGTAGCTGGGTAAGTCGACTAACCTCCCAGCCCCAGCTTCCCCATATGTTCAACAAAGCAGCAGCTCCTACCCGACATGGGTGTTGCAATATTTACTTTGTAAGCATTAAAGTGTGACATAAAAAGGAGCTGTCAGTATTATCCAGTCACTCACCAATTTTTGTTGTTCAGTCATTTTCGGTTGTGTTCCAATCTTCACAATCCCCTTTGGGGTCTTCCTGGCAAAGACACTAGAGTGGTCTGTTTCCTTTTCCTGCTCATTTTGCAGAAGAGGAAACTGAGGCAGACAGCGTTAAGTGACTTGCCCAGGGTCACACAGCAAGTAAGTGTCTGAGGCCTGAATGGAACTCATGAAAATGAGTCCTCCTGACTCCAGGCTAGGTGTTCTATCCACTGTGCCACCTAGCTGCCCCATATACCCATATGAACAGTATTTCATTTTCTTTTGTTCCATCAAAACCAGGCATAATCCTCGGTTTGGTGGTAGCCTCACTGTGAACATCCAAATCTCCACAATTCACGTCTTTATGATGTGTAGTGTGTATTTCTAGCTCTGTCTGATGAGAGAACATCTACTTTAAGGAAAATCTTTTTGTAGGCTGACACTCAAGTTTTATTTTTTAAACTAATGTACAAACAACTGGACTATATAATGCTGACAGAAAATCGATATTCTAAAAAATGTGAGGCTCTAAGACCTTTTGTGCAGGAATGTCAATCAGCTTGAGATGTAGCAAAGCAGTATTCTTTAAAATATAATTTGCCTTTGCTGATTATTCCCCAAACCTGTAGTCCTGTTACACCATGAGGCTTGAAAGAAGGCTGCTAAGTCTGTTCACAAACTTCTCATTCAAGAACCTCAGCATCCAAATCCAGCCTTGGTTGTGTAGCCAGTTCTGGAGTGTGAGGAAGGAGCTGTAATGCAGTCGGTAGCTGAAGGCAGCAGAGACTAGCTATGAGCAGGACCTTTCAAATGCAGACTACTGACTGCACTGGTTTCCCATTAGCTCAACTGTGAACAATTCAGAGCATTAATAGGAGGAGACAGACTAATATAACAAGGATTTTTTTTTCATTCAAAACTCATTTCATAGCTATGGACATTCTGACTCTGATTATGGTCTCGAAGACCTAGGGTTCCTCAGGATTATACCATGGAAGCCAGAGCTCTGATATGTCCCACCTGGTCTGAAAGGAAGCTCTACAAAGGCACAGGACTGGGAATGGCTAGGTGCTTCTGTTGGCTCTGGCCGAGGCTGAATCCAGGAACGGTCGGTCACTAGCCACCACCAGGTGGTTTTTTGGTGACAGCTCTTTAGACCTTGAAGGGTCTGTGCTGGTATCAATACTAACATCTTTTGAAGTACAGACTCTAATATATATAATAATAATAAGTAACATTTATAAAAGCATTTACTTTGCATCAGGCACTGTACTAAAGCACTTTATAATTTTTATCTCATCTGATCCTCACATCTTCCCTATGAGGTGGGTGCTATTGTTACCCCTAATTTTACAGATGAGGAAACACAGTTAAACGGAAATTACGTGACTTGATTTGTCCAGAGTTACTTACAGAGACACAGTGTCTGAGGCCGGATTTGAATTTCTTCCTGACTCCAGGCCCAATATTCTACCCACTGCACAACTTAGCTGCCTCTACACTAGAAAAATGTAGATCTACAATTTGGCAAATATTAATAAAACAAACCTCTATGGGACTTTGAAAATAGCATAAACTCTAAATTATAACCTAGCGAATAAGCCATTTTCAGAAAGAGTGCTCTAATTACAGCTAAAACTCACTCAGGAATATTTTTAAGTGTAGAAAGTTTACAATTCCACATTTTCAGGATCTGGAAACATAAGATACAATAAAATGATTATCCAGTGAAATAAGGTAGTCTCATAGTGAGATATATGTGTGTATACATATGCACAAATATACATTATATATAATACACAATATAAATTTTAAAAGAAATTTAATTGAAACCATAGTAATAATTTAATCTTTAAAAAAAAACAATTCCAGAGGGACTTCATGATAAATTCAGTGCATAAAGAAGTGTCCATTAATTGGGGATCCAACTGTCTTGACACATGCCACTTTTATTTACTTATTATTTCTTATGTGTTCTCACCTCAGACACTTGACACCCACTAGCTGTGTGACCTTGGACAAGTCACTTAACCCGAACTGCCTCATCCTGGGTTATTTTCAGTCATCCTGAGGAATACCTGGTCACTGGATCCAGATGGCTCTGGAGGAGAAGTGAGGCTGGTGACCTGCACAGCCCTGCCTCACTTAAAACAAAGTCAAGTCTAAGTCATGTCATTATTTCTCTGATGGCGTGGTCTTCTTTCGCAATGAAGGATGAACACACAGCTCTTCCCCATTTCTTACGTGTATGGTTTTATTTATTTACTTTGCTATCCAACTCTACGGTGTACTCTGATAGTAATATAGTGGAAAAGTTTGGATTTGGAGCCCAGAAACAGGTTCAGGTCTCACCTTTGGTACTTAGGGTGAACTTTTCTGGGCCTCAAATAAACAATTCTCAGGCCCCTTCAAGCTCCATAGATGGGATCCTTTATCTTACACTTCAAAGCATATGGTAGATGCTTAATGCCTGCTGGATGGAACACTACAGACTGTGTACACTGCTGACTCCCAATGGGAAGAGCAATGAGAGAGAGTGCTCCACAGGTCAAATATCTAATTTGGCTACTCAGTCTATCAGTTTTATATGGAGTGGAGGGATAAAGGAAAGGGAGGGAGGGGCTGTTTCTTTTCTGATCAATTCTCCCCTCGAGATATGAATGACTAATGACTACAAGGTGCCACAGAAACCAGACAAAGAAGATGTAACAATGTCTTCGCAGATAGCACAACTTTTACTTTGGTAAAATGTTTATTAGGGTTTATTAATAAGAAATATATACCATATTGTTAAGAATATAGGATCTACCCTTAGTCAACTACTCAGTATAATGGTTCAGTGAAGAAAACATTTATTTTTTCCAAGGAAGTTTCTGCATTTCAGCCTAAAAAAAATAAAACTTGGTAGTAACATTTAATAATTAGATTTTAATCCTTAGAAACCATATGTAACTTTTTACCGAATATCCATCTTCATTAAGTCTCAGATTTTTATTTGTAACAGGTACCTTTGAAATATTTTTAGGACTGAACAAACCAAAACTGATTAGGTGAATGGCTACAATAAATAACAAACGTAAATATATGGATACCAGCAATTAAGCTTCAGCTTGTCACACTGAAAGGTTCAAAAAGATAGGCATTTGTGTTTCTCATAAGAACAGGTTTTAAAAGCACCTATTAATGATCTGTAACTCTCCTATAATTTAATACAATGTTGTAAATAAATACAAAAAATGACAATTAAAAATCCACACAATTTAAAAAATCAGAGGACCCTTCCATAAAGTGAAACAATAGTAAACTGGATGAATAAGCAGGAACCATTCACCCAACAGAAATTGTTACTTGCCCTAGGAGAATGGCTTTTTAAATGCCAATTAACATAATGATAAAAATAATTTTTATTACATATGCTAGAGACCCTGTATGTGTTTACAGAGTTTGAAAACTCAAGGAAAAATTGTCTATGATTTCTCCTGAGACAGATCGAATGTGGGCAGCCTAGTCCCTGCAGGGTCACTTTGCTCTCAAAAACTGTCCCCCAGTACCATGGGGTTAGTGACTTGTTGGAAGGATTTTTGTAAAAAAAGATTCCATAGGCCACATAGTGGAGAATAAAAAACACTAGTTAGTTTATAAATAGAAACCAAATTAATCCCATCATGCTGGAAGACACTTCAAATGCATGATAGCAGCCTCATGAATTGGTCCAAAACGTAATGAGACAAATGGAAGTAGTTTAAGTAATAAATGTTTAATCAAAGAATTTTACATATTATTAACAGCATTCATTTGGCCAAACATCTACATGTTTGAAGAATCCTACTGTATATAAAGTGGGAATGTATCAAGTATAGACTATGAAAGTGCAAATAACAATTCAAGGTTAGAGTAATTTTTACATTATAAAATTAACTTGTTTACAAAATAGGCTTTGCCAAACTTTTTTCTGAATCATTAAGTCAATGACTGTGGTGTTTTTAAAACGTGTACCAAGAAAATACAAATTGAGTGATAGTTTTCATGCTCAGGATAGATAGAACAGCACAGAAATAAAGGCTATACCGAACCACCTAGAACAAATTAGACATGACTCGGGACCTGCCATGTTCCCTACCTTCACAGAGAGCCCTCTGACCAGCAGTCTCACTGCAGCTTTGCAAGACATCTCAATGTGACAAAGAAGCTTTGCGATCTTCTAGGGAGAAATTACAGCTTCAAGGAATTACTGTGACCTAATGTCAGTTTAAAATAAACCTGTAAAAATTCTTCAGTGGACTACTTCAGGTTATCTTACAGTATTTCACCAGAGAGAAAACTGGTATTTTCCCAAAATAACCTTAATAGGAACAGCAATATTATCACCTATTATGCTGTAGATAAATTGAATCTTTTCTCAAAAATAAGTTTAAAAGGATGAACACTGATACTTTAATAGGAGAACTAGTGTTAATGTGGATCTGTCATCTCTGTGTCAAAGTAACAGTCCCCATGTAGTTGATGCTAGGAAATTCTTGTAAATCTGAGGAATGTTTTAATAGCTAATACAATATCCTACCCACAGGATCTTGGGGAAAGAGATTTCAAAAGCAGGATTTGAGTGAAACAATGATTAAAAAACTTACATACAGGTACTCAATGATATTTATGCGTTTTTTTTTGCCCAGTCTAGTACTTGCCTGTATATATTCCATAGTAAAAATCTGATGTCTATAGGTCTCTGGTAATGATCTAGCAAAACATAAAATGGAGTGCCACCTATCTATGTGTGTATGTTATGCTAGTTTTGATTATATGTAAGTAAAACAGCCATTCCAACAATTTACTCTAGTTGTAATTTACATACTGTACCACTGTATCTTATTTACCACTAAGACCAATATTTTCTTCACAGTAAGACACTGATAACTAGGAAGTCTGATTTTTTTTTAAAACACTAAAACAGTAATCACAGCAAATGAATATTGTGCAATTAAACAAATACATCTCAGTGTTTACTCTAGGCAAACGAACTGAATGAACATTTCGTTGTTATATTTACTGTAAAGGCAAGGCCATGGGTGGTTTTATGGAGGTCATCGCAATTCATAGCATAGTTACTCCAGAACACACACTTAAATTTGAATTACTCACTTATTTAACTGGCAACTATCCACTTAGGTTAGGCAAAGGCACAGTAACATGTTGCGCAGGATGTCTTATTGACTTTTTTCCTTAAATAATTATGGGATTTACTATAATTCATGAAAACTCCATTTTCCCTCTAGTTTATAAAATATTTACCATTAAAAGTAATTGCACCCATTAGTAAGTAGAATGCATTGTAAAATTGTGAAAACAAAGAACTATGATTGCACTTCCATTAAAGTGTCTCTTAAAATACAGCACCGCTGTTGCTAATCAACTGTATTTTAATATTAAAATAAACTGTTTTTAACAGCAGCATTAGGTTTAGTTAACTTAAGCTACAGTCTACATTTATTTAAATGCAGTCTCCATGGCAATAAAAGCCCACTGAATTTCAAAATATCACTGCTACCACTCGGCACCTTTTATTCCAAAGAATCATGAGATCACTTTGGTACCCTTAAAGGCCATTGAACACTTGTCTCTCTGGTCAGACAGCCGGCTAGTTACAGTTTGGCACATTTGGACTGTAAATAGACATGAAAAAATCTTTGATTTATGTGAAAATAAAACTCATGACATTGTTGTGGATGCAGCGCTAAAGAGAACGCTGCTGGTTTAAAATCAAAAGAAAATGCAAATGTAAAAATGTTACAATAAAGCACAAAAATTAGAAAATGAAGACTAGACATTATTAGGTTTGTCAAAAGAGAACTTCTAAAATGGAGAAAAACTATTTCTTAGGAAAAACCACCAAAAGATTCAGAGAGTAAGCCTTTAATTTATACTTTTGAATTAATTTTGCCAACCTATGGCTAAACAGAGCCTGCATTTTCTTGGGAATGTGAAACACAACCTACTTGTTCCTCTTTTTCTGTCAGAGAAAAAGGAAAAATGCTACCCAATGAAATGCAAAGGAAATTCCTTGAAAGGTTCAAATTTGAAAAGGGAACGACCATCAGTTGGAATGAACGCCAACATATTCAATCCTGTCAGTGGTTTACAACTGAGTTGTAATCGTGTGGATCAAGACTCCATAATAAGCACTACACACGGAACACCCGATGGTGACTGCTGTCTCTGTGGGTTCCTAAGGTAATGCATGGAGTTCACACCAAATGCACTTGTTCAGTCCATTCTCCTAAGGTGTGATCAGTGTGACCTGCAGCATCTTCTTCGGGATCCACGCTGTTGGCTGCTTTGTCAGCACTTGTCCCTGCTGCAGACCCTGCTTCTTTAGTTTCTTCAGAGCAATTTTCTTCTGCGTGGGACCCTCGCACATCACTTATGACAGCACCCTCCAAAAGACCATCTTCTGCTGGCAGCCCCTGACTGGTACCTTTTATGCCAAGTGGTGCTCCTGACCCACCTTCTGCACATGGCAGCTGGGAATCCTCACTGGTTTCTGGCATTGCAGAAGGAATCAGAGCAATCGTCTGGGGGTTCATGTCATGAAACCAAGCCATGATGTTGCCAAGCAGGTTTTCATTGAGGTTGGAGTCCCGGCTGGATGACTCGGGGTCACTAGATGTAGGACAGAATTCACTTCTCCCGTCATTGAGAGGGTGTGGACTAAGGCCACCAGCAGAATGTGCGTCATTTTCTGTGCTCAGCCTCATTACACTTTCCCCAAGCTCTAGCAGCTCTGAACTGCTTAAAGCAGCCCGAGGGTTATCTACATTCATGGGGAGGGCATCCAGTCTTGTGGGGAGAGAAGTGCCTATAGCTCCTAATGAGGCCTCATTATGCAGAAAATCTCTAGTTTCCTCATCAACAGACAGCCCAGACTCTTGCAAAGACAGCTGTATAGCAAGCAGTATATTTGGATCATCATCATCCAGGGAGCTCAGAGCCTTGAAAACAAGAAATGTATTTATGCACGTGCGCGCGCGCACACACACACACACACACACACACACACACTCACACACGGTAAAATGAATTCAACATTAACAAAAGTAAAAATGACAATCTCAAGAAGTAAACTGACAGCTTTTAAAAATGCATTTAAAACTTTGTATTTATGGAAGAAAAGTCTTTTTTCTCTCAAATCTCATCATAATTTTTCCTTGCCCACCTTGGAAAACTTACAAAAATAATTGTAAAAAAAAAAACAACTTAGGAAGAACTAGATCTTTTCTCCCAGATCCTCTGGCCCTATAACTCTCCTCCAGACAAAATTTTGAGAATAAAATCTAAGAACAGAGAGCAAACTTAAGGAAAGGAAAAACCAAGGTGAAACAGGAGGAGGTACCTGCAGAGAGTCCTGGTTCTCAGAGCGACTCACAGGGGTGTAGTCGTGAACGGAAGAGCTGTGAAGAACACTCAGAGAGGCTGAGCTCACCAGAGATGCGCCATGTCTTCTGCTGCTGCTCCCAGCTTCTTGGGTATCTGGTCAAAGCAATTTGTACCAGATCACTTCAAAGGACTGAGGAAAGAATGTCATCATCTTTCCCCCCCAAACTCAACCTTTTCCCAGACTTTCTTATCAGCACAGAGTGCCAACATTTTTCTAGTTATTAAGGTTCGGGACCTCAGTGTCAGCCTCCATCCCTCATCCCACATAGTCAATCAACTATGAAATCTCGTCATCTAACTCTACAACACCTCTTTCTCTCCACCTTTGTGGATAGAATTTCACCGAGACTTCTGCAAGGGCTCCCTCACTGATCTCCTTGCCTTGAGTCTCTCCCCACTCCCATCCCCCAACACACAAGCTCAAAGATTTTCTTCAAAAATAAGTCTGTTCATATCTACAAATGCCACTGACTCCCTCTCACCTCTACCATCAAAATATAAGTTTCTCTGTTTTATATTTGAAGGTCTTCACAACTGGGTCCCATGCTGTCTTTCTAACCTTTTTTCCACAAGCCTTCTGGACCAGCCACCCCAGTCCACCTATGTTTCACACCCAACTCTGGAATGCTCTTCCTAGTCATCTCTCCTTCTTGGAGTTCTGGGCTTCTTTCCTCATCCCAAGTGCTACCTTCTGCACAAGGCATTCTGTGTACTACACCCTTGCCTTTGATTGTTTTCTTTTTATCAGTTCAATTTGATTTTTATCCCCAAATTCTCTTCCCCCACCTGCTGAGAAAGCAAGGAAAAAGAAATCCCCAAATTAGCCATGTCCAAAAAAAAAGCCTCAACCTGAACTCTGAATTCATGAGTTCTCTATCTGGAAGTGGAGAGCATTTTTCTCACCATGAGACCTCTGAAACTGTCGCTGGTTCCACTGTATTTGATCAGTTTTACAGTCTTTCAGAGTTGCCCATTTTTGTAGTCTTTTTACTAACTACTTGGATTTTTTAGTCATTCAGATGGGTCTTCGCGGGTCCTTCACCTCTTATAGCACAATAGCTTTCATCACATATAATGCACATATACAAATGTAGATCCATAACTTGCTCAACCATTTCCCAATGTATGACCCTCCCGTAAACCTCCATATCCTGTTTGATTGTGAACTCTTCCCCTATCCATGGATCTGACAAGTAATTTCTTCATGCTACTCTTTATGCTGTTAGTATTTCTGTCTAAACCATGTACCCATTTGGAACCTGTCTTGGAATATACCTTGTGCCATGTTGGTTTATGTTGAGTTCTGTTAGATTGCTTTCCAGTTTCCCCTACAGTTTTTGTTGAAGAGTGAGAGAATCATGATGATAATGCTAATAATACTGTGCTAAGCATTTTACAAGTATTATCCCATTTGACCCTCACAAGAACCTTATTATTCAAAACTGACTGGTAACTGAGGCAAACAGAGGTTAAGGGACTTGTCAAAAGTCACAAAACTATTAAGTATTTGAGGTCAGATTTGAGCTCATGTCTCCTGACTCCAGGTCTGGTATTCTATCCACTGAGCCTCCTGGCAGAGGTCTTTGGATTCAACAAATACTAGGCTATCATATAGTATTTTCCAGGTATGTATTGTCTTCTCTGTTAGAATGTGAGCTTTAAGAGAGCAGGGAATGTTTTATTTTTGTCTTTGTTTTCTTAGTAGCTAGCACAGTGCTGGGTACTGAAAGTCACATAATGCTTCACTAACTGGTCTGGTCTAACAGTCTTGCTTTTCAGACAAGAAATTTGAGGCCCCAAAACATTAGGTCCAAAGACAAGATAACTTGTCTGGAAGAAAAATTAAGCACAAAATTTGTGGTATAAACACAGGTATTCCCACAACAAACCGCATATTCCAGTCTCTAAACCCTCAATTTTCCTGCCTGCAGTGTCTTCTTCCCAGGCCCCATTCTCCTATGCTCAAATCCCACTTGCTCCTCAAGGCTCTTCTCAGCCCTCCCCTTAACAGAGCTCCCTGAGTTTGCAATCCTGATAACCTCCCAACTGTCCTCTTTTCCTCCTTCCCCTTACATTCCATATCGTATCATAAGAGCAGGCTCTCTGAGCCACAGCTCTCCTCAGTACCAAACTTTCAATGGCTCCTCAAAAAAGAGCTGATATGAACAGTGCCACGTAGATGCTAAGTGTTTCCTATTTGTGGTACTCAACATAAACAAAGGATGGCTTACACCCGTGCAGCTGATGGGCTCATCGTAGCAGCTGGAGAATTTGAAAAGGAGTCTTGGAAGTGAACATACCTAAAGTGCTCTCACTTGGCTCCTCAGCATCCGGAGTATTACTGAGCAGACTGTGCATGTCTCCTCGTCGCCGCTGTCGATGCCTCCTCCGATACTGAAATTCAGCATATTCCTGCATAAACCAAAGGTTATAAAATACAGGGGAGCATGCAATAATTTTTGTAAAAAAGGGAGGGAGAGAAGCTTACTTTTTTCCTAGGAAAAAAAAGTGTGATTTTATATATATAAAATCACCTGTCTTCACAAAAATGTGGGATTTTATCATGCAAGAAAATGGAATTTAAAATAAGATGTGCCACATAGCCTAAGATATCAAATAAAGAAAATTGCACAGCCAGCAACAAGGCCTGCAGAAACTTGAATACTTGCAAGCTCCAGTTCTGGATAGCAAGTTGTGTCAGAGTCTCTGTTGACCCAAAAGGCACTGCTATGTAATATAGGGAAAGCTGCATCACTCTACTGACCACTGGTTCTGGCCCAGGCTTTGCAGTGGTTGCTTGTGAAGTAGGAGCGTTCATTTTGGAGGGACCCCTGGTGAGTAAGCGCTTAGTATACTTGAGTGACACAGACAAGCTGGGCAAAGGGAGCAACAGTTAACTTCATTTACTGGGTAGTTAGTTTTGCCATTACACGGCCATAGGACTTAAGGAGAGAACAGACTACAGAGGTCGCTTAGTCTCGTCTCTGCATTTTAAAGGTGTGCAAACTGAGGCCTGGAAAAGTTAAATGACTTGCTCAAGGTCATACAGGTAGTATTTAGTGCCCAGTGCCCTTTCTACTACACAATGGCTACACTTCATGATGCTGAACTAATTAAAACTCCAGGGCTATGCCTATGTTCTAGTTCCAATAAAATGTTTTAAATGAAAAAGGGTAATGAGGTTTAAAGTGTGTTACTTGGTGCATCAGTATAAGCAGAGATGACAACATCTACAGGGTGAGCCCACAGAATTGTTTTTTAACAAAAGGCTCAGCACCTCTCCCTGCCTGCCCTGGCCAGTACACGAACACAATCTACTCTGAAGCAGGAAAGGTCCCCCACTACCATGGCTGCCTGTTCTTCCAGGGGCTGAGTCTAAGGGCCCAACCTGAGCCTACCATGATGATGGCACAGCAATACATGAACCTGTTTATTCCAGAGCATAAATGAGATAATAAGAGACAACGTACAGGTTCATCTACAAAATTCATCTGAGTAAAACACAGAAATAACCAGATTCATGGTAAATCAAAGCTACTCAAGGACTTTCAAGAAGTGCACACACAAGGCAAATAAATGAAACCAAAAACATTTTACCTCTACATTCAAGTGTGCCTCTGGCTGGTTTGGGAAAATAACTGAGTCATTCCACTTTCAGCAATATAGTTAAACCTATTCCATCTAAACTAAAAGACACAAATCTGATGTTAGGTGAGCTGTGCCTTTGTAAATCAGAAATGAATTCTAGGAAGACCCAGAGCAGAGGATGGTTTTAGGGAGGCCCTGACAAGCATTGCTTCTGCTGCAGATTCACTCCGGTATTCCTGGGTTTTACTCTGACCTGATTTCTGTGAACTCAGGCTGCAATCTCATTGTACGACATTTGGCCCATTCAGGAACCTCCTAGCTGAGAAAAGCTGTCTGTATTCCAAAGACCACACATATGTTTTTTGGATATGCAAAAGATAGGAAAAATATTCTATGGATAGCTAGGTTTTTGTCTAAGGGAATTGTTTTTTTGAAAAATATAAAGTGATACATCAAGTGAAAGTTAAATAAACTACTGTTAATCAAAGTCTGTGCAAAGGTGAAATGGAATGATGGACAGTGTGTCAGCAAGTTTTGAACACATTCTTTCTTAACTTGCTGTTTTACCCTGAGCAAATCAGTTAACCTCTATGTATTTCCTCCACCTTCTAGGACTGGAATGAAAGGATATTCAAGGAAGGAGTTCCCACACAGGGAGTTACCCATTGAAAGATCCTTTAAAGAAAGCTAAGTGGTATTAACAACAGTTGTAAAAAAAAAAAATGACAAGTTTTAAATGCATTCTGGTAGAAAACCCAATAGTCAATCTCACACAAATCAGCAGGCCTAAAATTCAATTTATCTGACAATTTCCAATTATCCCTAAGATCTTCAAGTAAGCACACGATGTTTCTGTAATCAGGATGGTCCAGAAAATACAAACTCCAAATGTTTTGAGGCTGTTAAGGAAGCACAAAGAATTAAGGGTTTTAGGAACTGGGGTAAGGGGTGGGGAGGGTAGGACAGGGGGTCGGGTGGGTGAGGGGAGCAGGAGAGGAGAGATATAGAGCAGCAAGTACTGCTAATAGGTCACTACTAGGTTTATTATAAATTCAATTCAGTAATAAATAATTGGCATTGCATATAAAATATAAATCTAGTTTACTAACTGTGATTTCAGAGTGGTTAAATTAAATCCCTTCAAGAGATATTTATAAAATATTCTAGAAAATTTTTTACACGTAACATTTTGAAAATTTGCAAATTAACTGACAAGAAAGATAGGGAAAAGAACTTGAAAGGAAAGGGGAGGCTCTCAAAATGAAGTTTTGACAATACAAATGATGATACCAATGAGGAAGAAAAGAGAAAATGCTTAGGAGGATGGTGCACTTTTAATGACAGTTGAGCTCAAGTACAAAAAAGATGCAAGTAAAGGCACAAAATTGAGGAAGACCTAAAGGAATAATGTCAAGTGTCAAGAATGAGCTAAGGCTCACTGCACACTCTCATTCACTGAGAACTGCAAAACAAAAAGAAACCACAACGAACAGCCACACGGTGAGGACGAGTGCGCTGACCCAGACTGAGGAATGACTCTGGGCAATCTCTGTCAAGCTGCCCATCTGGGGAAGTAGAGGGAGCCTCTTTACTAAGTGCTTGCTCCTTACTCTCATGATGCCACACACCCAGACCAAAAATAAAAGGTTTTGATCACAAAAAACAAGGAAAGGACAAAACCTCCTGCTTAGGAGGTAGATGGTATAAATGTGTCTTTTTAAAAATCAATCAACATGAGCATTTCCATGCACAAAAAAAGAAGAAAGGGATTGTAAATGAAATGATTAATCTATGAAAACATGAAATAGCTTGTTTTTTCCTAGGTGTATATATATATTGCATTTAACATGGTAGTTACAACAGTTCCTTATTTGCGTCATCTTCCATAAATTTTAAACAAATGTTTCAATGCCATCTTTGCCTTTTGTTTCTCCATGTTTTGTTTTCACTATCACTTCCCCTTCCCCACTTCCTCTCCCCACAAAACTCTCCTCCATAACAAGCATGGTTAACAGAACCAAATTTGTGCATGGGCCATGTCTGAAAATGCACGATGAGTTCCGTACCACTAGTCCAGATGGTATAATGTTAAGAGATGACAGAAAACTATAATTATCCAACTGATATTTGCTTCCATCACACATGACTATCGTAACTATGGGTATACCCTAAATCTGTCTCTGCCTCCCTTCTCTCTTTTCCAATCTCACATCATCAGCTGCCTTCTGGGAATTTTGAATGGAACAGCCTATAACCCTCCTCTCCCCACATGCTCAAAATCAAATCTGCCTTTACCCTCCCATTTCCCCTTTTCCCTAGCTTTTCTATTTCTGTTCAGGGTCTCCTTCTCCCCAGGCTTATGATCTGGGAGTCATTTCCTAGTCTTTACTCTCACTCATGCTCTCAACCCTGAATCCAATTATTGGCCAAAGTTTGTCGATTCTACTTCTGAAAAACCTCTTGCACCTGTCCCCTTCTCTCCACTGACATGACTATCACCCCTATCACCCTACCCCAGGGGCCCTCATTACCTCTTTACCTGGACCTGCAACTGTTTTCAAACAGTTCTCCTTACCTCAAGTCTTTCCACTCTTACATGTCTTCCACAGTTACCAAAGTGGTATTTCTAAAGCACAGCTCAGACCACATCATTTCCATGTTCAAAAAAGAGTTATTGCCTCTAGAATGAAGTACTGCTTGGGTATTAAAAAGCCTTCACAGTCTGGTCTTAGTGTACTTTCCGGGTTATTAGTTATTACTCCTGTTCATTTTAAATTCTAGCCTAACGTATCCTCTCCTCTTGTGCCCACCTCCTAGCACCTACACCCACACTGCCATTCCATGGCTCTGTGTCTTTCCAAAGGCAATGCACTACCCCCTCATTTTTGCCACTAAGAATCTTTAACTTAAGTACAACCTCCTGCCACTGAGGTCATTCTTATTCCCCTGGCTACTAGAATCTCCTCCCATCCTGAAATTATTTTCCATGTACTTCTACGTGTATATGCAAGTATCTCTCCCCAGGGGAATGTAAGCTCCTTAAGGCAAGGCCTTGTCTTCATCTCAGTTTTTTTGTCTTAGCTTTCCTAGCATTTAGCTCTTAGCATGTATTTAATGCTTACTGACTGACTGACTTTCTCTATCAAGGAAAATGATTATCATATTGAAGATAACAATAACACTAGGAATGAGTGAAACACAAAATAGGATGAAAGGTATAAAGAAAAGCAAACTAGTTGTTCCCAATGGGTTTTAATTTCTTGGCTTGGATGGATCACACCAGAGGTACAAAGAACATAAATCCCTCTAAATAATTTTTCAGGAATCCTGGAGAAGGGAGAAAGTACTGAAGCATTTAAGAAAGATAAGTATTATTTCAATTTGCAAAATGGGAAGGTGAATTCTTGCCAACAGAAGATGGGTGATCTTGATGTTCATGTTCAGGAAAATCCTAGAATGGATTATTAAATAGATGTCTTATGAATAATAAGGAAAGCAGCAATTGCTAGGCAATATTAAGGCTTCATTATGAACAAGTCATGCTGGAGCAATATAATTTCTGTTATTGACAGAATCTACTGATCAGAAGAAAGCTATAGAAAAAAATAACGCAGGAATTCTGTCAGGTGCATGATAAAATTTCTGAAGATAATTTTGGTGACAAAGAGAGGGGAAGGGAAGGGGAAAAGGAGGGAATAAGGATTTATGCAGGGCCTGCTACATGCCAGTAGTGCTTTTGGTGCTTTTACAAAAACTTTCTCTTTTGATTCTCACGACAACACTGTGAGGTAGGTATTATTATCATTCCCCTTTTACAATGGAGGAAACTAAGGCAAACATTCACTTCCCACCATTACTCAGCAAGTAAGTATCTGAGGACAGATCTGGACTCAGGCCTTCCTGATGCTAGGTCCAGCCCTCTGTTCACGAAGACAGCATCTACTTTTAACAAGAGTACTAAGAAGAATGACTGAAATTTATCTAAAGCTTTAGCATTTACAATCACTTTCCCCTCAACCCTGGGGGAGGTAGTATATTACTTTTTCCTTTTTTACAAATGAGGAAACTGAGGCTCAGAGAGATCAAATTACTTCCTCTTAAGTCACAAAGCTGGTCAGCATCGTAGTGTGATTGGGACAGGGGGAAAGGAGGGAGGGAGGGAAGGAGTAGATAACACTTGACAACTATGACTTAACCGAAGGGAAATAGAATAATTCTTCTTCATGTCTCCATCAGATAGAGCAAGAGCTAATGGGTAAAAGTTGTAGGGAAGCAGATTTTGGATTGGTATGAGAAATTACGTCCTAATGATAATGGGCTGTTCTGCAAGTAAGTTTCCTATTACTGGCAGTATTCAAGAAGCTTCATGAATATTTACTAGGAGTGTCATAAAGGGGTTAAGGAAGCACATAGGGAATTGTACTCAAGTGACTTTGAGATTATCCTCTAAGATTCTATGAGTCTGTCTTGTCAGTGATAAAGCTAGGATATGAAACTTCCATGTCACAGCATTTGCCATATCCCATTTTAAAGTAAATCTCTTAGGCAATACAATTTTCGATGAGGCTAATGTTTCAAAGTGACAAAGACATTTTGAAAATAGTATAAATCAAATAATTCTGACAAAATGCTAACTTATCATTTTCAAAAAAATACAGGTAGAAAAAGTATATTTCTAGAATTCTTTCTATGGGAAATATAACTGTAGAGAGGTTAGTAATTCCTTCTATACAGAAACAAAGTTTGATATGTCTGTCATCTTGACATGAATATCATATCAAAATGTCCAAGTAAAAGATTTCAGCATTCCTGATATAACTAACAATTCCCTAGGTTGCTTCCCAGTTCCAGGTTTCAGGTCTACAGGTGTTATATGATGCTGAGTATTTTGTAAAGATTTTTCTTGCTTGCCTTGAAATATATAAGTTTCCCATATTTATACTGACCTTAAACTCACTGCTTTTTTTTTTTTTTGAAAGCTGGAGAATTGTTTTTCATTCTGGGTAGAATTTTTTATCACAATGACACGGATGCTGTACTTGGTATTCTATCACAGAAAATACCACTGAAAAGTACAGGATTGGGTAAAAATAAAGTTTGTCTAATGCATTTTGTAGGAAAAATACAATTACAATACTTTTTCTAAGTATTTTTAAGAGAAATTCTTCCTTATAATTTCATGCACACAAATCTCTCTCTCTCTCTGTCACACACACACACACACACACACACACACACACACACACACACACACAGCATCTTCTCAGATATACTACCACATTTTAAATTTCATTTGCTAAGGGGATTGCAAGTATCCTCAGTAGCTAAGCAGCGTCAAAGACCTGATTTAAATGAGCCACAGTCTTTCCTTGGAAAACAATCAATTCCATTATCTATTATTTGGGTACGGTGCAGAGATTAATGTCTTTTTCCTCCATTTTCATCCTCCTGAAAATTTACCTCTGTTCCAACTTTCTTTGATGCTTATGACAACATACTTTGAGATTTTAAGGAGTTTTAAGGATTATCAGTTTTAAAATATAATTTGTAGTTACTAAGGAATTAAATGAAAGGTCAAAGTTCACAGGCATGCTTTTTTTGATTGATATACTATGACATTAAGAATTATCAAGTGGTTTTCTGCCTATAAGGAAAAAATAAGAACAGTACATAAGTGGGCAAAGAATTGCTATGTACAGATAAAATCATATTCCAAAGTGACAGTGGCTATTTAAATCTCAGAAAAGCAAAACATTAAATAGTTAAGGCTTTCACTCTATCCACTAATTGTTCAGCTATTACTTAATATTTCAGAAATTTTTTAAAAATGCTACATTAATTCAATATCCTAAAATCTCCTTAATAATTAAGAATAAAAAATATAAGGACAGAGTGGAAGTCTTAAAAAGAAGCTAATAGTAAAAAAAGCATCATTCATGTTTTTGAAATATCAAAGTTCTCATTTGCAATTATCTCCTCATATCTGAATTAATCATCGCTTTTTTGTTCAATATTTAACTATATGAGATCAAAACATTAAGAATTCTAAATTAGTTTTTATTCCACTTTAATGGAAAAATTATTTATCAATTTCCTTTCAGGTTACTAAAGTAGTTATTAAGAAAAAAACACACAAAAAAGCTTTTTTACTTATTATCCCTAAAGATTTAAGATGAATTAATACTTTAACTAAAAGTACATTTTTAATAAAAGCATTTGTATTACAATCTACAAGACGTGACACTTTATTTTTAGATTTTTACTAAGCAGTGTCTAAAAAGTAATTTAATATGATAAAATATCAATGTCTTGATGTAACTTATGCCAAGAATGGCTAAGTTTAGTTCTGCCTACATATCTATATCATAAAATAAACAGAAAGCAACTCTCACAGTAGTTACTATTGGTATGATTTGGAATAGACATAAATATAATTTGCATAAAATGTCTGCACAAAAGAAAATAAAATTTTAAAAATGGTACACAAAAACAGTTACCTCAGGTGATGCAAATCCTAAATATTCCCAATCCCATGTTCCACCAGCAAAGCTACAAATAAATTAGACATACCATTTGATATATTAATAGAACTATACAATGAAAATTCTTAGTCTCTTGCCCTTATAACAAAAGGGGAACCCGATCTTTTAACACTCTGCTTGAATCCTGTTTTATCAATAAAACTACTCAACTATAAAATTTAATAAATTAATTCCAAAATTTTTAATCCAAGTTAATTCTATAAACATCTACTACATGCACAGAAGTAATGTACAAAACTGCTATATTTTTTTAGTACAAGTGTCTCTTGTGAAATAAAGACCATTATTTAAAGACGAGTATTAAACGTAAGGAATTCCTGGGCCTGAAGGAAGACCTGAGTTCTAAAATTGCCTTAGATACTGAGTAGCTCCGTGTGAACTTGGGCAAGTTACTTAACCTCCGTTTGCCTAGGAGGCAACAAGGAGGCTCAGTGGATAGAAAGCCGGGTCTGGAGTCAGGAAGACCTGAATTAAAATCTGGCCTTAGACACTTAACTAGCTGTATGCCGCTGAGCAAGTCATTTAAACCTCTGTTTGCCTCAATCCACTGAAAAAGGAAATAGCAAATCACAAGGGTATCTTTGACAAAAAATACCCTACGGACAGCATAGTAAATGGAGTCACAAAGAGTTGGATACAGTTGAATGACTGGAAAACATCATCAAATGTAAGCACTGCCCATTATGTACTCAAACCAAAGTAGTTATTTATGTTTTATTTATGTGAAGATACAGCATGTTTAGATCAAATATAAGTCATATTAGGAATATGGAAAATGAAAATAAAATTATCATATCATAGTAAAATGTTTTCTCATTCACTTTATTAGTATCTTATGTCAAAGGATTGCTCTTTCCTGGATATATGTTAGGTTTTCTGTTTTTATTCAGTTATATCTGATTTTATGTGACCTCATTTGGGGTTTTTCTTGGAATACTGGCGTGGTTTGCCATTTTCTTTTCCAGCTCATTTTACAGATGAAGAAACTGAAGCAAACGGAGTTAAGGGACCTGCCCAGGATCACACAGGTGGTGAGTGGGACTTGATCTGAATTCGGGGAGATGAGCCTTCCTAATTCCAGGCCTAGTACTCCATCCGTTGTGCCACTTTAGCTGCCCAGAATCTTTTTTAATGCCAAGATAATTACTAATAATCATAAATGTATACTATGTTTAGCATCGTTTTAAAGGACACATTACAATGCAGATCAAGGTAAAAGATGATGCTTTTGAGTTATTCTAGTTTAATAATTTTTGCTAAGTATGAAATTACTGATTGGTGTTAATTCTTCGGACCCAGACAATACATAAACGTAGCATCAAGAAAAGTGAGCCTGTGTGCGCTGGGAAATCATTCAAAGTTAATATTCTTCCACTACTAATATTCCAGTTATAAATTTCTCCTAGGAATATACATTCTATTGGGATAGAAGTTGGGGGACGTGAATGTAGGTGACAACGAATTGGCTTTATGACTGTTAACTTCAGCAAATTCAGACATCTGACCATATTTTGTACCTGCGCCTTGGTGCTTCTGGTGAGTCTGCAGGAGCAACCCCTCTTGCTATGGACGCCAAGAACTCTCGTCTCTTCTGCTGCACAAGGCACGTTGCCCGGATGATTTTGTGTCGAGGCGTGCGAAGATAAGGCCTATTTACTTTTTGCGCAAGGTCTTCAGTGACCATTTCTAGGTCTGTCTGTTTTAGGGGGAGAAAGATATCCTAGGCTAAGAAGAAACATGTTCTAGAACACACTAAAAATCTGATTTCTCACTCTAACTTTAAGGCAAAAACTTCTAATTTTTCTGAGTTGGCTTCATGTGATATGGAACAAAGGAAGACTCCTATTTATAAAGCGTGTGGGTTTTGTGTTTTATGTCATTTTCCCAGGGTCTGAAAATGAGAGTGCTTCCTCTATGAGCCATCTCATATTCAGACAAACAGCATTCCCTCAATCAGAAGGCATTCACCATTCGCTGCCTACGCTGGCCATTACACCACAGCAGGCCCAGATGTTATCCTCAAAGAGTGTACACACTAGCTGGGGGCAGGAGATAACAAGCACACAAAGCTGCTACAACCTGATTCCAAGGCATGTACACGCAAGTAGTGGAGGGAGGATGAAGAAAGACAAAGATTATCATGGCATAGCATAAGCTAAAAAAAAGTTTCATGAAGGAACTAAGTCTCACATCAGGAATTGAAGCAAGTTCAGGGTAGAAGGAGTTGGGGAAATTGAAGCAAGTTCAGAGTAGAAGGAGTTGGGGAAATTGAAGCAAGTTCAGAGTAGAAGGAGTTGGGGAAAAGGACTTTAGGAATCGGCCCAACTGAGGACAGTCATAGAAAGGGGACACAAAGTCACAGCCACGAGGCTAAGATGAAGGCTGGTGTGCAACGGGGGTGGGAAACAGAGGACACCTATTTCTGCTATTAAATCATGATTACTTTGGAGTTTCTTCTCTTTTGTGGGTTTCAAATGAAATATTGTACTTTATATTACAAAAGAAACTGTCAATTTCTGGCTCTGTGATTTCATCCTAAAATGAAATGAAAATAAAATGAAAAAAATTTTCTCTTTTCTCCTTAGTTATAAGATTATAGCACTACTAAGATAGCCACCATCTATCTGTTTTTTAAAAACTTTGAAAGAAAACTTTACAAGCCAGAGCTCTTGGTGTCTCATATTGAAAAGTCAATTTCTCTAGATTCGAACAAACAAAATTTACATTTTTACTGGTAAATTTCTCTATATTTAATAATTAAAATGATAAACAACAACAATTCAAGCACAAAAGCAACTCCTCTAGAATGTTCCAGTGTAATGTGCCCCTAGTTTTGTGTTACAAGTGAAGAAAAGTGTTTTCTGTGACAATGTTATATATGTATTTGCTTGGGCAGTGGATATGTTAAGAACGTTACTATATAAACCTAATAATAAATAATAAAAGCATTATCTTACCTGCATAAGTTCAAATATTTCTTTCTTTGTGCTTTTAGGTTCCAAAAAAAATCCATATGGATAAGAACACTTGAGAATGCGTCGAGTTTTTAAGAGCTCTTGAACAGCATCTTCGATAAAAGTGGTGTCTGGACAGCCTCCTTCAGCTACAAGGTAATCCGGGCACTGTGAAAACACTTTTTCTCGGCAGCTATACTATTACAATAACCAAATGTAATTTCTTTTAAAAAAATGTAGATAAGGATGTTCTCCACTAAGGAGAATTAATTTTGATATAGCTTCATTAGAGAAGTTTTTCAGAAGATTGTTTAAAATTAAGATGCATGATTTCAAGAAACAAGTTGTAACTGTCCAGAGAGACTATTAGTTTCTACGAATCAATTTAGACATTATGGTTTTTTAAAGTGGCTTTTTGGCCCTAAGAATCACTTTATTCAACCTCAAGTTATCTCTATAATCTCTCAAACAATCATTGAGGAACTTTGCTATTTATAAATTACTACCATCTTCTCAAAGACAATTTCTGAAAAGTCTAAGGAACAGGAACAAAGAAAAAACAATTCTCTTAGCTACTGGGCAGATAAAGCTAGAAAATAAAGAAGCCATGTGGAAAAGAGGGTGGACAAAATATCTTCAGTATCTGAGAGAACTTTGGCCTCCAGAGTCTCTGTAAAAGGAAATCATTTCAATTTCTTTGGTTTTCCATGTGTGCATTAAGAAGGTCAGGTTCTGATTAGTCTTTAGAGACTAGCTCAACCTCAGTTTCCAAATATCAACCAGAAAAGGGCATAAAGCTACATTTGGGTACTTGAAAATATTGCATTAAATAATTAGCAGAAACACAAAAATTAAGTTTCAAAATCATGTGCAGAAAGCTACTTATATCATGAAACAAAACTGAACATCTGAACAAGTAGATTCAAGTACAAAATATCTGTTTTCTTCTTATTCACCAACTGCACTTTTTTCAGGCTCAAAAGGGAAGAGGGGGAGAAGCAACGCAGGTATGCAGAAGAAGAGAAGGAGTCTCAAGAAAATCCATAACAAAGGATGTTCCAAAAATCTTATTGCTATTTTAAGTCTTAATAGCCCTGTGGTGGGAGGTGTGCTGACTGGGGCTAAATAAAAATTATTAAGCTTTGATAATTTAAAACTGTACTAAGACTTCTGGGACACTCTGCATTTTACTCTGATAATAACAGCTGACATTTACATAGAACTTCACATCTATTATCTCATTTGATCCTCACAGTAACTATGAAAGTACAAGTATTATTGTGCTCAACTGAAAGATGAGGAAGTGAGTTATTTTCAACATCATTATTTTTATACTAGCCATGTTTGGCAAATATAAACCATCTAGGACACTGAATGTACATCCTCAAAAATTCTGATTAATTCATTAACATTTACTGAGACCTATTATGTGCAAGGTACTATATATTTTATTGAGGTAACTATTAGATTATTAGAGGTAATTATTAGAATTCTTTTGCCTCTTCCAGTTAAGGTGTAATTCTTCCTGTTCTCCCTGTAGTCATGTGTTTCCTATATCCTTAAATTGCTGTGCATTTATGTACATGTATACACATATGTCCATGTGTACACATTATTTCTGCATGTCAAGCAATGGGCCTTGGCCACTGCTGATACTAGGTTAAAATGCAGACATTTTTGGATTAGGATATCTTTGCCTTATTGTGCAGAGTAGTCATGGCAGATGGTTTTAAGTGCTTCCCATATAATAAGAGCTAAGAACATCAACAGAAAGGTGGGACAGTCCCTACTTTCCAAGAGCTCATACGCTAACAGAGGCAACATTGTACAAGGAAGAACTCAGCTCAGGACACATGGAGGTCCCATGAACTTGGGGAGAGTGTTGAGAGAGGTGGCACTTACATGAACTGAAAAAGAGCGAAATGAGCAGAACTAGGAGACTATTGTGCACAGTGACAGCAATACTGAACTATGATTAACTGTGAATGACTTAGCTCCTCTTAGAAATACAATGATCTAAGACAATTCCAAAGGACTCATGATGAAAAATGCCATCTATATCCAGAAAAAGAACAGATAGAGTCTGAATGCAGACCAAAATGTACTATTTTACACTTTTTTTTTCTACTTTGGTTCAAATTTTCTTTCAAAAAATGACTAATATGGAAATGTTTTATTTGATTTTACATGTATAACTTATATAATATTAATATCTCAGAAAGGTGAGAGGGGAGGGAGAGAATTTGGAGCTCAAAATTTAAAAAAACATTAAAAATTTTTTTTAACATGCAACTGGGGAAAATATTATTCCAAAAAAAAGGGAGAAGGTATTAGGAAGATGGGCGGGGGGGTGGTAGAGCCCTGGGGAGAAGGTCCCATGCCAGTCTGGGGCCCTGAGGCTACTTCTGACAGCCACAGAGAGAAAGAAGAGGGCTGGAACAGATGCTGTGGGCTTGGCCCTGATACTCCATCAAGTATCCAAGTCACAGTAAGGGTCAGGAGGAATGAGCAAATTAGCAGTTCATGCTGGTGCTGACACTTTTGCCTGCAACCCAATGTTCCATTTAAACAACAACTGCTCATTTGGTGAACCATATGCTGGTATTCATTCAACAAAATTTATCAAATGCTTACTATATACAAGAGCTTGTGCTTTGTGAGGGATACAAAGAGGAAGGAAATGCTTTCTCTACCCTTAAGGAGTTGACAGTCTGGAAGTGTGAAAAAGCACAAAAACAATTAAAATATGAGGTGGGGTGTGAAAAGTACCACGGGAGAACTAAAAATGTGTGACCCTGGACAAATTTTTTTCATATCATCAGCCTTTAGTTTATTGTTCAGATGAGCTCTAGGAGGCCTAGAACGGCAGGATTGGAAGTAGGAAGTTTTAATCCTGCCTTAGAGGCTGAGTGCACCTACGACTAAGTGGCTCTATCTCCCTGGGCAATTATCTCTAAGCAGGCAATAATGACAATGACTCTGATCCATTTCCACTTGGGAGGGAGAAGAAAGGACCTTTCAAGAAGAGCTGAAGTGGGTCTTATAGAACATGAAGAATTATGTCTGGTAGTGATGGAGAGGAAGGGTATCCTGGACAGAGAACCCAGCACATACAGAGAAGGGAGAGTCATCTGGTCTGACAGGCACAGGCAACACCAGGTTAAGGTGGTGATGGACAATAGGCCTAAAAGTGGTAGCTTAGAGCATGGTCAGAAAATGCCTACAGTATCACTGACAGGACTTTAATGTATTAAATTGCTACAAAATGTTAAGGATCTAAAAGAATTTATGCATTTTCCAAAGTTAGCTTAACTTACCTATGAGATATTTGGCTCCCTACTGATTAACAAATTCCAAATGGCAACAAAGGATGAAAATGTAGTTTGAAAATAATTTTAACCATTTCATTCAGAATTCACTTTTGGAGGTTTCAAATATAAATTCAGGCTTAAAATAATCAGCTGTGTGAAAATATTTGCTTTCTTAAAGTCGTCTAATCTCACAAGACTTACTTTACTTGCACCCATGTTTGCTATACTACTACTACTGCCACCACCACCACCACTACCACGACAACCACTACTACTACTTACTTCCACTGAGAGCTCTACTCAGCTGTTCCATCTTTTCTTTGGCTGTTTTTCGAAGGCGTTGTTCTAACTAAAGAGAGAGAAAAAACCATCAGCCAATCTTTCTGCATCAGTTATAGAGGAGCTCAATTAATCTGCAACAGTTGGTGAAATACCTGATAGCTGAGCTCATGATTTTTAAATCTTGTATAATAATGCATAAATCTGTCAAGTTCCTGAAATCTTCTGTGTTTCTTCTCAGCCTAGAAACAAAGTTCATAAATAACTCACATAAGACCCAAGAGCTACTAACATTGTACATTATAATAGCAATAACATGATTCATATACTTTAAACAAAAATCGATTGTGGTGCAGTGGATAAAGTGCCTGGAGTCAGGAAGACTCATATTCCTAAGTTCAAATCTGGCCTCAGACACTTATTAGCTATGGGAGCCTGGGCAAGTCACTTAACACTGTTTGCCTCAGTTTCTGCATCTGTAAAATGAGCTGGAGAAGGCAATGGCAAACCCCTCCTATTTCAATGCCAAGAGAACTGCAAATGGGGTCACAAAGAGTTGGACACAACTGAACAACAAAAATGAAAAACAATCTTTAGAACATTAGGGAATTTACCTCTTTTAAAAACTGTGATCCTGTTTCACTGAAATTAAAGGAAAACTCATGTTGGTACAATTATACCTCCCCCCACCTCCCACCTCCAATCTGACTTCTACAAAACCTGAGTGTTGCTTGTCAACAGCTGACAGTACACTGACAGAGAAGAGAGGATGGAGAATGAAAGTGACAAACATGAAGAAAGCAGTGATATAAATGAATAAAAAGCTGTTACCCGAATTGAAAGAAGTGTTTTAGGTTTTTTTTCAGCACAGTTCACAGAGACTTCTTAATAAGGATTCTTTTTTGATTCAAGTCCTACTGTGGCAAACCACTGTGGTGGTAGAAGCTCTAGTAGGTCTTATACCAAGCTCAAAAGGTTTGGCACATGAGTCTTTTGAGGACAGCTTAGCTTTGTTAAGAAATACTTCCTACCAGAGTTGGCCAGCAGGTACTACACTGTCAGCCACAGCACTTCAAACAGACATTCTACTAAGGGAAGAGAAGGGAATCAGCACTGATATAATTCCTGCCTACTCTGTGCCAGGCACTGTGCTATGAAATTGACAAATTGCATCTCATTTAATCCTCACAACAAGCCTGTGAGGTCGGTATTATCCCCACTGTCTCTAAGGCATAGAAGTATTGTCTTGGTCAAGGAAGTGGTAAAGGGAGAACACATGGGGATGAAATCACACTTCTTTGAAATACTAAAGAATTTTTTAGTATATTCATACAGACTAGTATGAATTCATATGACTATGTGTACAAATTGGTAGAAATCTATCCATCCCTAAAAAAACCAAAACACCTCACTTTAGGGAGGGCCCTGTACTGAGGAGAAGCCTGTACTGATACAAGTACAGTTTTTAGCTTAATGCTTCAATCACATGGGGGCAAGTGGGAGCAGTGAGAGCCAAAAAATGAAGTACACAAATATTTAAACAATATCTAGGCACCAATATAAATAGGAGGGCATTTTGGGACGGTTCCTTCTCACCTCCACTGTCATCTCCTTGGACTGTTCTTCCACATGCTGAATGACTTCATACCTAGTACACCTATAATAGCCTCCAGTCGAAGAGCTATGTTTCTTCCATTCTTCCAGGCAAATCCAGCAGAAGTCATATTTGCACTGCAGGGAAAACACACACAGATACATACAGATACCTTTTCATATTAACAACATGTGCTCTGTCCTTGGCGTATAAATTAGAAGAGAGTAGGAAATGCTGAATAGAGTGCTGTGGGGACTGAAGAGAAAGAGGGAGATGATGAAAGAAAGTTTCTGCTATTCAAGGACAAATGACATACATGTAGCAAACACATGGATACAATTAAAAGTTTCATTTAAACAGCGTAGTTTCAAGTGCCTATTTTCTATCAAAAAGGAGAACAAAATCTTTGCTGCTTCTCCACTATCCATCTCATCAAAAGTCTCTCTATGATTTAAGTTTTCAGAAAGAAGAGGCTGATACACACCAAGTTCTGTCACTTTCTAGAAATGAAAGGCTGGAAAAACAGGACTCAATATTTGTAGAGAACTAGCTCCTCCCCCTTGGGTCCTCTCTGAATGCTATTTATCTTGATGTGGATAAACAATTTTCCACTTTTCGATTATATATTTTCAATTATTCATACCCTCATGCGAATCCTAAGAATTACACTGTATCAAAATATGTACATGGAACATCTCATCCATACCGTATGAACAAATACCAGAGGCAAAGATTTGAGAATTTTTCAGTCTAACACATTTAAATTCCTTCATTCAACAGGATATGCCTCCTTTGATATCTGCTTGTGAGCTAGAGGTGGAATTCTAGAGGAGGAGTTGGTTTTTAAAGGCCTTGCCAATATGTTTTAAGCTCTGGCACATCCTACCAATGTGGAAAGTCTTCAAAATATAGTTACTGTGATAAAATATCTGTGCTTAAGGAAATCTGGAGATAGTCATCACCATGTTAAACTCAGTTTAATTTTAGACCAATGCAGTTCTTGTAGGACATTTATGAAACTTTTGAAGAATAATGATCTATACTGGCCAAGGGAGTATCCAAACTAATGAAATAACAGATTCCTGTAGTAATAAAATACAGATTTACTCTATCTAGGAATTATTAATGTTTTCTCTTTATAAAAACTATTTAAAACTTCAGGATTAAAACTATATGAAAATGAATACTTTGTTATTTAGGTTATTAAAAGCAATTCACATAATCATAATTCATCTTTATCCCTGAGAATAAAAAACCAAATCATTATCATAAAAAAAAATGAATAAGAACCAGTAGGTTCTATGTATAAAATGATGTGGTTGGTGCTGGCATGAACAGAATATTAAACATTCCTACACTACTGCATTAAAAATGAATGATCAGACTTAGTCCCAATACCTTCTATGAGTTACCTTCTACTCTATACTTTTCAATTTCAAAGAAGTGTACTTTTTTATTCAATACAAATATGCCATATTATATATTACACATTTATATTATATCATAATTTATATATTATACATTTAATTTAGAAAGCACAGTTTATGTTTAAAACACAAGTGCAATCTACTTAAAAGTAATCCATTTATAAAACAGACTTATATTTAGATTGCTATAACTCAGACAAGGAAAGTTGTCTTAAGGCTCACACACCATTAAATAGGAAAGCACCTAACACTGCATACATACCATTATTAGTTTCATTCATTCACCAACTCATTCAAATAAACAAACCGCCTGAGCATTTAGTATTGTGCAGGAAAAAGAATAATTTTTTGTCATTTTAGCTAAAATTTGCCAAAGATTCGTTTACTGATATATAAGCAGTTTGCTTACAGAGAGATTCTGATTTACCAAACTTCTTCTTGCTAATCGAATAAGTCCCTTGTACAAGTAAGATCTAACTCAAACTGTACATTTATCATGAAAAAAAGGACAAAATTACACAATAAATGAAATACAGATACACTTAATTTTCAGTTTTAGTTTTTATTTTAATGTGAACCCGTCCTTGCAGGGTCTCTGCCTTTTTGGAACACTAATAACAAACAGTTCCCCCCTTCTTTATCTGGCTACTGGTTCTGACTTCTCAGTAAACTAGAAGACTTCTCTATTTTAGTTAATTCCAGAGACCAAAGTCACTTCTACTATATTAATCATTAATTTTGTATATAAAACAGAAACCTGAAAACTTTAGGCTTTCCAAACTATGTGAGAAGCATTGGGCCATGTACTACAAAGTGATACAAAGGTACATGAAACACAGTACAGTAATTTTCTGTGTATGCCCTGAACATAGAAGGCACTTAATAAATGTTTTTTACTCAATTTGAGAGTCACCCGCTGCTTATTTCCAGAGCCACTTCCATTCTGTTCAAATACAAATTACAGGAAAAAATGCAGTTTACTAACAAAAGCTTAAAAGATGTCCAATAACTTATTAATTTATAATTAGATAATAATTACATGTGAAAAATGAAGAAAGATGCAAGAAATCTGGAAATACTTGTATTGAGGCGAGCAGAATAAGGAGAACAATTTATACTACAACATCAACAATGTAAAAATAAATAATTTGGAAGACTTAAGGACTCTGACCAACACCATGAGCAGCCATTATTTCAGAGGACTGATGATGAAGAATGATAGCACTTACCCGCTGAGAGAAAAGTAAGACTAAGACAGGGGCAGGAAGCCTGCAGCCTCCAGGCCACAGATGACTCCTAGTTCTGGACTGCAGCCTTTCGACTGAATCCAGATTTCACAGAACAAATTCCCTTAATAAAAGGATTTGTTCTACAAAATTTGGACTCAGGCAAAAGGCCACACCCAAGGACCTAGAAGGCCACAGGTGACTCACCCCTGGACTAATAACATAGGAAATGAGAGTTTTCTGGATACAGCCAAAAGAGGAATGTGTTTGTCTTGACCATGTATGTTTGTTATTTTGGTGCCTACATGAAAGGTTTATTTTCTTTCTAGTCCTGCATCCCAGCTTTACTGGTCCACTTCACTCTCACACTGATACATTAACTTTGTAGGAATATAGATATTTAAAGTTACATGGTACCTGCCATATTTAATTATTGTCATTAGCTTCAATACTGCTACTAATCATATGAAATTAACTGGTGTTTCAATGCTAAAATATCAGGTAACACTTTTTAAAGAAATCTTTGCTGAGATCTCTTAAATATCAAGTGGTTTAATACCAAAGAAGTTTATAACTGGAGTATGGGTAGTCTCAAAATTATGTTTAAGATTGTCTTGGTTCAAGGCTATTTATGTTTATTTGAAACATAACTTTAAATTTCTAAGCAACTGAATCTAGAAAGATATATTCTAGTCCTCTGTTTCGAAACATTTATTCAGTTCTATCACCTTTTCATAAAACAATGCATGGTCACATTGATCAATACATAACTATACTGTAAATCTATGTTGATATTTATGTTCTCAATATGTGACAGTTTAATTAAGAACCCTGAGTACATAGAGATATTATGTGCAGAAGTCAGGTTTTCTTTTCTTTTTTTAAGGCCTTATTCTATTATTTCAGTTAATCAACTAATGGTAAATATGATGGACCCATTCGGGATACTGATATCTTTGAGGACACTCCCTCTCTCTCGTCAAAGTAGATACACCTTAACAGTCAGAGAGAGCTGCCTGATACACACAGAAAAGTGGTTTTTCAGGGTCACCTAACCAGTCTATCATAAAGGAGGAACCAAACCCTAAATGCTTTTACTCACAGAAAGAGTCCTTGGCTTCCACTCTTCCACTTCCCACAGTGCTGCACAATAGTGGTTTACAACACTTGTGCTGACTTTCCCCTTTCTCACACTAACAGCTGAGTTAAAAAAAGATCCTTTCAGTGTGCTAAAGTACCTAATAAAGAAATCATTATTTGAGAATAAAAGTGCCAAACCTGGTAAAAACTTTATCATTTTGTAATCGTGATTTTTAATCTAGCTATAGAATTTTATTTATTGATATTTAGGTTTTGGGGTAAAAACAAGTCTATCTCTAGAAGAACAGAATTAACTTGCAGATGACAAAAATGTTTTAACAACAACTCAGTGACAAAAAAAACAAAACTAGTCATCAACTCCTAATATTTCTCAAACTCCAACTCTAACCCTTAACATAATAGGAATTTACACTAATTTTATCACAGTCACAATCAAAGAAGGTAAAATTCAATCTCTTAGAACTAATCTGAAATACTACATGATTTACATGCATATGCATGCCTTGAGAAATATAATCAAAGTAAATTAAAATTCCATCTAGAAAGTATAAAGAAACTCAAGTTCTTACCTTAGCACACTGCATATGGTTGCAACCCTCATTCTTCTGTATAGGAGACTTACAGTTGGCACAAGGTTTGGAGTTGGTTAACAACCAGAGACAATTGGCAGCATCTTCATAAGCTTCACTAACTCCCACGACTTTGAGATACCAAGACAGAGAAAGAATAAAAGACACAGTATATCAGGTTACAAAAATACTTTATGTGGATTTTATTCCTTTAAAAGGGTAAAATTATTTCCCTACCAGGACAAAAGCAAATGCTTTACGTTTCACTTAAAACATTACAAAAGGAAGACTAAAACCGTGATACCCAAAAAGTCACAACTATGAAACCTAAATTAAAATAAATTCTTCTTAAAAGTTTGCCAGAATGAAATTCTTTCAGACTAGCGAAATCCTTTGATATGAATACTTAATTAAATGGTTACATTATTATCTGTGCCTGGCTGAGTTTCATGGACAAAAGTAATTTCTTCACTGAAATAAGGTAAACCATGAAAGCAAGCTTCATAGCAGGTTACTATGGAACAAATTTACAGATATTGGGAAATACATGACAACTGCTTTTGAATTTCAGCATCTTTACTTGTTTATATACTTGTGAACTTTAGTCAACATTCTGTGGTTTTCCTGTCAGCTAACTTTTCATTTTTATTAAAATTTTTAATAAGTGAATCAGCATTTGCTTGCATGATTCTGATCAATTTCTATTTCTTAACCACCACCACACCAACCAAATGTATCACTTAAGCAACGTCTTTTTCTTTTGGAGGAGGGGGGGAATGACCTTTACTGAAGTAATATGGGGAAGAGAAATGCTACTCCTAAGCTGCCTTCCAACTTTAGCCTGTGAGGTATAGGTTATTTTTCCTTTCTTTGGATGATGAAGTAGATTCAGAATGACCCCGTGACATGCCCCTGGTTGATACCTCAGGATCTCTATGGTGTGGGTTCCATACTTCCCTGTAGTTGTTATATCCTTTACTTACAGCATGGAAGTATTTCATTACATTTGTGTTCCAATATTTAGTTAGCTATTCTCCAAATGAAGAACCTCTGCTTGGTCTCCAGTATAAGTATTCTCAGTTATGTGAATCTCTGGGTCCACGTCACCCGTTTTTCAACTTTGATGTCATCCTTGACTCACCACGTTCTCTTACCCCTCATATGCAACTCCTGTCAATTCTACCCTTGCAACATCTCTTATACACACCTCCCCAATCTCAAGTTTCTCCTGACTACAAACCCAGTACTTTTTCCACCCTACCATTCTGCCTCTTAAAAGGCAGTAAGTTACTACTTCCTGAGGTAATCCATTCCATTTCTGGATAACAACTTCATGAGGTCATTTTTCCTACTGCTATCATACCCTAACCCTAAATGTAGCTGACGGCTGTACTGTCATGTCAAAATACTGATTCACACTGAGATTCTAGTATGCAAAAATGAGGTCCCTTTAAATAAACTGTTTTCTAGTAATGTCTTGCCCTGTAGTCTAATTTTTAAAAACCTAAACTGAATAGTTTACATTTATGAATATCTTACTAGATTTGACACATTGTTCTAACCTGTCAAAAAATTCCAATTTTATCAAGTATCCTAGATTTGAGCCATCCACAAATCTGAAGAATTTGTTAAGTACAAAAGTCACTGATTGAACAGAATTGGGCCAAGGACAGGCACCTGTAGGTTGCTACATCTTGACAAAAATTTTTTAATCATCAAATGACAGGTTGTTGAACTAGCTTCCAGAGCTGTTCAACTGTCTGTCTCATTATTTTGCCCACATCTTTCCACTTTGTCCATAGGGATATTGTGGGATGTTCTGTCAAATTATATGATGAAATCTAGGAATGCCATATGTATAGCAGAATCAGTCATGAGCTTTTTATGATAAAATAATTCTGCCTTATAGTGACTAATGATTCCCCTTCTTAGTGCTCATAACTCCTTTCATAATATATACTGGAATTTTGGAAGGAATTTAAGTTAAAATGACCATCCTATAATAGAAAGGGTCTACCTTTGTCCACCTTTTAAAAATCAGAGTATTTCTCCATACCCAGTTCTGTGACAGCTTTCTCATCCTCCAGTTTTTCAAAATTCACTGAGAGTGACAAAGCATCTGAAAGGTCTTTACAGTAACCCAGTTTTTCTTTCAAATCTGGTGTTTTGAACTGACTGAAGATAGCTGGATGTTCTCTTACCTACAAATCATGTCATATATCTCAGGCTGAGATGTTATTAGCCAATTTGTATTCTAAATTTCCCAGGCTGACCATAATTTTCCTTGGTAAGAAAACGAAAGCAAAAAAGAAATGAATGGTTTTGACCTTCAGTATTCCCAATGTTCTTTTCACAGGACTACAACACTTCGGAATTCACTTCGGTATTTGCCTTTTATTTTACCTTTTGAATACGCCTTTTAAAACTTTGTGTTGTTTAAGACTTCTCTGTACAGTCACGTTTGTCCTTTGAGACAGCTTCCTTCTGCTTTCCCAATAGAATTATTTGTGCTTGTGTCCTTAGAATTTTGTTCTTTAAGGCATCCTAAGAACCTTGAGCTAACCTCACTGTAGAATGGTAGACATGGAATGACATTTGGGCACCCCAACACCAGCACCCCACCGTCAGTCAGATTGTGTTTCGCTTTTCTATATTCACCAAGAACTCTAAGATGCATTGTCTCTTCCTTTAAGGGGTTCCAACCTGTTCCTGGGTGGTCCTATAATGTCTTGTATGGTATGACTGATTCTTTTTCTAAGTGCTTAAGCATCATGTGCTTAATAATCTGGTTTAGAATTTTCTTAGGGTTGAATAATAAACTCTTTGTTCTAGAACTTACCTTTTTATCCTTTAAAAAAATTGACACTTGCTTGTTTCCAACACTGTGGCATTTCTACTGTTCTCTACAATTCCTCACAGATCACTGATCAGTCTACTCTTCATGTATGAAAGTTTATTATCCTAAGACACAATTTACTTGGGTTTAATTTACCTAAACTCATGAAGTTTTCTTTTAATATGCAGAACTCCTGTTAGTTAGAACTCCTCCTGCACTTTTCTGCCAAAAAACCAGATTCTCCTTAATAATGAAACAAGAAGCAAAATAGCTGAGTAGTTCTTATTTTTCAGTACCATCTGCTAACACTGTACCACTGACCCTATCTATTAGGGTTGGTCTTCTCTTTGCCCAACGTATCTGATAAAAAGCCTTCTGTGTTAGCCTTAGTCGTTTCTCAAAGTTTTAGACCATTTAGGCTTCCTGAAAATACTCTTAGAGATCTATGTCACTTGTTAATTGGTTCTCAAGGAAAATATAACTTTGGGATGAAATATTTCAAGGTGTAATTAATTTTATATACAAACAACAATATAAGAAATGAAACAATAAATTCCTGGGTGGCTAATACGCAGATGAAACAGCTTAGAATTTGTCTTTACAGAGACTGGGACAATACATAATAAAGTAAAGTAGGGATGCCTGAGTAGCTAACAAGTCTAAAATGTAACGGCCTGATGTACCAACTCATCAGAACATCTCTTCAGGTCTGTGACTGGCTGTATAATGGGTTGGTGGGGAGAGGGAATAAACTGAGAAAGCATAGAGCTAAAACACATGAAGTAAAAAATTAGTGACTAGACATGAAAAGGGAAAAGGGTTAATACTTTCTTTTTTAGGAATCCCATCCAGTTGAAAATCTAGTTAGAGATAATTACAAGTTTTTGTATTTTTTCTAAAAACAAAACAAAAAAGCAAAAACTAAACTGTGCAGAACTAGGGATGGTATAATTCATCTGGATAGAATTCTCCAGAGGACAAACCATTGCAAAATTACTGGAACCTAGGACAATTATGGAAGGGGCAGACAAAGGGTTAGAGTTGGAGCCTGGGTGTTCAGGAACCAAATTTTCTGATAATCTTCTTCAAGAGATTAAGAATAAGGAAACAACAGGGCACTGGTACTGAGATTTCTAATCACAAAAAAATCATTTCATCTTTATTGTTTTCTAATGATTTGTACTACAAAAGTACTTGGGTAGAATAATTAACTTGACTCCTCCTTAATCTTTAATTGGGTTATTAAATATCCAAAAGAGAAAAATATAATTATTTTACATAAATAGGTCGCTTCTAAGCAGTCCAATTCAAAAGGACTCAAATCAGAAATTAGATTGTGTCCAGAGATTGGAAAACAGATATAATAAGAAACACCTCTGAGGGCATGTGTGCTGGTGACAATAACGTATTAAAAGTGGGATGGTGCTGACTTTGACAACTTCATGTGAGACATCCACAGAAACACATCCATTTTAAAAGCTTCCCTCTATTAGAACCATTTACAATTGGGTCATCAGAATTTCATTCAGGAGAATCTTTTTTTGCTTCTTCAATTCAATAAACATTTACTGAGTGCTGTTTCAGGAACTTGAATCATCATTCCTTTTAAAGTCTCGTGTGTGTGTATATAAATCTGCTTTCTAAATCTATAGATGACACTGGTTTTCATAATCTCTAAAAAACGTGCTTACTTCTCTATATTTTTATCATTTAGAAACCAGGTCCTCTGTTTTTGGTTATAATAAGGTAATAGAAGTTCTCAAACATTATTGCCTTGGTAACAGTTTTATGTTTTTTATCAATAGCACCAACCACTTCCTCTCTCTGGCCATGTTGCATATGACAGAGTTTCATCAGGGAAGGAAAAAGAACAAGCATTTACTAAGTGCCTCCTGTGTGCCAGGCCCTGCGCTCAGCGCACCACAAATATTGTCTCACTTGATCCCAATGTCAGCCCTAGGAGGTCAGTGCTGGTGACCTCAGAATGATCACTTCTGTTTTACACCTCTTTTTACCTACACCTACTTGCTCTCTTCAGCATGACTGCTCCTCATTTCTGCACAGATAATTCATCTGGCCACTGCTGTATTCTGGTAATGAGTCTAGCCTCACTTTCAGGGATACTTATAGGAAGTGGTAGTTACCATCTTGCAATAAAATCTTAAGCCCATCCTCTTACATTAGTATACAGACATCTAAAAACTCAAGTATTGTTTCTCTCTAAATCCTCAGTTATTTATTCCTGTAAATCACCAGACATTTCTTGTAACAGAGGGAGAAATTCTCTCTCTATACATATTGTGAGCAAAATTTCTCTCTTATACATATTTTACGGAACTTCTAACTATAGCTGCTGAAAAGTAGCAAAATTATCTCAGATAAGTCTTAACTGTTGATATTTACTTTCCTAGTTCTAGATGAACAAAGGAAATGGAAAAGTTTAAAGGTCAGAAAGAGTAAAATAAGCATAAGGGCTAGAAAACCTAGTTCTCAAGTCTCCACAATGCCGAACATTGGTTCATATTAGTGAAATATTGATTTAACAGAGGAGACCCACTTAAATGAATTATTGGGAGCAGCAGGAAACGGAAGCTGTAAACACTGTAGGGATTGGTATGCACGCTTCTTCCATGTAACTTCTTTCGAAACCTCTGAACTTACTGTAACCAAAAGAATAGCCAGCTGATAGTCATGACCTAAGTTTTAAGATTCACTGAGAATTGATTTTTATAGGATAAAATCTTTGAGAAGCACTTGTACGCAAGGTGTGATCTAACCACATTACAGCTTCAGAACCAAGGACTTAAGGATCTCAACATTTGGCTTACGTTCTTCTGGTTTCATTTCTGTTATCTTTTGCAGCCAATTCTTCCATGTTTGGCAGTCACAAGGCTCATGTGCTTCACCAAGGCACTCCCTGATGGAGGAAAAATAGAAAGCTATTTTAAAAATGTAAGCACTTTTTGCAAAGAGATTGAAACATTTTATATTTTTCATATTATAAACATAAAGATAAGTGGAATAGGTCAGATTATTCCCATTTAAAGATGAGGAAACAGGTATGAAAAGATTGAGCGGCTTTCCTGGGGCTACAAAATAAATCTGTGGCAAATTAGGAAAGTAAAAACAGCTATGCAGCACTTTAAGTTTTGGAAAACAACCTTACATACAACTCATTTCATCCTCACAGCAACCCTGTACAGCAGGTATTATTATCATCCACAATTTAGAGATAAGGAAATTAAGAGAAGTGAAATGACTTGTCCAGGGTCACAGAGGTAGGAAGTATTTGAAGCTGGATTTGAACTTAGGTCTTTCTGATCCCAGGCCCAGCATTCTATTCACTATGCCACTGAGCTACTTAAGAATGTCTTAGGAATCAAACTCCTGAAGTTTAGAAAATCAGGAAATATTTTCCACACAGAAATTGCCTAGTATTTACATAAACCTTCCATATGATTCAAAACTATACATTTTTATTGGGTAAGTTCAACTATCTCTGATATTTAAGTCAGCGCTAGGAGTAGGGCCTAATGTAATTTAGGTTACCTTAACTTGCTTAACCTATGACTCAGTAACATTACAAATTATTTTAAGGAGCTTTCTTTGTCATTGCCACCAATGAAATTGAGTCAAATATAACTTAAATATTTCAATAATTTTTCACGTATTATATAATGTGAAAATTTCTTAACGTAAGGAAAAAAGCCAATACCTAAAGTCATTCACTAGTACTAAAAAACATTGAGAAGCACTCAAATATATCTTTTAGGTCACTACTGTGCCACTGGACACTTCAGTGATAATTCCCTAAAACAAACGTTTGTGCTCTTTTGGAAGAACTTCTTTGCTTTCTCTCAACCCAAAACTTACCCTGGGAAAGTAAAAGGTTGTTAAGAAGGTAATAAGGCAATTTTTTCTTTCTCTCTCTCTCTTTTTTTTTTTTTTTTGCATTTTATTCTTGTAACAGTTACTTAAATTTAGTTATTACTCAAAAATTAAATGAGTATCTTTCACTCATTTTACAGAATTTTAAACTTAGAAAATAGATAAAATGGGATACTACTTAGTTTAATATCATTATGGCCTCAAACTTAAACACTTTTTAAGATGGATATATCTATGAGTGTAGCACATAAGAAATGAAGTGTGAAATTCAAAACCCATCTCTAAAATAATTGGGCAAATTTATATGATATAAAGAGTTGGGGGGGGAAGGGGAGTCACTAAGCTTCTGGAGCTTTGAATACATAATCATCTTGACTTCAAGCATCAGAAAAATTCTTGTATATAAAATGTAAGATCATAAAGACAGAAAATAGCATAAGGTTTAGAAAAGTTCTTCTCATACCATAGAAGCAAACATTATATATAAACAGGCATCACTTTATAGACTAGTTTCCTATAGGAATATAGCTCCAGTGCCAAGTACAGTGTTGAGTTTGCCATCAATCTATTTTCATAGTAAGAGTTTAATTTCTCATATGGCAAATACAGATATAACCCAATATAAAGGGGTCCCAAGACCAAAAAGTTTGAGAACAAATGGAATAGACATTCAGGAAATACCTGTTTACTGATTTATGATAAAAGTCAAAAGGTAAATTCCATTTACTTAAGAAATTCAATTTATAACCAATTTTGCTAGACCAAATTAGTTTGAATAAACAAGGGATACTTAGAATAAATTTAATGTTGATTCATATTAGCATATACAAGAGCAAAGATACACTGTGGTAGAAGAACTGTTTCTAGGTGGTACCAGGGTATAGATATGGCAGTGTGAAGAAGAGGAAGGAGAAAGAGAGGAAGAGGAAAGAAAAGCAGCAGCGGCTTCAAGTAGCAGGAAAAAAAAAAAAAGGCCTAGGAATTCATAACACCTGAAACAAAACCAATGGAAACAATGAAACAGAGTTTAGACTACAATAAAGGCGAATCTATAGAGTAGTAAATTATTTCTACCCCATGTAAAGTTAGTACAGAATTAAAGGACTGTTTTAACACCAATTTGAACAAAAACAATAATGTTCTGATATAAGTAAGGAAACAAACATTTTAAAGAACTCCAAGTTCCAGTAAGTTTTTTTTTTTAATTGCATGATGTCTTAGGGAGGGAGGGGGAGAAAATTTAAAAGTAAGGGAAGTGACTGTGGAAAACTGAAAACAAATAAATTAAATATAAGTAAAAATAAATAAAATGCTTTTTTTCTCTTTTCTGTTAAAAGGCCCAGGCTCCTCACTTAGCTGTGGTTTTGTAAGGATATGAGCTGTACAAGTGGCAAGGGTAGGTTTTCTTTTCCCAAGCCTAACCAGAATAAAACAATTTCTTGCTCTATTAGGACAATGGGAACATCACCAGCTGGCTAGGAGGCTTGTTCCTATCATTGTATGTGTATATGTGACACATTAATAATGTATTTATATATTCCTATTCTCCCCCCTTTTTTTTGTCTGGCCAGTTCACTATGTGGCTCCAATCCTGACTGATTCAACCTTCCTGGGCTTCCTCTCCCTCCTCCCAAAGCTGTCCTTTTTAGAGGGTCAAGACTGGGTTTGCAGCTCTCTCCCACTCCCCATTTGCAGCACCCTGGTTTGAACAACATGGAATCAGGTGCCCCTGAGCCAGGTACTGTTCTGTGTCTCCTCCACCCCCTCGACTTCCCTTCCTCTTTTTCTATGTTGTCTTCCTCTTGGGATAGAAAGGTTGTTGAAGGCAGGCTTTTTTATTAACTGTAGCTCCAGAATTTACCTCAGTGCTTGGCATGTCACAGGCACTTAAAAAATGTTCACTGGATTAGACTGGATATAAACGACACCCTTGGATGAAATAATAACTAGGAGTAAACCAAGTGGCACATAAAAAGGATTATAAAATAAAGGAAAAACTAGCTTGAATTCAGGGGAAACCACAAGAGGGAACAATACTGCCATGACAAAGTATCTTTGGGGAAAAACCCTCCCGTGCCAGTTAAGCCCCTCACTGCACTTCGGAGCTTTCAGTGTGCTGTCTTCCCCATTAAACAGTGAACTCTCCTAGAGTCCGGGGTTTCATGCCATTCTTTGTATCCCAATGTTTAGCACTGTGCCTAGCACACAGTAGGTGCTTAGTAAATGTTTGCTGACTCTGAATATATCAAGAGGGGTCAAAGAGTAAATCAAATCAATGCGGAAATGTGGAAATGGTATCCTTTAAGGAACAACTGAGGAAACTGGCAAAGTCTGGACCAGAGAAGAGACTAAGTGATTAAAGCAGAAGGCACCATTAGCTCTCTGTGGATTTCTGTGATTTTGTACTGAGTGTTGAGAAGACAAGAGAGCTAAATGGACTGACTTATGAAACAAGTCAAAAGCTGGCCATCACTGTAAACATTCAAGAAGAGGTTGCAGAAAGAATTCTTGTATTAGGTGTGAAGCTGCAATCAGTGGCTTCTAAAATATAAAATAAAAAAACTAGTTTGATAGATGTAGTAGCTCCATCTAAGGAGATATGTTAGCATAGGCAACTGGTAGTAGATGGAAGAATGAGAAAGGAAGTGACGAGGGAACCTATGGCTGAGTCAGCAGTATAAAACTGATTTTAATTCTATTTTGAAGGTTTAGTCAAGCTAGACTGAATATTCCCCAGAAATTTTACTCAAGTAATTTCAAGTTCACTTGGGTCACAATTCTATTTTTGTGATCCAGGTAACGTTAGGTCACTTGTCTCATAATTCTTGTATAGTAACTAGTATCTCCACCCCAGCAACGGCACCCACCACCCACATCCTAGAGAACTTGCCCAGAGGTTAAGTCTTTATCTTGTTTAATTATCTCCACTCAGGACTCAATTCTATTGTGAATTGAATCTCCAGCCCAGCCTAGGAAGACAGCGGCCCACTTAACTCAAATTCAAGTTGATTCAACAAAAAACACCCTAGTCCAAGGAAGTAGTGGGGAGGAGCTGGGATGACTATTAATCCACCTCCTCATTAAAATACCAACTGGGATTGTTGTGATGTAATGTTACCTTGTTAATTGTTATAAAAGACTCAGTTGGCCCTTACTCAGAGTCCTTGGTCCCAGAGAGAGGCCCTTAGCCCAATTTATTGGTTACTGCTAGCCATCAGGCTATATTCAGATATATTCAGAATCAGCAATCACTAGTAAAGTGATTGTGCTTGAAGCCCTGTCTCCGTTTACTTTAATTTTTCAAGGATAACAGTGGCGAGGTTTTCAGAAAAAAAGGAGGAGGTATGGTGACACACCTGTAAATTCTGTGTTAAAGAATAAAGGTCCTAATGACAAGCCAAGGAGGGAGGGGCCTTTGTTAGGGTGGGGAAGGAATTGCTTACTTCACATTAAGGAGTCCTCTGAGCCAGGTACTGTTCTGTGTCTCCACAGACACTACACCACAGATACTACACCAGACTGAAAGGAAAATGTTAAGTGATTGGCCTTAATCATGGAGAGGTAAGCTGGGTGTTCCTAACAGAGTATTTCAAATACAGTTTTGAGAAAGAATAACTGCTGTGATCCAGTAGAGCAGTAATGACTTTCTTTGGAGAATTGTTTTTGTTCTTTTTGGGGGAGTATACACAAAACCAAAATCATGCATTATTTTATGAAGATCTTACTTAAAGAGTTCCCTTTCATGTAAAAACTGATTAAATTCCTCTTTGAAATAAATAATTGTGACCTACACTCAGAAATTTAATCAAAGTTAAACATTTTGTTGTATGTGAAAATAAATGCCAGATTAACAGAAAATCTTTATCAGAGATATTTGTTTCAGATTTTCTCCCCATTTTATTTTCCTTTCTAATCTTAGGAAAATTGGATTTGTTTGTACAAAAACTTTTAAATTTAATGCAATTAAAATAGTCACCATTTTATCATCTATGATCCTTTCAATCCTTTGGTCATGAACTCTTCCCCTATCCATGAATGTGAAGGGCTAAATTTCTTTCTTGTTTCTCTAATTTGTTTAGGGTATGACCTTTTATATGTAGATTATGTAGCCATTTGGAGATATCTTGGGATAAAGTGTGAGGTTTAGATCTGATCATAATTTTAGCCACAATGATGTCCAGTTTTCCCGGCAGTTTTTATGAATAAGTGAATTCTTACATCAGTAGCTGAGGTCTAAAAAAGTAAGCTATTTAGCTTTGTTTGCTTCCATACGTTGTGTACCTAACTAATCTGGTCCCAATGATTGACAACTATTTTTTTTAAACTAGTTCCTAATTGTTTTGAGAATTACTGCTTTGTAATATAGTTTAAGATCAGTAGTGTTAGTCCTTCCTTTCCGCTTTTGGCCTTGAGATTCTTGATCTTTCGTACCTCTATATGAATTTCATTACTTGTTCTAGTTTTTATAAAGTAATCCTTTGGTATTAGTTCTTGTGCTTGGTAGATTCTCAAATTATTTTATATATTCTATAGTAAATTTTAAATGGAATATCTCTCTCCATCTCCTCCTGCAGGTTTATACTGACATGTAAAAATGTCAAGATGACAAAAGGTCTTATATCTAAGATACAAAAGGAACTGATGCAAATATTTAAGCATTAGGGTCACACCATCATTGACTGCTAAGTGACAAAAATGTATGAACAGGTAGTTCAAATCTAAACTATCTGTAGCTGTGTGAAGAAAATGCTCCAAATCGTTAATATTTAGAGACATGCAAACTGAAGCAACTGAGGTTCCAAGTCACACCAATCAGACTGGCAAAGTATTTAAAAAAAAAAAAGAAACTGACAATTTTGGAGGGGCTACAGGAAATCAGAAATACTGATATACTGCTGTAAAACCTGTAAATGATTACAACCATTCTGAAAAGCAATTTGGAATTTTGCATAAAAATAGCTGAAAAGTGCATGTTCTTTGAATAAACTATACCATCGCTGGGTCAATGACATGTAAAAGATCCCATATGTACAAAAATATAACAGCTCTTTCAGTAATAGCAAGAAGCTGAGAACTAACCATAGTTAGGGAGATGGTTAGAAAAAGTATAGTCTGTGAATATAATGGAATATTATTGTGGTATAAGAAATGAGAAAAAAAGAGATGAATTTAAAAAGACAAAGGAAGACTTGTATGAACTGACAGTGAAATGAGCAGAACTAGAAGAATAACGTACTGTTTACGTCAGTATTATGAAAACAATTTTGAAAGATTTAAGAACACTAATTAACTAAAGGATCAACCATGATTGCAGAATAATGATGACGAAGAATGCTTCTCCCTCACCCCCCCACTCCAAATCAGAGAGATTATGGACTAATTATAATAAAATTTTTGATATGACCAAAGTGGAAATTTGTTTTGCTTGACTGTGCCAGGGTGATAAAAAGTTTCTGTATTCCTTTCTTTTCTTTTTTCAATGAATGGGGAGAAGTGGGAGGAAGAAAAACAATAAACGATTGATAACTAAAAATTAAAAAAAATAACAGGAATATAAGAATTACCTGTATGAAGTTGAAGTTGTTTTCATTTATTTTTTAATTTATGGGGGTGGGGGTGTCCTTTGAAAACAAAGGAAAGTCAAATACACAAATGCTGATACACTGAACCTATGGTAAATAGGGGTTTAGGTTTCTGTAATCATCAAAAACTGTAATCTTTAGCTAGAGATCACTGAAAATACACTTTTCTGCATATAATTTTCAATAACAAAACATTAATTCTGATAATCTGTGCTTTTCCTAACACAGTAACCATGAAACAACCAAAACAATGGAGAGAAGAGAGGCAATGCCAGCTGGGACAGGGAGTGGGGCAGGGATAAGGGCAGAAGAACCCCAAGGTAACAAACTCGTCAACTGCCCCTTCCCTGGTGAAAAGCAGGTGCCTCTGTCCTCCCTGGTCTCCACCTGCACGGCTCTGCCTGGCCTGGTCCTCCCCAGACTCAGGGTGGGGGTGGGGGAAATTGCTCTGATCCCCAGCAGGGGCAAGGGAAGGATGGGTCACCACTGCCTCATTTTCCTACAAACTTAGCTGCTTTTTCATTAACCCCAATTACTTCATTGCTCACTTGGGAGTTTACTTTAGCATTTTCTGGAGTGGATTCACTGACACTTCTATGAAGATTTTCCTCCTTTTTGTGAATATAAACTTGCACATTTTGTAGTTGTCAGGAAAAGTGAAAATGAGGTTATGAATAAAATCAAGAATACTTGAAATCATAAAAGTTAAACATGGAAATACTGAGGATTGAATGGAATCTGCTTGAAAGTAGGAGCCAAAATCTTTGAATTCACTCCTCCCCACTCTGCCTCATTGCCCCCCAGACATATTGTATACATCTGTTAGGTGCTAAATTATAACAAATCATAGATTATAAAGTATGCTTCACAAATATCTGACATTTTGCTCAAAATTTCTGAAAGCAGTGCTCTTTCCCTCTACTACCTAAATGATCAGAGAAAGCATCCATAACAATAAATTATCATTTTAAAGTACTGTGGTTCTGGAAAAGAAGAGTTTCCCAGTGATTCATTTGCTGGAGCTATTCTCTGAGAGACCTTTGATGATCATACCCCAGAGCTAAATAATTACCAATAAATCCTTTCAAATATTTGTTTTTCAACTTTATACAGATAGCAATCAATTTTTTTTAAGCAAATAAAACTCAGAACTTTTAGCTTTGTGTAGATACACCACATGTATATATGGAAATTCACTATCATGCTTATAGAATTGACCTTAACTGCAATAAAAAGGTTATTTTGGAAATGTTTTATATCAAAAATTATTCAGGACACAGAGATATCTAACTGGTTATTAGCAAAATCTTTCCAAAAATAAACCTAAAATCTGAATAATCTAACAATCAGAATGCCATCTCAAATGCTTTAATTCAGCAGTGTGATATGTATCAGTAAAAATAGAATCTCATGCAACCTATTATTTTAGTTTCATGAACATTATGATACACCTTGCCAGCAGAAACATGATACTATAGCCTGAAGATTGTTGAAGATATAGCAAAATTAGTTAACTGAAGAATTTAGTTCTGTAAAAGACTTTCAGGATTTTGTGATCTTTTGTTGAGTCTCCTCTTATCTCTATGTTTTGAAGTTTGAAAAGTTAGACTATTTAATTCTTACCTTACCTAGAGGCAGCTAGGTGGAGCCATAGTGCACAGAGTGCTGGGCCTGGAGTCAGGAAGACTCCTCTTCCTGAGTTCAACTCTGACCTCACCTACTTCCTAGCTGTGTGACCCTGGGAAAGCCACTTAACCCTGTTTTGCTTCAGTTTCTTCATCTGTAAAATGAGCTGAAGAAGAAAATGGCAAACTGCTCCTGTATCTTTGGCAAGAAAATCACAAATGGGGTCATGAAGAATCAGACACGCTTGAAATGACCGAACAAACCTCTACTCTAAATAAATGACCAAAAAAAGAAAAGGAACTATGATAATGACATGCTTATGCTTAACTCTCTCCAGACTCAGCAATTAATTTTCCAGCCCATTAATTTTTCTCACAGTATTTTCCATCTATTTATTCCTTTTCTGAACTTAAACCTCTTAAATCCTTTATTTTTCCTGTGCATTCCATATAGGCTTTTAAACTACTTACATATTATGGTAAACTGATTTGAATTTAAGTAGAGATGCTTATTTATCTCCATTTCTGACCCAGCTCATATGCACTTCACAAATATTTGCTGAATAACTATTCAATTAGTAAGCAAAAAAACATATAGCGCCCCATCTCGTCTCATTCTGCAATCGGGAAAATTTGCCTTCTTTCCCAAAAACCAACTATTTATTAAACTTGAAGTGTTTTGCAATATCGAATTGCTTGCCTTCTCAATGTGGGGAGGAGGTAAGGAGGAAAGGAGAGAATTTGGAACTCAAAGTGTTAAAAATGAATGTTAAAAATTGTTTTCACAAGTAACTGCAGCAAAATAAAATACTAAATAAACTTCTTTAAAAAGGTGAAACAGTAAAACTTGGTACTTAAAAAATTCATAAATGTAAAATATTATCAGTTTTTAATTCAAGCCTTAGAATGTGGTAGACTAGACAAAATTTTATAAAAATCTATGACAAAGCTTATTCCTCTATTTTTGTATACTAAGTAAGGGGACATTTATTACTAACCAGCAGAAGAGATGTCCTTTTCCACAATCAACAGCAGGAGCACTGAGCAATGGGAAACTGAGTGAGTCAGAAGCAGATGTATCTGCCCCCTGTTTTGTTAGTCTGACAGCTCTCTCACAGCCTGCTGTTGGACACCATTTAATTGCAGGATTATTTTCAACAAAGGCCTGGGAGAAAGAAAGCAATACAGAAAGAAATTTATTTTAATTTGTAAGAATCAACTCTAAGACTTTAAATATATGTGCATTTGTGATGAAAGCTGTCTAACGCAACAAAGCCAGACCAAGTACCTTTGAAATAAAATCAAAATAGCAAATAGTAATTTTTTAAAAGAAAAAAATTATAATCAACTTAACAACTACTATGGTTTATCACAGTAAAATATGTAACATTTATAGGGTTCCTTTTACGAAGATCAGGTAGTAAGAAACTGAAACCATAATTTAATTCAGGTACAGTTTAATGTGACTGCTTGCCAAATGGAGCTAATCTTGTGAAATATTATAAAGAGCACTCTACCTGTGACCATTGTTACCCAAATCACTACGTTTTTACATTCAAGTAAAAAGTTCACTTACTTTTCGAAACAATCTATTTTCTGAATGTTTTGTTACTGGTCTGCATGATATGAACTCAAAGCACAGATCATGTCGACCTTAAAGAACAGCATGTTGTTCATATTTATATAAAGCCTTAAAGTTTACAAGTGTTTTCCTTACAATAACCCCATATTAATATGTCATATAAATATTATTCTTGATTTCCAGATGAGGAAACTGAGGCTGAGATAAGAAACCCGAGGTCACTTAGTAACCTAACTTCTTTTAGTGAGAGCTGGGACAATCAAAAAATTAGTTTTGTGAAAAAAGGTACTTACCATCTGTTCTTAACATTAAATCAACCTCAAGTTAGATCAAGCCCACTAAGCAATAATGTTATTAATCAAATGATAACAATTTGAGGTGTTAGAACTGAAATTCTTCCAACTTTTCCTTCCATTAACAGCACCATATGCTAAAACCTTACTAGAGCACAGATCTTCCCCTGGGTACTCAAAGCCTGAAAAACAAAGCCGGTGTTGGGCTTCAGTACAGTTCCAGAGCAGGCTGTACTGAGGATGCGAGGGAGGGCTGCACTCTGTGTCAGGAGGACCTCAGTTTGAATCCAAGCTCAGAATCTTATTAGATGTGTGATGCTGTACAAGGCCCTTCAATTCTCTTACAATCAGTTTGCTCATCTGTTATGGGGATAATAATAGGGCTTCTCTCCCAGGGTCATTATGAGGATATAATATGATAACACATGTAAAGTGTGTTGCAAATTTTCTTGCACTACATAAATGCTAAACATTATTATGCTTTCTGGAAACCAGCCCTGTTCAGTGTATAGAGCTCATGCTCAGAATTTGGTCACAAGATGATGAATTCTTTGATCAAAACAAAAACACTAATCCCTGGGCAGGACCCTTCTGCTTCTGTGGTGAGGATGATATGAAAAGGTAACTAAGAATCATACAGTTTTCTTTTTGAGATATCTATAAACATTGGTTAAGAAAAATGAGAGGTCACTGCTTAATTTCTGAAAAAAAATGGAACTATACTAGTATTGACAAAGATTATCTCCAATCTACCCAATGTGACATCATTTGTAAATGGTTCTTGGTATGTTGTCTCTTCCATTAGATTGTACGCTCCTTGACGGCAGGGACTTACTGCCTTTCTTTGTATGCCCAGCATAGTTCCTGGCATCTATTAGGAACTTACTAAACACTTTATCTTGACATGCATCCTGCTCAAATTTCTAGAATGTCCCTTTGCCATCATTACTTAATACTTTCTCCTTTGAGGTTCACTCCATCAAATTTGTTCCCCCTGTTCCAAAATGCAACGTCAAACAATTTTTTATTTTTCAATTTCAGTATGTGGCTCTTCTTCTTTCTCTTCACTTCTGTCCTTGCGTTCATATTTGGAGACTTTAATATATATAATATCAATGTCTCTTTGAGACTCTTCCCCACCATCTTCATTCTTCAATCTCCAAAACTCCAACCACCTCCTTCACTCTATTTCAGCATTACAAAGGGAAGGTTAGACACCTTACTTTGACTATCACATGTTACAATTCTACCTCTGTGTTCAAGAATTCTGAGATTCTTTTCTTTAAACACCAGTTTCTATCTTTCAGTCTCCCTCAGTTTGACTCCTATACCTACTTATTCTTTCTTCTTTGATCCTATTGGTTGACTTGCTGTAGCCATACACAAATTTGCTACCCCTGAATTCCTTGCCTATTCCCAGTCATGTCTTGTCAAATCCTAGGCCCAGGTGATCCCATTTTTCCCTGACCTTACATAAATAAAAATACCACAGGAAAAATTTATGTATCCATGCTAAATAGGTTATTACAAATTTATATTATCCAATCTCCATGGAGGCCCTACTGAACTCTCAAAAATCTTTCAGTGGTCATCTAATACCCCGAGAACAAAATAAGCATTTCTCTGTGTAGCAGTTAAAGCCCTCTACAATGATTCCTGCTTATCTTTCTAATCTCATTTCATTACTCCTATGCTTTCTCTCCTAGTCAAAATGCACACATGTTCTGCCACATATGTTCTTCCTTTCACTACCTTTCATGGGTGAATACATTCTAGCATCCCGGGGGTTTCTTCAAAGCATAGCTCATTGCTACCTACTACTGTATTAGATTATAAAGTTCTTGAAGGCAGGAACTAATCTTTGAATTTACTCCCTCTAACCTGCCCCAATGCTTCCCTAGCACACTGTATATACCTGTTAGGTGCTAAATATATGATGAATGAATTATAAAGTATGATTTGCAAAGAGCTGACGTACTTTGTTCCAAATTTCTGAAAGAAGTGTTCTTTTCTTCAATTAAATGAATAACCAGAAGAAGCATCTATAATAATAAATTATCATTTTAAAGAAGCGATCTTTCAAAATGTGGGTAATCTCACACTTGGTATTTTTTAAATATATTTGGTATTTACTTATATAAATGCCACATCCTCTAGTAATTTCCTATCAGGTATAGTTTATTTCATATTTCAGTCATATGTGACATACAAAATAAGATACATAATAGATGCTTAAGAAACTGATTAGAATGAGAAAATGGACAGGTTGTGATCTCCTCAGGGAATTTACACTGATTACATCACAGATCTAGTGTCTCTCCTCTACATGAATCTTCCACACAACTGACCAAGTGATACTCCTAAATTCCACATCTCCCTATGACCTTCCCTGCTGAAGAAGCTCCAGTGGCTCCCATTCTACCTCTAGGTTCAAATACTAACTCCTCTGGGGCCATCTAAAGCCCTTCACCATTCAGCCCTAGCTCACCTCTCCAGGCTTAGCCCACCTCACTCCCTTTCATATACCTGATTGTTCAGTCAAAAAGGACTCTCATACCCAACATATCTCCACCTCCAGGCTCTGTGTCTTTTCCCATATTGCTCTCTATGCCTAAGATGCAACTTTCCCTTAAGAGTCTCTCATTTCAACACAAGGCTCAACTGCCTTCCTGGCCACCAAAATTCCTTTTACAGGTTTTGAAAATATTGACATACATGTTGTTTCACCTCACAGAATACAAGTGACTTAAAGGAAGTGCTGGATTGAGTCACTGATATGTGAACCACAAGGAACTTGGTTAATAGCCTCTTCACTTAAATGGCTTTTTAAAAAGAGATAATGTGGCTGACAGTATGATTATCGTAGTCACAAATACTAATCTTGAGCTGTGTGAAGAAAAGAATGGTGTCCAGGACTAGGCACCCTGATCATGTCAAGAGTCCTACATTAGGTCTGGATGCTACAGAGTAGAGATCATCCAGGAAAGTGAAGGGTCTCAAGATTTTGCTATCTGAGGACTGCTTCAGAGAACTGAGTACAGGTACCCACTAGAGCTACAAGAAAGAGGAAGGGGCTGCGGATTCTCTTAGCCATGGCTAGAGGAAATATACATAGTTGGATTCTTGTTCAGGTATTAATGTACTACATTTTATGACTAAGATCACTTCCAGCGCAGACTCTGGCTCTACTTTCCATTAGCAGTTCTTCTTTGCTTGACTCCAAGGAACACCACGCCCCACTCAAGGAGAAGCCGCTCAGCAGGACATAGGACATCGACTCAGGTTTTGAAACTCTATACCTTCTCAATCCATCCTCAACAGCCTCTCCTCCCCTTTGACTGAAGGGTTAGAAGACTAAGAACTAAACTCCTCCCCAAGGTTCCCACCCTTGCAGGTAAACTCTACTTTGCAACAGCAGCTCTGCAGGGCTTCCTCTCCTCACCCATCTCCAGCCCAGTCCCTTTCAGATTTCTTTTGTGTGGTCCTTGAGGGCAGGGACCATCTCTGTCTTTTTTTTACTTGAATCCATAGTACTTAGCACAGTGTCTGGCACATAGTAGGCTCTTAATAAATGTTTCTTGAATCTGGATCACGTATGATTGCTAATAGGTTTTAAAGTAAAAATTAGACTGTATAGAATTAAAGTAATGAAGCCAAGCTCATGTTTTACTCAGTTAAATAACTTAATGAATTTACCTTAATATCAAACTGTAGGTATCGTTTGTCCATCTCTTTGGAAACCACACTTTCAATAACATCCACTGGTACCAGCTGGAAGCATTCATAGGCTGGGCAGAAAATGTTATGGGCTTCACCTTCTTGAATTTTCAGATTCAAAAACCTATCAAAGTTATGAATTAATGATTGGAAGAAAAGGAGAAATTGCTGAAAATAATTTTGAAACTAGTTTTATAACAATGTTATTTTGGGAGGCACATGCAGTTTTTCTTCTTTACTATAAGCAATGAAATGACAGTGGGAGGCATAAAAAGGATTAATTATTATATATGATTTGCAGACTATTAAGTGAAATACAAAAATAAATGATCACATGGTCTACCATTCTACACTTAAGTTTTCTTTCCATTTTGTCAAAAAAAATGCCATTTAAAATGTTACAAAAAATCACATTGTAGATTGATTGCAGACTGATTAATTCAATTCCCAAATACTTTTAACAAAACTAGTGGTGAATATAAAGGAAAACTGAAAGGTAATCCAAATTCTTTACGGACTAGTCATTTAAATTCTACCTAGTTCCAAAACATAGGAACATGCCCCAAAGGATTGTGGAAGGTAAAAAAAACCAAAACACCCTTATTTCAATGTTTATGAGTTGGAGTGAGAGTGTGCATTCAAGGAAACATTTTGCAGTTGTGCATCCTACTTCATAGGCAATGAAATACGTACAGAAAAGCCAGGGCCACTGCAGCCACAAACGTAGGTACAGTGCTGGCCCTTTCTCTAAAATGTGTCAACACTGAGAACAGTGCCTGGTATGTGAAAGGTGCCTGATGAATATTTACTGACTGCTCTTCTACTGGGTTTGCATAATCAAGAAGTACTATCTGGGTTTAGGCAGGATAAACATTCTTTGCTTCCCTGGTGCAAATGTGTAGCAAAGAGTAAGCTCAAAAAATGAAGCAGAGGGCTTTCCAGTCTCGTATATGTCAGTAAGATAAGTCACATGGCCTCTTTATGCCAAGCGTAACAGGTCTTCCCCCCAAAATGATTGTGGCAATCTATGTATTAATTCTGTGGGCATGATTAAGATGGGGCTATGTTCAGCATCTAGTTATCCCCTAAGAATTGGAAGTTCCCCCCAAATTTGATTTGATTCTGGGCAAAGCATAACTAAATAAGGTTCAAGTCATTTATATGGTGGATTACAGCTTAGCATGCTGTGCAGGTTATTCGTCATTTGGTACTCCAAGAGGACCAATGACATTATGATGTTGGGTTCAAGGTATAGTGTGTTTGACTGTGGCTGATCAGGAAGGCCCTAGCACGGGCCAAGCACAAATAGTCCATTTGAACATTGGGGAGGGAGATGTCTCTCAGAGATACCTTGAAAGTGTCCTTGTACATCTTCTTCTGACCTCTGTCTGAGCACTTATCTTATGTGAGTTCTTTGTAAAATAAGTCTTTTAGGTTTGGCATTTGTATTAGATGGGCCAGCCCACTAGAGATAAGCTCTCTGCAGGAGAATTTGAATGGTTGGCAGTTCAGTTTGAGAAAGAGCTCAGAGTCAGGTGCCTTATTTTATCAGGTGATCTTCAGAATCTTCCTAAGACAATTCAAATGGAAGCGGTTCATTTTTCTAGAATGGGGCTGATAAACTGTCCAGGTTTCAAAGGAATACAACAATAAAATCAACCCAATAGCTCTGTAGACCTTTAGTTTAGTAGGCAGTCTAATACCTCTTCTCTCCCACACTTTCTTTTGGAGTCTACCAAACATGAAGCTAGCTCTGGCAATGCATACATCAATCTCATCATCTATGTGGACAGCCCAGGAAAATATACTACCAAGGTAAGTGAACTTATCCATAGCATTCAAAATTTCTCCATTTGCCATAACCAAAGGTCTCAAGTATGGATGGTGTGGTGCTGTCTGGTGGAGAACCTCCATTTTCTTGGTGTTGACTGTCAGGCCAAAATTAGCACAAGAGTAGCAGAAAACTGATCCATACTTGGCTGTGTCTCAGCTTCTAGGATTCCCAGTGGTACTTGGATTCAGTTTTACATTGATAGCAACAATCCAAAGCACTTCTACAATCCTTTGAAGACTACGGGCCAAAGACCTCTAATGTGTCTCAATTATTTGGGGCTGATGGACCCGTTCTGATATACCTCAGGTTGAAGTCAATCTCTCTTTGACTGAACTTCCAACTGAAGAAGAGATGCTGACGGTCACTAGGATCTTCCTGTATAGCAAAGCACCTGGTGCTGATTCCATCCCAGCAGAAATTTACAAGGCAGGGAGTCCACTGCTCATACAGAAGCTGACACTATTCATAGGCTCATTATGGTTCATCCAAGGAGTAGACTAAAAACTCTGGTTCAGACCTCAAACTGCTTGATGCCCAAAGTTACTTTGAAATGCTGAAAATCTCAACAAGAGAACAAGATCAGTTTCTAGGGGTGGAGAATTAGGCCATGGTTTATGGGTAGATCTACCTTATAGCATTCATTGCTTTGCTAGACATCAGTCAATATACATAAGTCATAACTACCAGATAAAATTGAGGAGTATTCTCTAGTATATCTTTCGCTTTAATGGCCTTAATAGAAATATGAGGAACCAATTATAAATACTTCTAAAATAATAAGCTTCAGTAAAAATATCATGTTAAGAGAGTAAGATACTCAGCTAATGTCAGAGAGATGGAGTAAAAATTATTTATATAGAAAAACATTAATTCTCACAGCAGTCATATATTGTTTTTCTGGGTTAGGATAAACACCATAAAGAATAAATCCATGTGATGCTAATCCCATATTAAAGGTCATAAATAGAGAAAATGTAAAGAAAAAACAAAGAATTTGAAGTCACAGACCCTAGTTTTAAATCCTTACTCTACTATTCATTACTTCTGTGGCCTTGAACAACATACTTAAAAATTTCTGGGTCCAAGTTCCCCCCTCTCTAAGAAAAGGTGGTTGAACTGATCTTCTCCAATGATTCTTCTAGCTCTAAGCTATGATCTTAAGACTTCTATAAAACAAAAATTCTTTAAAAGATAATTCTCAAAATTGACTTTTGTTGTCACTTAACTGTGTTTTTCATTAGAATGAAATGTCTACAAATGTAGTTGGAGAAAGAAGGAAAAAAGTATGGAATATGAAATTATGAAGTTTTATGGTAGTGTGGTCCCAAAATAAAAATGTCATATAAAAAGACCTTTTTAAGTTAGTCTGATATCTTAAATAATTACAACTAACCTGCCAAAATGTCCAAAACCAAGCCTGCTATTGACATTTATGAACAACAACTCCTACAAAACCTCACCCTTTCCTGTTCTTAACAATTCTCTCATTCATTCTCTGTACAATTAGTGAATGAATTAAGTTTATTATGGGTGATTTTTCCTGTAGGATGGGGCAAACATACCCTAACAACCAAAACAGCATTTAACATGTTTAAAAGCTTGTTCTTATATGTAAAACATAAAAGGTCATGGTAGGCCAAGAATATCACTACAACTTTACTGATGCATTGAAAAGAATATGCTGAAGTCAGAAAAGTACAGCCCTGTATTGGCCCTGCCACTTGTTAAGCCGTGTGACCTTGGACATGATCTGGTATTCCAGAATTTGTTGAATAAATTGTGGTAAAAATCTTGTTTTTTATGACTTTAAAGACAACAAAATGTTTCTGAGACTCAGGAGGGACCTGAAAGGTAAAGGAGTCCAATCCACATGAAAACTGGAAAAATTCTACAACAACCTTAACTAGTTATTACTCAGCATCTATCTACTTGAACACTTCTAGGAGGGAGAAAGCACGATTCACAGGAAAGATGGATGGTTTTAGAATAAAAAGACTTCTATTATCTGTAACCTGGGGCAAGTCACTTTCCCCCATCTGGCCCTTGGTATTCTGATCTGTAAAACAGGGGGTTGGTATAAATAAGCTTTAAAGTCTCTTCCATAGTTAAATCTGTAAGTCTATTAACTTGTTACATTGAGAGGTCGTTCATTCCATTTTTGGATGGCCACAAATGTTTAAAGTTTTGCCTTTACCAAGCTAAAATCTATGCCTGTGCAACTTCCACAAACTATTCTTACTTCTTTCCTTCTCAATCTCTGATGCTCTGTATTGTAGAATACTAATTTCGTTAGTCCACTCCTGAATGACAACTTCCATCTTCATGATCATCTGGGGCAAACTTTGGATTTTCTCCACCTCCTTTATCTTTTTAAAATTAATTTTAAAACTTTATTTTTGTCAATTAAATGTAAAAACAATTTTTAACATTTGTAAAAATAATTTATGAGTTCCATATTCCCTCTCTCCTTCTCCTTATCCCTCTTTGAGAAGTCAAGCACTTTAATACAGCATTTACATGTACCGTTATGCAAAATATATTTCCATGTTAACCACATTACAAATGAGAATGCAGACAAAAAAAGAAAAAACAAGGAAAAATAATTTTTAAAGTCTGCTCTGGTGTGCATTTCCATTTATTCTTTCTCTGGAGATGGATGCTGTTACTGTGCACAATGGTCTCCTGGCTTTGCTCACTTTACTTTGTATCAGTTCATACAAGTCTTCCCAGGTTTTTCTGAAACCATCATTTCTTATAGTGCAATAGTACTCCATCACAATCATATACCACAACTTGTTTAGTCATTCCCCAACTGATGGACATCCATCAGTGTCCAATTCTTAGCCACAAAAAGAGCTACTACAAATATTTTTGTACATAGAGATCCTTTCTCTTCAGGGTACAGACAGAGTACTGGTATTGCTGGGTATGCATAGTTTTATCGCCCTTTGGGCATAGTTCCAAATTGCTCTCCAATATGGCTAGATCAGTACACAATTCCACTAAGTGTATTAGGGTCTTGATTTTTCCACATCCCCTTCAATATTTGTCATTTTCCTTTTTTGTCATATTAGCCAATCTGATAGGTATGAGACAGTAGCTCAGAATTGTTTTGTTATGTATTTCTCTAATAAGTAGTGATTTCGAATATTTAGCATCTTTTCTTATGACTACAGATAGCTTTGATTTCTTTGTCTGAAAACTGTTCATATCCTTTGCCATTTATCAACAGTAATATGGCTCATATTCTTATAAATTTGACTCAGTTCCTTATTTGAGAAATGAGGCCCTTATCAAAGAGACCTTGCTGTAAAATACTTCCTCCAGTTTTCTGAGTCTTGCTTGCAGTGGTCTTGTTTATACAAAATCTTTTAAATTTAACATAATCAAAATTATCTATTTTACATCCTGTAATGCTATCTCATTTGTTCCTAAATTCTTCCCTTATCTATAGATCTGAAAGATAAACTATTCCATACTCTCCTAGTTCCCTCATCTCTTAGCAACTAGAGACAAGAATAATATCTAGTATATATGTAGCACTTCAAGATTTATATGTGTTCATATATGTCATCTTAGTTCATACAAAAACCCTGTGAGGTAAATCACATTATTCCTTCATTCCTTGTCACTAATAAAAGTTAAGTGATTTACCCAGGATAACACAACCAACAAATATCTAAGACAGGATATGACCGCAGGACTTGTCAACTCCATATTCAACACTACATCTTCAACACCACCTGTGCTGCTGCTTAATCAACAATCAAAGCATTAAGTGACTCCAATTTACTAGGTACTACACTAAGCATTGAGCATGCAAAAAAGGGCAAAAAATATGGTCCTGAATTCAAAGAACTCATATTCTAAAGGGGTAGACACAGTGTATACAAGTGTGTACACACAAAAAATATACAGAATGGAAGGTTTTCTCACTGTGAAGGCACTAGCAGTTGGGAAGGAGGGAGGGGCCTGAACAGCCTCCAGAAGAAGATGGGAACTGAGCTACTGAGTCTTGAAAAAAGCAGCTAGAAAAAGCGCAGGACCTAAGAATTAAGACCAAGGGTCAAATTCTGCCTCTATTATTTAACAGTTGTGGGCAATGGGGAGTTAACTGGAACTTCTCTCAGCCTCAGCTTCCTCAGCTATAAAATAGTGATAAAATATATATAATACCACCTTAAAGGCATATTCATACTGGAAATGACAGTATATGTAATGCAATTTACAAATCTCCATTTGTCATACAAATGGAAACTGTTTTAATAAAATGGTACAAAACAGCTCAAGGTATGGTTGTATATTATATATAGATAGGAATTATATATTATAATTATATATAGATATATTATATATAGATTATTATATATCATATAGTATTATATAGATACATCTATTGGTATTATATAGATATAATTTATTATATATCTATATTATATATTATATATAGTATTATTATATTATATATAGTATATTATTATACTGGTATTATATATAGATAGGAAAATACTTTGTTTTGATTCCTATAGCATTCCAAGTGGGACATATAACTGTTGGCCTTTTTCTAATAACAACAATTTTGGTCAGTGTTTTTATGAAAGACTATATAATAAGTCCTAGTTATCTAGGCTGTAAATGACAAATTGGGGCCTATTACTCTCTAAGTAGAATTAAGGTTTTTCCTCTAAATTTACTGTTACACTTGCTTGTGTGTGCATGCATAGGTGTACTTATATATACTTTTCTTTTATCAAAAAATGCTGAATAGCAATCAAATTTTAAAGGGAGAATTTAGTCAACTACTTAAAAGAATAATTTGGGGAATCTTTATAAACTCAAACCTGAAATTATGTTTTCTGTATATCTGGTTTTCTTACTTAACAGTCTTCAAGAAAGATACACTTCAAAATTAACTTACATTGTTTATAAAATTAAAATAAGAATGCCAAAGGTCATATTAAATTAGGGAATGTCAGTCTGAAACTGTATTATTTGTAAAAAACCCTACAGTACAATTCAATAACTTCTATATTTCTTTTGAATGTTTCTAAAGGATGAACGGTCGGGCAGGTTACATGCATTACAAAGGATTTCACCTGATAAGAAGTAAAAAAGTATCTTTAAAAATTATTTTTCAGGTCAAGGTTTTGCTTTTTGCTTAGTCCCAATGGAATGGCATTGATTAAGGAGACCTATGACAATAAGCAGAATTTAAATTTAACAGTAGAATGTTGCCAAAATCTTCTCACCTTAATCACAAATGACATCACTAACATACTACTCTCTACCTCTGGAACCACTGTCTGCCTGAGAGACCTAATATTAATCATAAATACCTACAGATTGGCACTGTATACAGAGAGCTATACCTGCAGTCAAGAAAACCTGAATTTCAAATCCAGCCTCTGATACTTACTAGCTATGTAACCCTGGGCAAGTCATGTAATCTGGCCTTACTTAGTTTCCTCATCTGTAAAATGGGGAAAATAACAAATCTATCTTCCAGGGTTGTTGTCAGGATAAAATAAGATATTTGTAAAGTGTTTTGCAAACCTTAATGCACAATATAAATACTAGGTACTATTGTTATTAAAATAATTCATTCAGTTGACTCTTCAATTTCAAAAGTGAAAAATTGTCTTTGGGTATTATTCTGACTTTACAATTTTCTATTCTGTTACCAGCTACCAAGTATAAACTTTTAAAAATATTATCTTCATTTCCATTTCTTTAACTGTCATGCTACTCTTTTGTATGCTCAATCCTTGTTTTGATCTACCCATCAATATTATTTTTTTCCATTGTGTTAAAGATTTCCATAGATTCACTTAAGACAAATCAAGGAAAAGTATATATTGATGATAAAAGATCTTAAATCAGATGTACAATTGGCATTCTGTAAAAAGAGAAAAGATTATGAACTTGTTTCTTTTTTTTTTCCAAACAAGAAAGTAGTGAGGATTTATTATTCAGATAGGCTACACGTGACCACAAAGAAAGCAATCAGTCTGAAATGTATCAAGTACCATGGCACAAAGTCAAGAGGAAGGAATTTGCATTAAAAGATGGCATGTCCTTTTGTCTGGGAGGTGTCGAATGGTGATAAGAGTCCTTTATCCAATGGTAGAGCTAGTAGAGTCCTTTGATAAGTGGGTGATGTCTCCCGAAGATTTCTTTGTTCCTGAGAATGTCACCAAGGGTCATTCAATCTTTGATCCTGTGGCCTCTGTGGACAGCACAGTCTAGTTATCTTGACCTCTGCCTCACCCTCCTCTGGCATTTCAGCCGATGCATTTACTTCTTCCTCCACTTGGCTCTCATGGCGCAACAGAAGTTGACAAGATGGCAATGAACTCATTTCTGCTTCAACATGTCTCTACCTTACTCTCTCGTGATTCTTTGCCAATCTTAGAGGAAAAGGGAGTCGTTCCTTCCCTGTATCTCAACCTCCTCAAATCCTAAGGCCTCTTGCATTCCACACTTATCTCTCTTCTCTAGCATATTCAATTTCTTCATCTGTATTATTTCTTTTCCTTCTGCTTTGAAAACATTCTATCCCAACTGTACTTTGCTTTTATATTCCCACTGTGGCCTTTATTATGTTGTACCTGAACTACTTCAAAAGAAAAAAGGATCTTTCCTTTCCAATGTGTGCAATATTTTCAAACAGGAAATAGGAGCTGGACCTATGATGTCCTCTGGTATATAGAACCATTGGTTGGAAAAAACCTTAATTTTTCTTTGGGACCATACTTTTTCTTTAAAATGTTACCACATTTACTTTAGTAACTGTTTCTTGATTTATTCAGCCAATACTTCATAAGAGTTTACATGTATTAAAATTACAAAATAGTAAAATACTAAAAATATACCCATTGTTTATAAAGGAAAACAAAAGTTCTCACCTGAGAAGAATTAAAATTATAAAAAATTTCAATATAATTATGAAGCTAATAAAGGTCTTAAATGCACGGTACTTTACAATTAAATGGAGGGATGATTTTGTAAGAAATAATATGTTACATATATACTCACGCTTCCCAACATGCTCGACAAAAATCATGTCCACATGGCATATCCACTGGGTCTTCAAACACAGAAATATTGCACATACAAATGTCACACTGTAGAATAAGTTAAAAATATAATATACAAAACCATAATTAAGTGTAATCATAAATTTACTAAGAATACCATTTATGATTTTGTCATTAATGGAATTAATCAATAAATATTAATAACAATTGGCTTTTATATATACTTGGGGTGGAGAAGAGAACAACAAAACAGTCAAGACAAAGAAGAAAGAGTGAAATGGACAAGAGAAGTAGAAGCTAACAAAATTACTGAAGGGGTAAGGGGGGGATGTGTATTTGGACATAAAAACTGCAAAAAAACGAAGTGTTCAAGAGTATCAAATGCTGAAGGAAAGTTTTTAAAAGGATAAGGGCTAGGAAAAGGCTTTTGGTGCCCCAGGAAGGAGCCATTTTACTAAATGATGGGGAATGATCAAGGTAGGGAGAGAGTTGCAGAATGATGCCTAGGAAGAAAATATAGGTACCATATATATCCTAGTTTTTCCAGGAATTTAGCAATGAAGGCAAGAAGCAATATAGGATGTTGATTTGAAAGAATGACTATGCTAAAGGAAGTTTTCTTTTTTGGGGAGAAAAGGAAATACTTGAATACGTCTGAAGGGAGATTGTAAATAGCCAAAAGGGAAACAAATACTGAAGATAAAAGAGAACGAATGATGTCCCAAGGCCCTGGAGAACCTGTCAGGGCTGTAAGGAAGAGAAAACATTTCCTTATTTTCAGTACAGTAATGCACTCACATATCTCCTGTCATTCAATGTGTCCAAGTTTTCATACATTTTCATCGACATTGCATTTGGTCTAGATTATGTTTGACTTTAAGGAAAAATAAACAAAAGCCTCTCATAACATCCAACTGTCATGGAGAAACACACGAGTTTTTACTCATCTCACGGGTTTCTTTTTAGAGCATTAGAGTCCACATGGATCAAACTGTCAAAAACTTGTGGTGAAACTTTAATTTATCAAAGCATGAGAACTACTGATTACCTAAAAAAGGGTTTTCCACTTATGTCAAAGAACAGCCACGGACCCTTTTGACAGTCTAGTGAAACCTATGATCTGCTTCTCAGAACGATGTTTTTTACTACATAAAATACATAAGATTACGTAGGAAGTCCATTATGCTGAAATAGTTTCAAACCACCACCATCCTATACGGCAGCAGAACTTCTTAGTTGGAAATGTTTCCAACCTTTATGTACACCAGTCTTCCTCTACACTTACTTCTTTACATCAGACAATGCTGCTCCTAATTATTTTTCATCCTTATTTGTAATACAAACAAGTTTACATTCTAACCTGGTGTTGGCTTTAAGCAACCACCTAGCCAGGTATTTACTGAATAAAGACCGTCCTTTGTTTATTCTGTATATGCCATGACTTAGCACAGTGCCTGGCACACAGGAAGCATTGAAGGATTACTGACCTACTAGCCTACTAGTTTCTTTTCTAATTGTGGTAATTAACGTATTATCATTTACTAATAATAATCACAATTAATAAATTATAAATCTAATAATGATAGCAGCAACTAGCATTTGATATCACCTGCTATATTCCAGGCAGTACATTAAGTACTTAACAAATATTATCCACGTGATCCTTACAATAATCAAGGGAGGTAGATGCTACATTATCCCCACTTGCCAGTTGAAAAAACTGAAGGAGAGGTGAAGTGACTTGCCCAGAGTCACACAGCTAATGAGTGTCTAATGCCACATTTGAACTCTGGTCTTCCTGACTCCAGGCTCAGGGCTCTATCCACTATGCCATCTAGCAACCACTACTAAATTGGCCAAACTTCTGCCTGAAGTTACTATATTCAGGCTTGATGTAGTTTCTGTAATTCATGTGATATATTTTGATTTTCATTTACTTGTTTTGGTAGCTCAGAGTCAGAGCATTTCAAGTGTATACCATGTTTTTCTCATTACAATTATTCTTGGGGTTTTTAAAAATTACTAATTCTGATTTTCACTCGAAGGAGTAAATAGACTCACCACAGAGATATCTGACTCAGGAATAAATTCCACATCAACAATAAGCTTTTTTCCTGTCTGGTATAAACTATCTCATACATTCTGATGTTATTTCCTGCTCGCTATTTCCATTGCATGTCAATTTTTTTTAAGAACTCATGAAAGAGGAAATCATAACCATTTAGAAGTTCAATTGTAAAGGCAATGATCAGTTTCAAGATGAATACACACCAAAACTGTATCCAGGTCACCAGGAGATAAACTAATTTCATCTGGAGAAGTGACAGAAGAGCGAGTCGTTCTTGGAGTTCGAGGAGAAGGAAGTGTGTCCCAGGCATTGTACCCAGTTGGAGGTGGGGTTGGCATCTGAACACCTGAACGTTGGCAGCAGTTCTCTGGATTAGACATCCATGCTTCAAGTAATTTTTCCCTGTCCCAATCTTAATAAAAATGAGAATATAAATAATGGTCAGTAGAAACAAAATGTTAGTTAAAAAAAATCCTAATCCTGAATGAGATTTAAGAGTAACTAAGATCCTTTAAGAATGCAAACATGTATGGTCAAAGGATATGAACAGGCATTTTCAAAGGAAGAAATTAAAGCTATCTATAGTCATAAAAAAAGCTCTAAATCACTATTAATTAGAGATGCAAATAAAAAAAAACCTCTAAGGTACCACATTACACCTCTCAGATTGGCTCACATGACAAAACTGAAGATGATAAATGTTGGAGAAGGTGTGGGAGAGTTTGAACACTAATTCACTGTTGGTGGAGTTGTGAACTTATCTAACCATTCTGGAGAGCAATTTGGAACTACACCCAAAGGGTTACAAAAATGTGCATACCCTTTGACCCAGCAATATCACTTCTAGGGCTGTATCCCAAAGAGATCATAAAAATGGGAAAAGGTCCCACATGTACAAAAATATTTATAGCAGCTCTTTTTGTGGCGTTAAAGAGCTAGAAATTGGGGGAATGCCCATCAACTGGGGAATGGCTGAACAAGTTGTGGTATATGAATGTAATGAAATACTGTTGTGCTATAAGATATGACTAACAGGGGGACTTCAGAAAAACCTGGATAGACTTATATGAACTGATGCTGAGCAACATGAGCAGAACCAGGAGAACATTACATACAGTAACAACCACAGTGTGTGAGAACTGTTTCTGACAGACTTAGCCCTTCATAGCAATGCAAGAACCTAAAACATTCCCAAAGAACTCTTGAGGCAAAATGCCATCCATATCCAGAGAAAGAACTATGGAATCAGAACATAGAATGAAGAAGACTATTTTCTCTTGTGTTATGTTTTTGGTTTCGTTTGGTTTTTCTCACAGTTTCTCCCATTCGTTTTAATTTCTCTATACAACATGACTAATGTGAAAATGTGTTTAATAAGAATGTTAAGTGTACAACCCATATAAGACTGCATGCTGTCTTGGGGAGGGAAGAGGTGAAAATTTAAAACTTATAGAAGTGATTGTTGAAAACTGAAAACAAATAAGTTTTTAAAAAATGCCAATATGTATAAATATTATTACAGGCACTAAAAATTCATGGAGTCAGAAGACAGGGGTTCAGGCCACCTCAAGACATTTACATGAGTAAAGTTATCAAGGCTCTCAGTGTATCACTTCTTTATAAAATGGGGATAATAAAAAGGACACCATTCTAACAGAACAATGAAAAAAATACTTTGGAATATTAAGGCACTAAATAGTTATTCCGTATATGTATGTACACAGCATGTAATGTATTAAGCCATTAGGAAAATATAAATTATATTCACAAAATCACATATTATATGGAGAAAGAAAAGACCTTAAAGATGATCTGGCCCGACTCTTTCATTTTAACAATTAAAAAAATAGAAACAAACTGACTGCGTTGACTAAGGTAAATTCAATTACTAATATTTGTTAGTGAAATATGATACAAAAATGTTCATATATAATAAGGAAATATGGATTTAGTGGGAATGATGGTACTTGAGCTCTTTAATATATCACACTTTGACTTCCCACACCATCACTATTCCCTTTCAATCAATATACAAAGAGGTGATTTACTATTTTAATTGTGAAATTAATTTAATCCTCTGACAGTGCAGACTCATTCAAATTTCAGCTTTCCACTTACTTGAGACAAATATATTATCATATAATATGTTAGGATCTCTGAGCTTTAGGATGCTTCAAAACCCCTCTAAAACGAGTTTATCTGTCTGTAAGTCAGGATGCTGAAAAAATACCTTGATCAGTTGACATGTAACATTTAACATAGAAAAAATTAATTGTAAACAGTCAAGATTTTGGATTAGGTTCCACATATAAATTCAATTCAATCCACTTTATTTTTTTGGTATTCTGTGTAGTAGAATTATGGTAACAAATTTATGTAGCACTTTAAGGTGATAATATTGTATCCTTTGATCTTCACAACAACCTTTCGCGATAGATGTTATCATTCTTATAAAAGGGGATATGGCTTTATTTTTATAAAATTTATTTTTTTTCAAACTGCAATGTACATTTTTTAACATTTGAAAAAACCTTTTGAGTTTCAAATTCTCTCCTTCTTTTCCTCCCCCTTTCCTGAGACGGCAAGCACATTGATATAGAATATACATGTGCAATTATGCCAAACATATTTACATATTAGTAATGTAAAATAAAACAGACTTCACCAAAAGTTGAAGAAGGTAGAAAAATGATATGCTTCAGTTTGTATTCAGACTTCTTTCTTGGGAGACATAATATTTTTCAACATGAGTCCTTTGGAACTGTCTTCTTGGATCCCTGTATTTATTGCTGAGAATAGTTAAGTCACTCAGTTGGATCATCATACAATACTACCGGTACCGTGTGCAATGCTCTGGTTCTCTCACTTTTCTCTTCAACGTTGATCGAAGTCTTTCCAGATGTTTATGACATCATTCCGCTCTTCATTTCTTACAGCAAAATTCCATTACAATCATATGCCATAGCTTATTTAGCCATTCCCCAACTGAGACACCCCCTCAATTTCCAATTCTGTTACCACAAAATGAACTGCTACTAATATTCATACAAATAGGTCTTAAGACCTTAAAACTCACTTCAAAATCTGTTCCATTAAATTTCTCTGATATTCTTGATCTTTTGTTCTTTGGGAAAAGAAGTTTACTATTGTTTTGCTGAGTCCAAGCGCATGTGCAGTTTTACAGCCCTTTGTGTCCAGGTCCCTGCTCTCTAGAACAGCTGGATAGGTTCACAACGCCAACAGTGCGTTAGTGTCCCAATTTTCAGCCAACATTTATCCTTGTCCTTTTGGGTCATATTAGCCCATCTGATACATGAGGTGATACCTCAGACTTGTTTCAATTTGTATTTCTCTACACCCAGTGGTGATTTAGTATATTTTTTCATGACTATGAACAGGTTGATTTCTTTATATGAAAACTTACTAGTCCATATCCTTTGATCATTTATTTACTGGGGAATAATGTACATTCTTATAAATTTGACTTGGTTCTTTATATATTTTAGAAATGAGACTTTTATCAGAGACATTTGCCAAAAAAAACAATTTTTCCCCAGCTTTCTGCTTTCCTTTTAATCTCAGTTGCTTTGCTTTTGTTTGTGGAAAAGCCTTTCAATATAACAAAAATTATCCATTTTATACTTTTGTAACACTCTCTTGTTCGTTCCTAAATTCTTCCCTTATCCATAGATCTGACAGGTAAACTATTTCATGCTCCCCTAATTTGTCCGTGGTATTACCCTTTATGTCTATATCATGTACCCACTTGGACTTTACCTTTAGATATCAGTGCATACCTAATTTCTGCCAAACTTGTTTTCCAGTTTTCCTAGCAGCTTTTGTCAAATAGTAAGCTCTTGTCCCAAAAGCTTGGATCATTAGATTTATCAAAGGTAAGTTACTAAGGTTATTTACTACTGTGCCTTGTGTACCTAATCTATTGCACTGATCTACCACTTTTTAGCCAGTTCTGGATTACTCTGATGACCACTTTATAATACAGTTTGAGACCTGGTACAGCTAGGCCACTTCAAAATTTGTTCCATTAAATTTCTCTGATATTCTTGACCTTTTGTTCTTTGGGAAAAAAATTTATTGTTTTCTAGCTCAATAATTTTTTGGTAGTTTGATTGGATGGCATTAGTAGATTAAATAGAACTGTCATTTTTATTATATTGGCCAGCCTAACCATGGAGCAATTAATATTTTCCCAAATATTTAAATCTAATTTTGTGAAAAGCCTTTTGTAATTGTGTCCTTAAGTTCCTGAGTTTGTCTTGGCAGACAGACTCCCAAGTAATTTATGTTGTGTACTGCTATTGTTATTACCACCACTGCTGTTATCTTAAATGGAATTTATCTCTTGCTGCTGGACTTCGTTGGTAATATCTAGAAATACTTTTTATTTATGTTTATTTTATATCCTGAAGTTTTGAAGTATACCATCATTTCATCTGTAAAGACTGAGAGTTTTGTTTCCTCACTGCCTATGTGAATTCCTTCAATTTTTTTTTCCCTTCTTGTGCTATAGCTAGCATTTCTGGTACAGTATTGAATATCAGTGCTTATATCAGACATCCTTTACCTCTGATCTCCTTAGGAAGACTTCTAGCCAACCCCATTACAGACGTTTCATGAGTTTCAGAGAGATATTACTTATTTTAAGGAAACACTCATTTATTTCAAAGGTCTCTAGTGTTCTGAATAGGAAGAAGAGTTACAGTTTGTCAAAAGATTTTTCTGCACTTACTGAGATAATCATATGATTTCTGTTGGTTTTGTTATTGATATGCTCAGTTATGCTGATAGTTTGCCTAACAATGAAGCAGCCCGGCATTCCAAGTATAAATCCCACCTAGTCATAATGTATGATCTAAGTGACATATTGTTACAATTTCCTTGCTAGTATTTAAAATGTTTTGCATTGCCCATCAATTGGGGAATGACTGAACAAACTGTGGTATGTAATTATCATGGAATACTACTGTACTGTAGGAAATGATAAGCAAGATGCACTTAGAGAACCTGGACTTACATGAACTTAGACAAAGTGAAATGTACTGCGTACAACGTAACAGCAATATTAACGGATGACTTCGCTATTCTCAGCAACCCAACGATTCAAGTCTTTAGGACTGCGGATAAACAATGCTATTCATCCTCAAACAACTGATGGTGTCTGAATGCCGAATGAAGCATGCTTTTTTCAGTTTATTTTTCAGAGGTTTTTTTGGTCTATGTTTCGTTTCACAACACGACTATTATGGAAATGTTTTGCATGACTACACATGTATAACCTATATAGAACTGCTTGCCTTCTTGGGAAGGAGGAAGAAGAGGAGAGGAGGGAGATAATTTGAAACTCAGAATTTTTTTTTTAAAAGTTTTTACATGCAGTTGGGAAAAAATGTTTTATAAAAATAAAATCATATCCTCTCTTATAAGAATGATAACATCTATCTCAAAGAGTTGTGAAGATCAAAGGATACAATAAATGCAAACCTTAAGGAGCTACATAAATTTTTTATCATAATTCTACTACACTAAAAAAAAAAGTACATTGAATTAATGTATATGTGGAATTGGGTGGGGAGGAAGGAAAAGAATTCGGAACTAAAAGTTTTTAAAATGAATGTTAAAAATTGTTTTTACAAGTAAATGGGGAAAAATAAAATACTAAATAATTTTTTAATGTTTACATTAATCTTCATTTGGGAAATGGTCTCTAGGTTTCTTTGTTTTTGCTTTTTGCCTTAGGTAGTATCAAAACAATTATTTCTGTAAAAAAATAATTTTGGCAGGGCTCCTTCTTTTCCCGTTTTTCCAAATAATTTATATAATTTTGGAATTAACTGTTCTCTAAATACTTGGTAGAATGCACTTATGAAATCAACTGGCCCTGGGGAATTTCTTCTTAAAGAGTTAACTGGTGGCTTGCTCAAATTCTTTTTTCTAAGATGGTATTAAGTATTGTCTTTCCTCTTCTGCCAATCTGAACAATTTACATTTTTGTAAATATTCGTCTGCTTCATTTAGATAATCAGATTTATTGGCAAATAACTGGGCAAAATAATGGCAAATACACCTATTTCATTTTTGACACTGGTAATCTAGTTTTCTTATTTTAAAATAGAATTAACTAAGGGTTTATCAACTTTATTTTTTCCCGATAAAACTAGCTCTTAGTTCAATAATTTCCTTCCTTTCAATTTATATTAATTTCTCTTTTGATTTTCAGGATTTCCAATTTGGTGTATAATTGGGGAGGTTTAATTTATTCCTTTTCAAGCTGTCTGAGTTGCATGAGCATTCGTTGATCTGTTCTTTCTGTTTTATTAATGTAAGAATTTAGAGATATTTTAATGTTTCCATGGTTCTTTAGTGAATATAATTTAACTTTTCTGTACTTAGTTGTGAGATTTTTATGCCCTAATATATGGTCAATATTTGTGTATTGTGCTGCTGAGAAAAAGTTATATTCCTTTTTATCCCCATTCAACTTTCTACAGAGGTCTATTATACCTAACTTTTCTGAAATTCTGTTTATTTCCTTAACTTCTGTCTTATTTTTTTAAAATTAGATTTAACTAGCTCTGAAAGGGGCAGGTTGAGGTCCCACACTAATATAGTTTTACTATTTCCTCCTGTGACTCACTTAAATTTGCCATGAAAAATTTGGATGCTATATCATGATTCATATATGTTTAGTATTGCCATTACTCCACTTACTATGGTACCAGTTGGCCAGATGTAGTTTCCTACCTTATCTTTAATTGGATCTATTTTTCCTTTTGCTTTGAGAGTATTATTATTCCTGTTTTACTTCAGATAAAGCATAACGGATTCTTCATCAGCCCCTTTCTTTAACCACGTGTGTGACTCTGCTTGAAATGTATTTCTTATAAACATACTGGTTGAATTATAATTTTTAATCCATTCTCCTTATCCACATCTGTTTTATGGGAGAGTTCATCCTATTCACATTCAGTTAGCATCACTGTATATTCCCTCTATTCTATTTTCCCCATTTATCCCTCTCTCCTTTCTTTTACCATGTCCTTCCTCACAAGTGTTATGCTTCTGACTATCATCTCCCGCAGTTTGCTTTCCCTTCTATAAATTTCCTCCCCCCTTCCAGCCCGCCCCGGTTCTATTCCCTTTTGGAAAAAATTCTGATTAGACTAAGGTTCTCATGTTGCCTGATCCTCCATATTCCCATACACTGAAATAGCTTTTCACACCTCGTTTATGTGAGATAATTTACCCCATTTTACCTCTCCAATGCCCCTTCTCCCAGTACATCCCTCTTTCTTACCCTTTAATTTTAGCTTTGTTTTTTTTAGTATCATTCCAACACAGTCAACTTATAGTTCTTCTTTCTTAATAGTGGTAAAGTTCATCTTCCCATGGAGGAATGTAAATAGTTTAATCTTACCTTGTGATTTCTCTTTCTTGTATACCTTTTTATGCTTCCCTTAAGTCCTTCATTTGAAAATGAAATTCTGTTCATCTCTGGTCTTTTTAATCAAGAATGTTTGAAAGCCCTCTATTTCACTGATCATCCATTTTTCCCCCTTAAGGATTATAGGTAGTTTCATTTGATAGGAGATTCTTGGTTGTAATTCTAGGTCCACTGCCTTCTGGACTATCATATTTCAAGCCTTGAACTGCTAAATCCTGTGCTATTCTGACTGTAGTTCCATAGTATTTGAATTGTTTCTATCTGGCTGCTTAAAATATTTTCTCCTTGATCTGGCAGCTCTAGAACCTGATTATCATATTCCTGACAATTTTTGTTTTGGGATTTTTTTCAGGAGGTGATGGGTAGATTCTTTCAATTTTTATTTTGCTCTCTGATTCTAGGATATCAGGACAGTTTTCCTTGAAAATTTCTTGAAATATGATGGCTAGACTTAAAAAAAATGACCTGAAAGCCATGTAGTAGTCCAATAATTTTTAAATGACCTCTCTTCAATCTATTTTCTGGTTAATCGCTTTTCCAATGAGATATTTTACATTTTCTTCTATTTTTTCATTCTTCTGATTTTGTTTCTTGATGTCTTATGGAATCATTAGCTTCCACTTGCCTGCTTCTAATTTTTTAGGAATTACTTTCTCCAGTGAGCTTTTGTCCCTCCTTTTCCATTTAGCCAGTTCTACTAGGTGGCCTGGAGTCAAGAAGACTCATCTTCATGAGTTCAAATATGGCCTCAGATAATTTCCAGCTGTGTGACCCTGGGAAAGTCACTTAACATTTTTCTTTGAGGCTTCATATGTTGCTATTTTGGCACTGTTGTCTTCTTCTAAGTTTGTATATTTTTGATTTTCCCTGTGACCATAATTTTCTATGGTCTGCTTCTTCTTTTTGTTTTGTTGTTATTTTGGATTTTTTTTTTTGCCTATTTTTCCACACCATTTCTTGACTTTTAATTTTATGTCAAAGTTGGGTTCCTGGGGTGGAGGAACACTGTTCCAAGCTTCAGGTTTTTCACATTTTTGTTTCTAGAGCTAATTCTGGGAATCTTTAAGTTTTTAGTTCTTCCACAGTAATATGATTTGAGGAGAGGCATGGTCAATGCTATGTGAGCAAACCACAAATACTTTTCCTCCTTGGCTGCACATTCTAATATGCTAGTGTGCGGTGTTCCTCCTCATCCTGAGACTATGACCTGGGAGATTTGTTGAGTGTGTGCCGGAGAGGTGCATGTCCAATCAATTAGCATTTAGTAAGTTCAAACTGTGTCAGGCACAGTGGTAGGTGTTGGGGTCACAAAGGAAGGCAAAACAGTTTTGGTTCTCAAGTAGTTCACAATCTAACAGGGAAAGATAATCTCAGAGGAAAGGCATTACGATTAAAACTGGAAGCAGACTTAAGGGAAGTCAAGAAGTATAGATGAGAAGGGAAAGAATTCCAGGCATAGGAGATAACCAGTGAAAATGGTGAGGTGGGAAATGGGGTATCTTCTGTGAGGAATAGCAAAGACAATATCACAGAACCACAGAGTATGTGAGGAGAAGTAAGAGTCAATACTCGAAAGACAGGAGGAGATCAGCTTATTAAGGCTATAATTAATAAACAGATTTTGGTCATGACCAACATCATGACATGGTCAGACAAGTGCTTTAAAAAGATCATTTTGAAAGATAAGTGGAGGATGGTCTAGAGTAGGAGAAGACCTGAGGCAGTGAATGCAATAATCCAGGCATGACATAGAAGGATGTGAACCAGGGTGAGGGCAGCATCAGAGTTAACAGACTGTGTAGAAGAGATATTGCAAAGATAGAATCAACAAAACTTATCATCACAATGGATATGAGACATTAGAGTGAGGCTTTAAGGATGGTACCTACGAGGAGAGCCAGAGTGATTGAAACAGTGATAACCTCAACACTACAGTAAAGTTAGAAAGAAGAAAGGAGCTTTAGGGATAAGACAAAAAGTTCAGTTGTAGACATGCTGAGGTATCTAAAGGTAGTTGGAGATACATGACTAGTAGCAGGGAAAGAGATTAGGGACCAACAAGTAGATCTGAGACTCATCTGCAAAGAGAAGATAAATTAAATTATGGGAATTTTAGTAGAGGTAGAAGAGAACCTGAGAGAATACCTGAAAATACCATAAATCTTTACAGGCATGATACTGGTAAAGGAGACAAAAAAAGGACTGGTCATATAGTTAGCAGGAGTACCAGGAGAGAGCATTATCCTGAAAACCTAGAGAGTATTGAGGAAAAAAAGTTATTGATAGTATCAAAGGTAGCAGAAAGGTCAAGAAGAATGAGGACTAAGAAAAGACCACTGGACTTGGCAAATAAGAGATTGTTAGTAACTTTGAACAATGAAGTTTTGGTTGAATGAAGAGATCAGAAGCCAGAATGCAAAAAGCTAAGAAAAGGAAAAAGTAAAAGAAGGAGCCAATGCTACTTGTACACTGCCTTCTCAAGGAGTTTAGCCACAGAAGGGAAGAGACAGAACAATAGCTCATGAAGATGAATGGATCAAGTGACCGCTTTTTGAGGATAGGGGAGACAGCTTAACAGAGAGAGACATAAATTAAGTGAGAGAGTGGCAGTGAAAAGGCAGAGAAAGAGGGAAAGGGATCACATGCAAACAAAAGTAGTTTTTCTTCAAAAGTGAAAGATCCCCTCTTCATGTGACACAGGGGTGAAGGAGAAGATGGAGGTAAAAAGCATCTGGGAAATGTGAGATGATGGAGAAAGAAGAAGGGGCATCTCTTGGTGATGGGCCTCACTGAGGTTCTTAGCTGAAAAGGATTGGTGGCAGAGGAAGACATGGGAAGTTTTAAGGATGAATGAAAAGTTTTGGAAAAGCAACTGTGGTGAGAGGGAAAGTGAACTGATTAAAGTGTAAATAGATGGCCTTATCACAGTGAGGGCTCAGTAAGATTATGTAACAAAACTTTATAATGGACCTAGACAGCAGTTTCATGATTTTTTGCAGTTTGATTCAGCAGCATGTAAGGAGCAAAAATATCAGATTGTAGGAAAAATTTAAGGCTGGTACTTGGCAGGGCAAAATCACTATTATGATAATGAGGCAAGGAACTTGATGAGGAAAGGAAGAAAATATAGCCAACTAAAGGGTGAAGGATAACCTGGGAAAAGAAGTGAGGAAAGGTAACAATGAGGTTGAAAAGCAGGGTGTGTGTGTGTCGTGTGTGGTGTGTGTGGGTGTGTCTGTGTGCTCTCATCTCTATTTCAAGCCAGGACTGTGGAATGATGGAGTCCCCACTAAGCAGTTCTCAGTCAGGCAATACATACAGTATAGAAGGGAAACCATCCATCCCACCTAGAAATGTGGTAGAAATGTGGTAGGAAATGAAAGAAAGCTGAAATAGCAGAATGAAATTAGAGCTCTGGGAAAGAAAACAAACAACTAAGATGAGAAAACAGAAAAGCATACATAAACAGTGTACAATCTCAAAAATGTCAGTATTTTCAATGAGACAAAAAAGAAATATAATGTAAAAATAAAGCACCGATAAAAATTTATTTTAAAAAATGGACACTTGTAGGCAAGATAACTTATCTTCAAGAATGAAGTATAATTCTAAAAGGGAAAAATAAATCTTTAATAGAGAAGATCATTTTAACCTACTAATACTGAAAAAAAAAACAACAGAGCTGAGTAGAATCCTTGAAACACAAACATAAAATATAAGAGAAGCCTAGAAAGGTAAATTCATATGAACAATCTAAACAAGCTAAGTGATGATGAAGTGCTTATATTCTAATAGGAGAAAAAAATCATCGTCCCTCTAAAATCCCATATTCTTAAAGAGTTGAAGAGGGAGCAAATAAAAATTAAACCAATGGTCTTCGTTCAATGGATATAAGTACTTAATCACTTTGCTCTTTTAGACTGTTCACATGTCTTTACTTTTCTAGGCTTCTCCAATACTCCATGTTTATGTTTCAAGGATTATACTCAGCTCTGAAGAAGCTTACAATCTACCAGAGGAAAAAACATGCAAACAAATATATGCAAAGCAAGCTAAATACAGAATAAGAAATAATTAACCGAAGGCGGCACTGGAATTAAGAGGGATTAGAATGAAGCTTCTCATAGAAGGTAGGATTTTAGTTGGGACTTAAAGGAAGCCAGGGAGGTCAGTAGTTGGAACAAAGAAGGGAGAGTGTTCTAGGCCTGGGGGACAGCCAGAGAGAAAGCAAGAAGCAGAGAGATGGTGAATTTTATTCATCAAATGGCTAGGAGTACAATGTCACTGAAATGAACTGAGTATTGGTGGGGAGAGAAGAAGGAAGGAGTAAGGTGTAAAAAGATTAGAAAGAGGGGGTGAGGGTGTTAGGATGGGCTCTAAATGTCAAACAGAGCATTTTGTATTAAATTCTGGAGGCAAAAAGGAGCCCCTGGAATTTACTGAACAGACAGGTAACATGATCAGGACTGTGCTTTAGGAAAATCACTTTAATGGCTAAATGGATCAATCACAGTGGGAAGAGAGAGGAAGAAGGCAGACACAGCAGCAGTTATTGAGATACTCTAGGCTTGAGGTGACGAGAGGCTTGCACGAGGGGGAAACGGAATAGTAGAGGAGAGAAGAAGGAATACATGAGTTATGTTTCAGACGTACTGAGTTTAAGATGAGTATTGAACATCCAGATGATAATGTCTAAAAGGCAGTTGGAGAAGTGGGATTGGAGGTCAGGAAAGAGACTGGGTCATATGTAGATCTGAGAATTAACACCATAAAACACCACAAAGAGGGTAATTAAATACATTGGGGACAACTGGTTAGAGGTTATGATCTGGAGGAGGATCCAGAAAAGGAGTTGGAGAAGGGACAGTCATATAGGAGTGAGAGGTGTCCTGAAAATGTACAGAGAAGGGACTATGGAGGAAGAGAGAGTGATCAACAGTGTCAAAGAGAAGTCACAGATAATGAGAACTGAGGAAAAGTCACTGGCTTCAGCAACTACAGACCAGTTTCAGTGGAATAATTAAGTCAGAAGCAAAATTGTAAAGGGCTAAGAAGAGAGTGGGAGGAGAAAAAGGGAGGCACTTAATACAGGTGGTATTTTCAAGAAGTTTAGTTATGAAAGCAGAAGAAAAACAAAAGAATAAGCAGAGATGGAAGGGATCAAGGTGAGGGCCTTATTTTAGGATGAGGAGGCCTGAGCACATCTGTGGGTAGTAGGAAATGAGCCAGCAGAAAGGAAGAAATTGAAAATTGGTAAAACAGTGGGGATGACAGAGGAGACAATCCGGTAGAGAAGACGGGATGAAATGGGATCAACCAAACAAGTAGAAGGGTCAGCCTTGGTAAGGAGTGATTAGATTGGAACAAGCCTGAACTACAAGGTTCTAGAGGGTAGAGATGTTAAGCAGTGAACAAATGAACAATGCTTTTTTAGCTTTAAAGAACTATGGTATTTATAGCAATCAGTAATCAAATAACTTCCCCCAAGAGGAAGCTGATATGGTTATCACATTCCATGTTTACAACCTCAAAAATGGTAGCCTTAAAAAGACTATGTAATTAGACCTAGTGATTTATGTTGGTTCCATGAGAAGAGGATTATATCACAGTCAGAGGATCTGGGTTACTTCCAAGGCTTGGGTTCAATTAGAAATCCTAGACCTGTAGTGTTTATCTTCACTTTTATAACCCTGCCTGGTGGCTCCTTTAGTCTTTTGTAACCCAGGAGCCAAGCTAGATCCTACAACTTTTTTTTTTTTTTACCAAAAGCCCATACTGACCCTCAATTCATGTTTAGCCTCTTCCTTTTCTAGGGCTGAAGCCATAATGAAAACCAACTCTGCCACTACTCCTGTTAAAAGTGTGTCAACCTATTCTCTTCTGGCTCTGATCTCCTTCCCTGGCTACTACTCCCCTTCCTACCGCTTCCCCCTATTAGACTGTAAGCTGACGGAGAACAGACACTGTCTCTGTGCTTCTACTTCTATTGCAGCACACCCCTTCACAAATAATAATTATTTTAATGACAAATAATGATTTAATAAATGATTCTTCCTTCATCCAAATCCCAGCTCTGACACTTACCACATGTATGGATGGATTTAGCTTTATTGGGTCTAAGTTAATGACCCTAGCAACTATAAATCTATGATCCTGTGAACTTAGGATAGAAGAATCTGTCCTATAATCTTATTTCTGATACTAGTGGAACAATGCTAGGTAAGTTATTTACTCTCCCATAGACTGTTTTTTTTTTATCTGTAAAAATAAGGAGGTTGGGCTCAAGAATCTTGAAAGTCATTTCAAGCTGTAAATAATAATATGATACTGTAGAGAGATTGTTAGAAGTACACATATGGGAGACTTAAATTCAAATTCCACATCTCTAGTTTCTAGCTGTGTGACCCTGGGAAAGTCACCGACCTACTCTCCAATTCTGTTTCTTCTTAAAGTATCTACTTCATAAGGTAATTGTAAGGTTCGAATGAGATGTCTGCAAAGACTTTTAAAGAACTAAAAATCCTAAAGAACTAAATAAATTCCAGTTATGATTATGATTTTGTGTCAGAAAATAACTCACAGAAAAAATGAACACCCTTGGAACCATTTTCTTTAAAAATTTTAATGAACTACTACCATATGTCATCAACATTTCATAGCTGGAAGGCAATGCCAAAAAATGGGGGACTAGATTCTGGAAATTATTTTCTAAACTGTGCTTAAACCACACTCTTAAATGTGGCACTGTAAACAAAACAAAGGCAGATTACAAGCCATAAAATCCTAAGTATACTTATCAGTTTCACTGGAATTTATAACATAATCAATGCTTGCTGATTCCCTGACTGAAAATTACCTAAACCTTGATCTGTTGTGAATAGACATAAAAATATGCATGCATATCTTTACTCATGTCTTTACATAAGTATTTAAATCATCTGAATGCTTCTATGTTTCTGTTATTACCATGAGCTCTGAGTAAAGCCTCAGCAGTGAACAATGGGGCCTGAAGCATGTCAGCAGACTCTACTATCAGCATATCTTTTAGTCTTCGGAGATCCTGGGGTCTTAACCCTTCATATGGCTGTGAAAAGAACAGAATCAAAGTTAAGGCAGATGTTGAGTAACTGAAGATTTAAAAAACTTTCCTATTCACTAAAACATCCCTATTATTTTGCTTTTATATTGAAGTACAAGAGGCAGAGTGTGGTGGCAGGAAAGGGACAGGCTTTAAAGGCAGGACAACATGCTCCAAAGTCCTTCCAAAACATGTGACATGCAAACATCCCACAGAACAGCAACTTAAGAAAGGCAAACGTAACTACCAAATATGGAATGATGAAATAAATTATACCATCTCTAGAAACTATTATGAAAAAAACTTTAAGAACACTTATTAGATTAAAAGAAAGCAGTAACAGGGAGAACCAGAAAAGACTGCTTTCTAAAAAAATATACAGTGGGTTAAAAGTAAAAGAAGAATTTAAAGAAACAGAAGTGACAGTGGAGTAACAGGCTTGAAATACCATAGACTAAACTCCTCTACCCTTGTCGGTGTATCAGTATATTATGTGGGTGCATCAAAAGAGAGGGAGGAGAAAAGTGAATGTAGAAGTACATAATCAAGTCCAGGCACGAATGAGGGAACATAATTCCTATGGTCCTCAGCAAAAAAGTGAGGCTACAGAAGAGAAGGTTAAGAAGACAAAGGGAGGGAATGAGGAAAAGAGAGGAGAAGAGATCTTGAATCTATGGGGAGAGGGAGTCCCACTAAAGAACACTCCCAAGGTGGAAGGAGAGCACTGCTCCTATGAGGAAACAGTAATGCAAAGTGATGGAAGAGCATGAAAGTACAGAGGAGAATGCAAATGACAAAGAAATGATCTTGGGAGATGCAGGGCATTGAGGCAGACTGCACAATTTGGGAATGAGAGGTACAAAAGAAAAAAGGGGTAGAGGATAACATACAAAGGTAGCTGTGTGTGTGTGTGTGTGTTTGTTCTTCCTCCGTTGATGAAGAAGACCATGCCATCAGAGAAATAATGACATGACTTGCACCTCACTTTATTTTGAGTGAAGGAAGGCTGTGCAAGGTCACCAGTCTCACTTATCCTCCAGAATCATCTAAATCCAGTGACCAGATATATTCATTAGGATGACTGGACATGACCCAGGATGAGGCAATTGGGGTTAAGTGACTTGCCCAAGGTCACACAGCTAGTGATTGTCAAGTGTCTGAGGTGAGATCTGAACTCAGGTCCTCCTGACTCCTGCACTGGTGCTTTATCCACTGCACCACATGGCTGCCCCACATTAGATAGTACTTAAACAAAGGAAGAAGCAAACAGTAGCTGACTGGCCCACATGGTAGTCATCTGTAGAGTGATGACAACTGAACTTATAAGAGGTAATTAGCTCATAAAAAGAATATGTAGGTAAGTAACAGAGGACCTTCTTGGGGTACATACATAGTTAGGGTAATCCAGGAATTGCAATCCAGCAAGGGAGACTCGGGAGGAGGAGAACTAAGCCTATCCAGGATATGGGGGAAGTTCACAGTGTAAAACACTGAAGAGAGGTAAAGAAGAGTAAGGAATAAGAATAGATAACTGGAAATAGCAATTAAGCCACTATTAATGATCATTTTCATTAAGTTCTTGACAAAAAAAAATAATCTGGTAATCTGAAAGAGTGCTGCTCAAAGCCTAAATGGTAAAGCCAAAAGTCAGGGTCTGATTACTGATGGAGTAAAGTAAGTGGAACTCTTTTTCCAGGAGTTTGACTGTCAAAGAGAAAACAGACATATTTATGTTGATAATGTTGAAGAGATTACAGGATCAAGTGAAGGTTAGTTTTCTTTGATGATACACAAAAACTGCACGTAAGAGCTACGGAATAATTGTAAAGAAGGTGTAATGGGAAGAAAGGAAGTCAATCAACAAACACTTATTAAGTACCAACTGTCTGCCAGACACTGTGATAAGCTCTAAGGATAACAAAAGAGGTCAAAGATATTCACGTCTTCAAGGCATTCGTAATCTAACTGGGGAGAAAATTTGTAAACAAATACATACAAAGGAAGTTGTATACAGGAAAGATATGCTGAATGGTAGTGGTGGTGGCATCACCAGACCTGTGCTTTAGGAAATCACTTTGGTGGCTGAATAGACATGGTATTATGATATTCCTGGGCTGAGGCAGGGTGGGTAGGTGGGGAATGTCAGTGGAGAGAAGTGGGTATATTCAAGAGATTTTGCAAAGGTGAAATCAATAGGCCTTGATAATAGCTTGGATATGGGGGGAGCAGGGTGAGGAAGCCAGGATGTCTCAAAGCTTGTGAGCTTGAGGGTGAATGGTGTTGCCCTCTACAGTAATAGGGAAAGGGGGGAAGGCATGAAGGAGAAGAGTTTGGGGGAAACATGATGAGTTCCATTTTGGACATAGGGAACTTCAGAAGTCTACTGGACATCCAGTTTGACATGTCTGAAAAATAGCATAAGGGTTTGAATCACTCCTAAGACACTAGCCAAATGACCCTGAGCAAATCACTTAAACTCTTTGATTGTCAAAGTCTTCCTTCGCAAAATGGCAATAACAACAGCACTTACACATAGAGTAGTGATGATCAAAAGAAATACATGTAAATTCCCTTTCAAACCACAAAGCTCTATATAAATATTAGTTAATATAATCTTCCTCCCCTTTGGCTACCATCGATATGAGTGGTTTAAGTCTTAACAGTAGTAAGCTTCCAAGTTTAGTAAATATATGCTAATTAAAGTAAATGTCAGGATTTCAAATATGGTAACCACTCCTTTCACCAACAAAGTTGGTAGATAAAAAAAAAATAGTGGCAGCCAGGTTGGACAGTGGATAGAGCTTCAGGTCCGGAGAGAAAAGCATATGCTATGAACCTCACTATCATCTGAATTATTCCCATTTGACCACTGAGGAAAATGAGCAAACTGGTTCAGTGACTTGCCCTGGATCACACACCTAGTAAATGGGGCCAAACTTGAATTCAGATCTTTCTGACACCTGGCCCAGTACTGCTCACTGTGCCATCTAGCAAAATCCCAGTAATTTGTTATTTAGTGAAACTGAACTAAAAAATATCAGGGGTAACAATCAATTTCAGGTAAGGCTACAGTAAATATAGACAAGGTAAAAAGAGATAAGTAGAAAAAATATATTAATGTCAATACTATACATTTACTTACAATGAATAGAATCAAAGGGAGAAAATACACAGCGCAACTACAATAGTAGGGACCATTAGGTGAGATTTAGACAAAACTAAAACACAAACAAGAATGTAAGGATCTGAATAGAACTTTAAAAAACTACAAGCTACCTGAAGATTACTGAAGGGTAATATGCTCAGCTGTACATGGCACCTTTACAAAACTGACCATATTTTAAAGAAAAAAATAAAAACTAAACACATTGCATATTTAAAACAAAATAAGAATTACATACTCTTAAAGACTTTAAAATCAATTAGCAACTATGTAACATAACTCCTAGAATAAGCAATAGAAAATTTCAGCAAAGTAAATGGCAGATGACAATAGTAATAAACACATTATAGATGTAGAAAAATCTTTTCTGATAAAATGACACCTCTTTATGTTCAAAATATTATAAAGTATAGGAATAAATGGATCACTTCTTAACATGGCAAATAGTATCTCTCTAAAACCAAAAGTTAACATTATCTATAACAGAGAAATGCAAAGTCTTTCCAATAAAAATCAGAAGTAATGATTAATAACTGAAATAATTGTTCATGTGTGGGCAACCCAATATAATAAAAATGACAATTCTTCCTAAACCAATCTATATATTCAATGCCATCCCCACTAAATGACCAAAAATTATTTTACTTCATTAGAAAAAATAGTAAAATTTGTAAGAACAAAAGGTCAAGAATATCAAAAGAATTAACAGGGGAGGGAAAGAAAGGAGATTTAACAGTACCAGACCTTAAACTGTACGATAAGGGCTACTGGCTAGGAAACAAATAGGTGGATCAGTGAAACAGAGTAGAAACATAACATACAGTAAGTGATTATAGTAAATAAAATTTTAAAATAAAGATCTAAGTTTAATTATTATCAGACTTACAGAAAGAAGAATTCATGAATATACGAGAGAGAGAGAGAGCACTGTCAGATGTAAAATGGATAATTTTGATTACATTAAATTAAAGAGGTTTTGTACAAATAAAATCAGTGTGGCCAAGATTAGAAAGAAAGCAGAAATTTAGGGAAAACTTTTTATAGACAGTTTCTCAGATAAAGGACTCATATCTCAAATAAAGGATATGAACAGGCAGTTTTTAAATTCAGAAATCAACGTAATCATTATGAATCATATGAAAAATGCACATTAAAACAACTCTGAGGTATCATCTCATACCTTTCAGACTACCCAAAATGATAGGAGGGGAAAATGGAAAAACCTGGAACACTAATACACTGTTGGTGGAATTGTAAACCGAGTCAACCATTTTGGAGAGCGATCTGGAATTAGGCTCAAAGAGTTACAAAACTGTGTATATCCTTTGATCCAGCAATACTACTATTAGGTCTGTTTCCCAAGGTAATCAGGGAAAAAGGAAAAGAACTTTTATGTCCTAAAATATTTATAGCAGCTCTCTGTGGTGGCAAAAGCACTGGAAACTGAAGGGATGCCCATCAAGTGAGAAATGACTAAATAAGTTATAGAATATTATTGTGATGGAATTTACTATGCTTTAAGAAATAATGTGTAGATTGATTTTAGAAAAACATGTACACTTGCATGAAATAATGAAGAGTGAATTGAGCGCAGTCATGAGAACACTGTATACAATAACAGCAATATTTTTTGAAGACTGTGAATTTAAGTTATTGAGTATTATTCTATGAAGAAGGATGCTATCCACCTCTAAAGAAAGAACTGATAAATAGAAGTATTTTATACATACACACACACACACACACACACACACACACACACACACACACACACACACACACACAGCCCACCCCATGTCAAATGGTGGTTTTTCTAATGCACAGTGGGGAGGAAAGGAAAGAGACAGTTTGAAACTTTAGAATGTAATAAAAAAAAAATTTAAATTGTTTAAAAAGAGAGATAATGGATGTCCACTGACATGACCACTATCTGATAGTTCGAGAAATGCTAGCTCTAGCAGTAAGACAAGGTTAAATATCTTGATAAAAAGAAAACAAAATTATCATTCTTTGCATGATGGTTTCTTTGCAGATTACCTCTCTTTTGTCCAAAGCAGCATATTCAGCTTCTATGTCTTCAGCTTCTGGGTCCCTTGAGAAAACCATCTGAGATTCAAGATTGAGGGCCAGGTCTTTGTGGTGTTGCTTTTCAGCACAATCACAAGGAGTATCTTTATTTTCATTCTCAGCAAACAAATCTCCACCATGTTTTACTAAAAGCTTAAAAAAAAATATTAAGACCAATCAATTACAGATTTAAAGGAAAGTAAAAACAATACATGTGATATTCAAGTAGCCCTTATTGTATGTGTGTGTATATGTATAAATATATATATATTATATATATGTGTATGTGTATACACACACACTTGGGCAATTAGCACTAATTTTAACCCAATTTAGAAGCAATGATTAAGAACCTGTTATGAGTAAGATCTGAGAGGTAATAGCATAGCTGTGATTGGAGTCAGAAAGACCTGGGGTTTGAGTCCCACCTCTGACACACACTATGTGACTTTGGGTCAAACACATAACCTGTGTGTCACAGGCAACTCTATGAGATTACAAATTGTACAGAACATGCTGGTCTACAAGAGTAGAGGGAAATTCCTCTTTCAGAGTTCCTTACAATAAATGAAAAAATTTGGAAGCCACTCTCATCATACTTCTTATTCAGCTGTAACAAGGGCACATCATTTAGCAAAACTATCTACTCATTCAGTAAACATTTCCTGCACATCTAGTATGTGCAAGATATCACATTAAGCACTGAGAAGTAATAAAGTTTAAAAGCCCTGGTCCCCAGCCCACTGCATATATAAATACCTCTTCTCATTCAAAGTGTTAGGTAAGCACAGCTTATGGGGGTAGCTAGGTGGTGTAGAAGATTGAGTGCTGGGCCTGGAGTCAGGAGGAAATGAGTTCAAATCCAGCCTCAAGCGTCTTACTAGTTGTGTGATCCTGAGCAAGTCACTTAAACCTGTTTCCCTCAGTTTTCTCACCTATAAAATGAGCTAGAGAAGGAAATGGCAAACCCACTTTTACATCTGCCAAGAAAATACTAAATGGGGTCATGAAGAGTTGGACACAGCTGAAATGCCTTAACAACTTTTGGGAGAGGAGAAAATGAGCTTCCCGCCTAGACTAGCCTAGTTTAATGGTACAGACTAGGCCTTCCTCTCATATCCTTTAGCTATTGCAACCTTTCCCCCAACCCATGAAGTCAGCCTTCAGGCCCTAGCAGCTGGCCTTTTCTCCTCAGGGATTAGTTAATCACTTTTCATACTCTACAAATATACTGGGTAGATAAACTTGTTTGTGATCCATCACGTATAATCTGAAGGTGCCAGTTAACATTAAAATATTCAATTTGGCCAAGGTGTCGGGAAGGAGTGAAAACTAAACAGGCCTAAATTTCACTGCATTGTCTATCTAATAAGGATCTTCTACAGGAAAGCACAATGTTTGAAAGGATCCATAAAATGTTAATGACAACTTCCAGAAGACTATAAGAATTTAGCTCCATACTAGTCCAGTAAATCTACAATAATCATTGGATTTTTTCCTAAGTATTTGGAGAAGTTTTTGGTTGAACTTGTTTACCCCTTCACAGAATATCAGCAGAAAATTCTTTTCCCAGTCCTCTTAATACCTATAGCAGGGACCACCAGTTTGTGGGAGACTCCTTGGCAGGGCTAGTTATCATTCTGGTAACTCATTTTATTATTGATATTACAAGTAGTAAGGAGATTACTGCTTAAATGTTGAAAGCACTTATTAGAGGTTTGAAATGTCATGTAAGGTTAGTCTGGTAGAAGCTCTCAACCCCATCCCTTCTGTGTTGGGTGGGTCATGGTTTGCCGCCACGCAGGCACTGCAGGGATCATCTCCTCTTCCCTGCTGTGCTCACACCCTAATAGTGCCTCACATATGGCAGATACTGAATTTTTTTTAAAGTTGCTTACATAATTATACAATCAATGTGCACAGTAGTCTCATAATAATACGCCTATCCACTTTATGGGATTTAGAACACAAAATTCCCTATTTTAAATTATAAAGGTTTACATTATTACTTCTTACTACAGTAATTTGTGTTATTTCACCAACACCAACCTAGGGACACATGTAACATTAATATTTGTATATACCATATATTTGCACAGTAACATATATAGTAGGTGCTTAACAGAAATGTTTTGTCTTAAATCCCCAGTAAAATCACACCACAAGTTTATAACACATTTATAGTCCATAGTCCTATGTCTGTTTTACTTTTCTGTAATCAATAATATGGAATAAATTTTTATTATATTGGAGATTTTGAAGCCTAAAGAACAAAATGAAGAAGTGATAAGCTTCCAGTTTTAAAGAAGAAAATGAGTATCACATTCTATCAAAGGGAAAGAGAATGGAATAAAAACAACATATTTGCTCTAGCATTTTTCTTCTTCCTATCTTACTACCACCTTGTCAACCTGAGTACATTTAAGAAAAAAATGACAAAAATTTTTCTTGCTGGTTGCAATTAAAGGTATTGACACAGCTGAGTCTAATGGATCTCTTGAGCTGAGAGGTGCTCTGGGCTATACTGAATTAAGTTAATTGGCTATCCATACTAAATTCAACATTAATATAAATGGAAAGCTCCAAGGAACAGGTTGCCTGAGAAGGGGTGAACTGGTTCAGGTTGGAAAGAAGGCAGGTCAAAGCTTCTTGAGCTGGTCTGACTGACCCCAAGCCCAGAAGTGTCTCCTATACTGCCAACCTGTGGGAGACAAGGAGATCCAGTCTTTAAAAAAGGAAGAAAAAAAAAAAAAGACACATTTTAAAAAAAGTGAAATAAGGAAAAAAAGAAATGTTTTCTTTGCTGAATTCTTTCCTTTCTGTTTTCTTTGCTTCAGAAAACAGAAATGGGTGCATCTCACTGCACTTTTGATTCAGCCGTTTTCTTTTTATCTTACTTTTGTTAATGTTCATTGTTCTTATGTCATCTGCACA
>JAJHZJ010000166.1:1963044-2008044 GCA_023548195.1 Bettongia penicillata ogilbyi | reverse complement strand
GCTATTTAGACAGAGTTGGACGCAGGGCAAAGAAGATCTTGTCACAGTCTTGACCAGTGGTGGGAGGGTCAAAAGGCAACAAAATGATTTCCTCACCTCACTCCACATTTCGAACTCTCCTGCACTCTGAAAATAGTTCCAATTTCCCTAGCAGGACGACTCAAAGAACAAACCTGAATTCCTCAATTCCAAATCTAAAACGATTATAATATCTAAACCAAAAATTGGGACAAATGGCTTGGCCAAGGAATGCTCCGTTTGCAAAGTCTTTTTAAAAATATACTTCCTTTCCTTGAAATTGGAACTGTTCTGGGAAAATCTAGGAAATATAATGATTGTATCTAAAGTCCATGCCCTAAAAATCCCTATCCTGAAAGAGTATTGGTCCTTGTAAAGAAAATGCTAAAACAACATTTACAAAAAGGATGTTTATGGCCATAAAATATTGTCTTAAATAAGAGATCTATTTATTTACTAAATAATGAGATTCTACTCTGCAGACTCCCCGAAGCAGCAAAGACCATAGCATTTCTCAGCTTTTGCATACTCCATGAATCTCCTTTGTTTTGTTCTCTCACCCGTCACCACCACCACCGCCGCCGCCCCCACAACCACAACCAATCAGCAGCACTGCATTCCAGACAAAAAGTTCCAACTCTACTTTTGGTTCCTTGAATTTTCACAGTAAAACTCTGAATGAGTGAGCCAGTGGATTGGCTTAGCAAGCAGAATGGGGACTTTGTTTTCTAACATGCAAATTTAAGAATCAAATACAGAAATAAAAGTTAAAATATAGGTTATCAAAAGTCTAAGACTTTTAAGATACCCCCTAATGAAAAAGCTGTATGACATCTAGTTTACTTTTTAATTTACAATTAAATGACTCAACTTAGTTTCTTTCCCAAGTTTCATTATAATAAAAAATTAATTTAAATAAAGGATATACTACATATGTATGTCTGTGTTTTTTAAAGACTTTGGTAAGGGACCTGTGATTTCTTTGGTACATATATCTCTTGGTGAAGAAACTCCTTCTATCACTTTAGAATCTGATCTGCAACTTAGAATCTCGTAAAGTTGCCTGGGACACTGAAAGGTAAATTTTCCCAGGGTCATATCCCAGTCCGCATCTTAAGTAGGTCTCAAATCCTTGTTTTCCAGATTCCAAAGTCAGCCCTCTGTACACTTATTCTGCCTATGAGACTGATATATACATATATGTGTATGTGTTTTTGTAACATGTATACATACATATATACACATGTGGAGGGAGGGAAAAAGAGACAGAGAGAGAGAGAGAAAAAGAGAGAGAGGGAGCTGTGTGAATACACATGAATTCAGATTTTGGTTCCAACTCTCATGATTTTCCAATCATTTAACTTCTCTGGGCCTCAGTTTCCTCAAATGTAAAAGGTTTAGAAATGTAAAAGGTTTTTCTGATGATCAAATGAGTTAATGTATATCAGGTACTTTGAAACCCTAAATTATATAAACTACATCATTAATACTATATAACGAATATAATAAACTATATAACTAATAATATATAATTGATATATAAGCTATAAAACTAATTATATAAACTATAGACAATTACTTAAACTATAATTAACATTTACAAACTCATATATTATATTACATACTAATAAATATATTATTATGATGTGCCATTAATATTAATAATTATCACTCTTTTTCTAGTTCTGGCTGTCATTGACAACCTGTTGCTGTGATCTTGAGCAAACTATTTCCATTTTTCTGGGCCTCCATATCTTCAACTTTAAAGTAAGACTTATGGGCTAGATGTTCTCTCTGGTCCTTATCATTGCATGCCTCATCAAGAATTCTCTGACTTTTCATTTCCTCTGTCATGCTCCTACTTCACACACCATCACCCTTGACCTCCTGTCCCTTTCAACCCAACTACCAGCAGGACTGTTGGCATTTAGGATGAAATTTCCTAGTTAGGATTAGTTATAATACTTAATTATCCAACCTCCCTTTGGTTATAATTTTTTTATTCTAATTAAAATACTTAAGAAAATGGGTTTAAAAAAAAGACATCCATTTTCTTATTCAAGTCTTCCTCTTTAAAATCTTCATCTTTCTTCCTACTAGAGCTGTCAAAAACTAGAAAAAAGTTTATTACTAAATTCCTGGAGAAACCATGGAATGGAAATATCCAGAGTTTGAATGAGGATAAATGCAGATGTTGTACACATTGTGAACTTTGGCAATTGAAATTATGGCTTGGAAAAATTTTTTTCTAGTCTCACTATGGCCTATTTTAAATTGGAACTAAGCATCTATATAAGTATCTGTTTTGGGTTTGTATAGTATTTGAATCTGATCAGAAGAGCATATATGCCTAATAGCATACGAATTAAAGTGTATGCTTCATTTCACTAAATAAACATCAGTATTCTGAAGACTTAAGGAACCTTGAAAGCAAGCAGTTTGCAACAGGATCAATTTTCATTTTTAGGTTTAAATATCAATCTCACCACCATTGTTCAGGAGCCATTTTATTCTTAAGAATAAACGTGCATACTTTTGTTTTAAAATTGCACTAAGCAAAAGCATCAAAATATTTACACAATAGTAACCATGCCAGCTCATGAGCAAATCACCAAGATAGGACCAACAAAACATTAAGCTACCAGTTACCAGTCCTAACACTTCTCCTTCTAGATAAGAAATCTGACAAAGGACTCAAGACCTAGGATGTTTTTCTTTGCCTGCCTAAGACTTTGCATACAGAGAAATAACCTAAAAAGAGACAGCCCATTTCCATCCAGTGTCTCTTGCTTATAATGTTTTCATGAGCCCAGGTCATAGATCTTCATACACAACCACTAATACAAAGAGAGTATGTCAGCAGATGATTTTTTTAAAAACTATAGTTCAGATATACAGTATAAAAGGGCTATATGTTGTGAGCAGTGGGATATTATAGCCTTCAAAAATTACAATTTGAAATTATCCAAAGGATAGAAAGATGCATGGTGGGTGTGAACAGGCTGTAATATTTGATCAATCAGGGACTGAACAGGAGAAGCAACACAAAAGCAAATTTAAAAAAATGGTCAATCAAGTGAGGAGGAGAATAAAAGAATGATTGATTCGCAACATTACAATCCATTGTCAGCCACAGACTTTAAAAATGTGATGACGCAAATATTTGAAACATCCTTTTGTCCCTAGCCCCTATATGGGACTTACAGAGGGTGGCAAAGAATCATGCAGAAAGGGCAGATATAGGGGAGGAGTTTTTGATCTGCGTTACTGAAGGGGAGACACAAGTCTTGGACAGCATCATAGATCCACTGGAAGAAGTACTTTATGCATTTTGAATGGTTTGACCAAACTTTATTGAGAGAACACAGATGTAATGTTCCTTTGAGATTATTCAAAATAAAAAGGAGTTGGAGGTGAAAGGAATGATGAGTTATTATAGTTCTTCATGGATAGGCTAAAGCAAGCAAAAAAAAATGAAACTACTAATTATCACCTGCAATAATTAACACAGAATTATATATTTTGTCATGTAGAGCTGGATTTCTCAATTTTCCCCCATTTGAAGATGGGATCATTCCAGGTAATTGGAATTATAGATTTTATTTTTGTACTAATCTTCAACTTTACCAGATGGCAGATCATTATTTTGCTGGAATTCTCCCCAAATCATTATAAAATTACTTGCATTGTCAAACAAGAATCACAAAATTTGTAAAGTGGAAGAGATCTTAACGGCCATCTAGTCTAACCTATACACAAAAGAAATCCCAAAATCATATACCCAACAAACAGTCAACCAGCCTCTTTCAAGAGACTTTCCAACAGACTTGAAAGAAAACAACATGAGATGCGATGGAGAAAACAAAAAAAGAAATGAATTCATCCAGCCCAATCAGAAAGCAAAGACTCTGTCTATGACATGGACTTGTTCTTCATGAGACAGAATATGGCTTTGTCCCTGTAGGAATTTTCCAACTTTTGCTTTTCACTTATAATGCTCTACTTTTTGTTCAAAATAATATCTTTTTAAAAGGCTATGTTTAATTCCTCTGCAGATGAAGCATTTTAAGTTCCTGTTTCCCCTAGCAAGGGAGTCTAGGCTCTAAATGGTATGTTTTAAATTACGTTAAATACAAAAAAGTATTAAAACTGCAAAAGGCATGGAATCATACTCAAGAAAACAATTATGTCTGTTACCAAGTGTACTCTAAACTCAACTGTGTTTCTCTGGATAATCACTGTGTTCACTACAGTACGTGCTAGAAAATTTGACATAATTCAATCCCCGATGAGAAAAAAAAAGAAATAATGATTGATGGCAGGGAGCTTATAGGTATATATATGTATATGTATATATATATACATGCATATATGTGTGTGCGTCCATGTGCATGTATGCGTATATATATGCATATGTATATGCATACATGACCCAGACTAGTCAGGAGGGTGGCTAGGAAGTTCTGATAACAATGAAGGAGAAATGAAATGTGGAGACCCAACAGGCCGGTAACAAAAAGCTATTAAAACAACTAATGTCAACCACAACTCTTTATGAATTATAGAAAACAATGCCTTCCACAAAGGAGGAACTTAATAAATGCTTGTTAAACTGAACTGAAAACCTATTAGAAAAAGAGAACTGATATTTCTTCTGACAATTAAGGCAAGAGGAGAGCTCGAGAAACAACATGGCTTATATTCAATCTATTTTTTAATTTCTTTCATGGTTTATTGAGTGTTCTCTGTCAGAGTGCCTCCCAAAAAAACAAAAACTGTTTTATCTTTTTGGTTAAATTAAATGAATAATTAAAACTCCAATATGGAACAATTCAGTCCCTGCTGAACATCAGTCCTGTAACAAACATCAAATACCTGATGCTTGGGGTTATATGGGTACCTCAAGCTCAACTTGTCCAAAAAAGAACATGTCCTCTTCCCTAAATGAGGCATTCTTAATTAACCTCAGATTCATGAATTTGTTCATCTTTTTTTATGTTGATAACTGTGTTTCCAAACAACTGGTTTCCTTTGTAAAACCATAATTTTATTTTATGTACTGAGACACCACAATTACTCCGATCACGCCAGTTCAGGACTTTAAAGTCATTCTTGAGTCTCCATATCCAATGAAGTCACTAATTCTTGTCACCTAACACATAAACGGCCTACTGTGTACCAGACTGTGCTGAGTGCTTCGCAAATATCACTTTATTTGTTCCTCACCACAACCTGGGAGCCAGGTGCCTTTATTATTCCCATTTTATAGATGAGGAAACTGAGAATTGAAGCTACTTGCTCAGGGTCATAGAGTTAGTGGTGGTCTGTGGCTGGATCTAAATTCAGTTCCTGCTGAGCACTTTCTCTACTCCTGTACCATTCAGCTGCCTCACACCAAGTCTATCCCTCACTTCTGGCCTCAGCTTACTGCTGTCTGCAATGTCTGTCTTAGATTCATGTATTGATCTCATTGTACAATGGACTGCCCATTCAATGGCATGTCCTAAAATGAACAGAAGATATTTTTCACACTAACAAATGAGCTAAAAATATGCCAACAGAAAATATCCCAGAAGAGAAGCAATGGACTCTGAGTCAAGAGATCTAAGTTTGAATTCACAAACCAGGGCCTTAAACACCATTGAGTCTTCCTGTCATCATTTATAAAATGAGGGGGATACATATCTAGACACTTTACAGAACTGTTGTGAGGAAAAGTGAGTCACAAAGCACTACATGGTATATATGAATACAATATCTCAGGGTATATATGAATACCAATATACAATGAAAGGGTATATATGAATACAATATCTCAGGGTATATATGAATACAATATACAATGAAAGGGTATATATGAATACAATATCTCTGTTTTCTCAGTCTAGTAACTCTAGGAAAAAAAAGAAATAAGATTAGTTCAGCATTACTTGTTCCCAGCAACTGGGGTCATTGGGACCACAACTTTCTTAACCATCTGAAGATCTGGAGATCCATGGTGAGCAGGGAATCTCAAGGACTCTTTCTATTTTGTTGCAAATCACAAAGGCATCCCTCTGGTCTTTTAGTACCAGTCCTGTTCTCAGTGATCCTAGTAATTCCATGAAGTAACAGTAATTCTATCTGCCAGTGCTATCAGTGTTGTGAGATTTAATTTGCTGGGTCCTAGAAGTCGATGAGGATGGTAACTTTACATATTGATGTATTTTCTGACTGTGTTGACACATGTATTTGACTTCCTTATGCAGGATGGAAAAGATAGAAGCAAAGCTGAGTACTTCTGCTTTGTCCCTGTCATGTAAACCCATCACCATCTTTCAGCAGCACACCTAGTTCCTATTACTCAGAAGATATCCAGACCAGGGGTGAGGAACCTGCAGTCTGGAGACCACAGGTGTCCTTCTAGGACCTTGGGTGACGTCTTTTGACCAAGTCCAAGTTTGACAAAACAAATCCTTTTATTAAGGGGATTTGTTCTGTGAAGCTTGAATTCAGTCAAATAATGGCCCTAAGGGCTAATGGTCTGGAGGAAACAGGTTCCCCACCTCTGATCTAGACAGTCTCATCTGAATACTTGAAATTTCTCCTGATGTGTAAGCTTTTCTTTGACTGAGGGGAATATAATATTCTCTCCAAATGGCTTCATGAACACTCATTACCTTATCTCTATAAAGATGGCAATTTTTACCAAGTATGGGCTTTTCACCAAGAAACCATATATTCTAGGAGGCAACTAGGTGGTGTAGTGCACAGAGAGCTGACCTTAAAGTCAGAAATAACTAGATTCAGATCCTACTAGCGTCTGGCCCTGAGCAAGTCCTTAAACTCTCTCTGACTCAGTTACCACATCAAGAAAAAACTAGAGGCAGGTAAGAGCAGCTACTTTACAGGGCTGTTGTGAGGATCAAATGAAGTAAAATATGTAAAACATTTTGCATTCCTTAAAGTGCCACATAAATGTTGTCCACTATCACTATTCTACTCATCTTCAGCATTCCTGATGCGTGGCAGACTTTTACTAACTGTCATCAAAGATTCATGAGGTTGGCCAACAAGAATTTCTATGACCAACAAGTCATTTCTGGTTCACCTTCTTCCCTGCTCCCTTATCCTCATCTTATACAAAAGCACCAAAAGCATCTGAGATGTCGTATGGGTACCCAGGCAAACCCTGAATTGTGTCTAAGGCAACACACTCTACTTGGAATGATGAAGGTGAAAGAGAGTTGTAAGTTTTGAGAAAATGTCTATGGTAAAGAAGTGTGCCAAAGTAAAGAAGTCTTAAAGGACTGAGAAAGTCAATTCAATTAATATATTCATTAAGCCCCAAGTACGCCCCACACCTTTATGAACATCAAACTCTAATGCCTCATCTGGTGTAGTAGAATGGATTCCTAAGAACAAGAGCAGCAGTACCAACTAACATTTACATAGCACTGATTCTCACAATGACCCTAGGAGGTGGGTGCAAACTGAGGCAGTTAAGTGCCCAGGGTCACAAAGCTAGTTGTTGTCTGAGGTCAAATTTGAACTTGGGTCTTCCTGAACTCAGAGTCTAATACTTAGCTGCCTTGGAGTGGTGGACGCCTGCGTCATGAGAGCATAAGTTCTGGAAGGTTCTAACAAGATGAAACCCCCCCCCCGGGGTGGGGAGAGTGGGGGAGCCAAGATGGCGGAGGAGAAAGACTCACCTATGCTAGATCCGAACCCACAGCCCATAAATTTCCTGTAAAAAGAACTCCCCACAAATTCTGGAGCAGTACAAGCCACGCAGAAACACATGGGAAGAGATTTCCTTTCCAGAGAGCCCTGGAAAGCCATCCCCAGGGGTCCGTCGCGCACCAGACAGCTGAGCGCTGCCCTGGCTGCACGGCCCCGAGAGAAGCAGATCCGAGCAGGCTTCAGGGAAGGAATCTTCAGCAGCTGCAAAGGTCCCTCTGCCCACAGGCGCTACAGGTCAGTGAGAGAGACGTCTAGGCTGGCCAAGAGGGTAGCGGGGTGTCTCCATGACTCGGGCCCCCTCGGGAGGCAGCGGAAGAGGCAGCGGTGGCCAGGTACTCCCGGAGCAGGCAGGAGCTCAGGGCTATTACTGAAGATCTCTGCATAAACCCCCTGAGGGAACTGAGCCTGGGAGGTGGCCCTGCCCCCACCTGAGCACCAGAACTTAAGCTCACATTGAATAGCAGCCCCACCCGCCACTGAAAGCCCTGAGGCTGAGGAGCAGCATTTGAATCTCAGACCCCAAGCACTAGCTGGGTGGATGTAGGCACGGGAGGGGGGGAGAAGGGGGAAGGAATCTCAGAAGTTAAGTAAATTGCTGGGAAAATGCCAAGAAAAGGGAAGAAAAATAAGACCATAGAAAGCTACTTTCTTGGTGGACAGATGTTCCCGCCTTTCATTTTTGATGACGAGGAACAATTCTTACCATCAGGGAAAGACGTGGAAGTCGGGGCCTCTGTATCCCAGACATCCCAGGTGGATGTCCAGTGGGCTCAGGCCATGGAAGAGCTCAAAAAGGATTTTGAAAAGCAAGTTAGACAGGTGGAGGAAAAACTGGGAAGACAAATGAGAGAGATGCAAGAAAAGCATGAAAAACAGGTCAATAACTTGGTAAAGGAGACCCAAAAAAATGCTGAAGAAAATAACACCTTGAAGAATAGGCTCACTCAATTGGCAAAAGAGGTTCAAAAAGCCAATGAGGAGAAGAATGCTTTCAAAAGCAGAATTAGCCAAATGGAAAAAGAGGTTCAAAAGCTCACTGAATTTAATAGTTCTCTCAAAATTAGAATGGAACAGATGGAGTCTAATGACTTTATGAGAAACCAAGAAATCACCAAACAAAACCAAAAGAATGAAAAAATGGAAGAGAATGTGAAATATCTCATTGGAAAAACAACTGACCTGGAAAATAGCTCCAGGAGAGACAATTTAAAAATTATGGGACTACCTGAAAGCCATGATCAAAAAAAAGAGCCTAGACATCATCTTTCAGGAAATTATCAAGGAAAACTACCCTGAGATTCTAGAACCAGAGGGCAAAATAAGTATTCAAGGAATCCATCGATCACCACCCGAAAGAGATCCAAAAAGAGAAACTCCTAGGAACATTGTGGCCAAATCCAGAATTCCCAGGTCAGGGAGAAAATATTGCAAGCAGCTAGAAACAATTCCAGTATTGTGGAAATACAATCAGGATAACATAAGATCTAGCAGCTTCTACATTAAGGGATCGAAGGTCATGGAATAGGATATTCCAGAAGTCAAAGGAACTAGGACTCAAACCAAGAATCACATACCCAGCAAAACTGAGTGTAATACTTCAGGGGAAAATATGGTCTTTCAATGAAACAGAAGACTTTCAAGCATTCTTGATGAAAAGACCAGAGCTGAAAAGAAAATTTGACTTTCAAACACAAGAATGAGAAGAAGCATGAAAAAGGAAACAGTAAAGAGAAGTCATAAGGGACTTACTAAAGTTGAACTGTTTACATTCCTACATGGAAAGACAATATTTGTAACTCTAAAAATTTTTCAGTATCTGGGTAGTTGGTGGGACTACACACACACATACACACACACACACGTACATGCGTGCATGCACACACATACACACATGCACGCACATACAGAGACAGAGAGCACAGAATGAATTGAATAGGATGGGACCATATTTTAAAAGAAATTAAGGTAAATGGTGAGAGAGTAATGTAGTGGGAGGAAAGAGGGTGAAATGGAATAGGGTAAATTATATCTCATTCAAGAAGCAAGCAGGAGACTTTTTAGTGGAGGGAAAAAGAGGAGAGTTGTGAAAAAAACATGAAGTTTCCCCTCATCACATTCGACTAAAGGAAGGAATACAATGCACACTCATTTTGGTATGAAAACCTATCTTACAATACAGGAAAGTGGGGGAGGAGATAAGCAGGGTGGGGGGGATGATGGAAGGGAGGGCAATGGGAGGAAGGAGCAATTTGAAGTCAACACTCTTGGGGAGGGACAGGATCAAAGGACAGAAAAGAAAACAATGGGAGGCAGGATAGGATGGAGGGAAATACAGTTCGTCTTACACAACACAACTATTATGGAAGTCATTTGCAAAACTACACAGATATGGCCTATATTGAATTGCCTGCCTTCCCAAAGGGAATGGGTGGGGAGGGAGGGATGGGGAGAATTTGGAACTCAAAGTTTTAGGAACAACTGTTTAGTATTGTTCTTGCTACTAGGAAAGAAGAAATACAGGTAATGGGGAATAGAAAGTCATCTGGCCCTACCGGACAAAAGAGAAGATGGGGACAAGAGAAGGGAGGGATGATAGAAGAGAGGGCAGATTGGTGATAGGGAAAATTAGAATGCTCGGTGTATTGGGGTGGGGGGGGAGGGGGGAAACAGGGAGAAAATTTGGAACCCAAAATTTTGTGGAAATGAATGTAAAAAGTTAAATAAATTTATATTTAAACAAAAAAAAAGGAAAAAAAAAGAAAAACCCTCAAGTATGGGCAGTAGAGTATCCAAAGAAGAGGCACAATGCATACAGAATTGGACCTAGCATCAGGAAGACCTGAATTCAAATCTGGCTTCCAATACAAGTTGTATGACACTAGGAATGTCATTTAACCTCTTCCTATCTCAGCTCCCAAATTTGTAAAATTGGAAATGAGAGCACCTATTTCCTACAGTTGCTAGGATAATGAAATTTTCTTGAACACAAGAAAAGTTTAATCCTTACTTGGGCCTTGAAGAAAGCGAAGGATTCAGTACCATTAATTGGAGAAAATCGCACTAACCCTACGTGCTCAAATACTGAGAGGATAGCAAAAATAATCTTAATTACGATTCCATATTTGAGCTTGCTGCACTTCTCACAGTTCTTCATCCACAACTATGGAACACAATTAACACATTTGGTGATATGCATATTGCAAGAGTCCTCATGTACAAAGATATATCTCTGGTAATTGGAAGGGATACTGGTTGTTGTTTTAAATCAAGCCTTGCCTGGAGATTTCTCCCATTAACAGCATTGCTGAGGAAAAAAACAAATTGAATATTCCTTCTCTGAAAATCATGATGTGAATTATAAATTTATCCCGGCGTGCCTAATTATTAAGACCTAACGAAAAGTGCTACCAAACATGCTGAGCTCCCTTGTCATTATACTTAGGGTTTAGCTCAAGAACATCTCTTTACATAATCAGATCTCCTACATTACTAATATTCTCCTTTCCTCTTATGGAAAATATTTAAATTTACAAACATTTATCCTACTGAATCAAGTCTCATGTATATTTATTTTTCATTTATTCAAAAAATAAGTCATTAAATAATGTTTGGACTACAAGGGAAGGAATTAAAGAGAGAGGAGAGAAGTGAAGGAAAGGAGGGGAAGGAGGAAAGAAGGAAGGAAGGAAGGAAGGAAGGAAGGAAGGAAGGAAGGAAGGAAGGAAGGAAGGAAGGAAGGAAGGAAGGAAGGAAGGAAGGAAGGAAGGAATGATGTTCAGATTAAGTAAATACAAAATTCTGTAAAGAGTTCTCTAACAGTGTATGCTGAGGTATTGTTTCTACTTCAAATTACAAATACCTATGTGTGTGTGTATATATACATGTATGTATATATAAGTATGTGTATGGATATTCATGTATGCATATATGCACATATGCATACATACACACAAATAGATATGTGTGTGTACATTTGGTGAAAGTAGCTCACCATTTTAGAGCAATGTAAAAGAAGTCCTTGATGGAGCTCTCTGTCAAATTCATTTCAACTCAAATGGTACTTCTTCAGCACTGTACCCCCAGTGCTTAGCAGAGAGCTAGGTACATGATAGGTGCTTACTACAAAGATACAAAAATGTGACCAAGTTCCCTGCCCCAATAAAGTTTACAATCTATGACGAGAGGCAGCTAAGTGGAGAGATGGCCGTACTTGTGAAGAAGTTCCAGGCACCCCTGTTCCACATTGCCTCACTAAAGCACTTGGATTTACTCTGAGGAGTACTAAATGAATTTAAGTTGTACCATTCGCTCCTTTTTTTTGCAGAACACAGCAGGAGCATACAAGTACAAAGTGTTGCATATATGCTAAGATGAGACCACTTTGTCACCTGGATTTGCTTAAACTTTTTATCTTTCCTATCATGGAAGGTTCAATTTGGGGGCCATGAGTCTTATGTCCAAAAATCTCTGTAACATAAAAAATACCAAAAAACAGTTTGCATAAATAAAAAACTATACTGACGCTTGGGACTGAATGAAGAACCATCTAAATGGTTTCTATCAGTATTCAATTTCTTCACTGAATCATCATTTTCCTCATGACCACAAGGGCACTATTTTCCAAGCCTTTCAGATTTCTAACTGTTCATCACTTTTTTTAATTATGCTGGCTTGAAGGATTTTTTTTACAAAGCCTGTGATAATTATTAGTGTGAATATGGCAGTCACCAAGCTAGAGTTTCTCTTCTAAACAAGGAAAAACAATACTAGCTAGTTCAAATTCCACATGTACAATGGAAGTTCAACGAAAAGGTCATTGAGAACATCATGCTTTCAGCTGGTATCAAGGGCTTCTCTCTCTTCTCACCCCTCACTCTAAATTTTAACATAAAGGGTAAAATAGTTCAACAATTTGAGAAGAAAACATTTCAAACTATGACACTGTTGTATGTTCACACTTGTGCACATATTGTATCTCCTGAAGGTTGTAAGCTCTGTGAGGACAAAGACTGTCATAGTCTTGTCTTTGCATCTACAAGAATCTGGTAGGCAGTGATTAAATGTTTGTTGAACTGAAATGCTTCAAAAATATATGGGAATTTCCTAATTTAGTTAGCACCACACACAAGTAAAATTAAATGGAAATACCATTTTATTGTTATATAAAGAATTTAAATATTTTTTTCTTTAAAGGTAAGTTTTTGTTCCCAAAAGGATACAAAATTGTGCATACCCTTTAACCTAGCAATACCACTATTAGGTGTATATCCCAAATAGATTTTTTGAAAAAAGAGGGTAAAGGATCTATTTGTACAAAAATATTTGGGGCAGCTCCTTTTGTGGTGGCAAAGAACTGGAAATTGAGAGGATACCCATCAACAGGGGGAAGGCTACATAAGTTATGGTGTATGATTTGTGATGGATAGTATTGCGCTCTAAGAAATGATGAGCAGACTGATTTCAGAAAGACTTGGAAAGACTCACACGAACTGATGCAGACTACGGTGAGAAGAACCAAGAGAACACTGTCCACAGTAAGCAATACTGTGCAATGACTGTCAATAACTTAGCTATTCTCAGCTACACAACGGCCTAAGGCAATTCCAAAGGTCTCATGGTGGAAAATGCTATCCTTATCCAGAGAAAGAACTGAAGGCTTCTGAATGCAGATCAAAGCATACTATTTTTTTACTTGTATTTTTTTCACATTTTTTCTTTTGGTTTGTATCTTCTTTCACAACATGACTAACATAGAAATAAGTTTTACATAATCGCGCACCTATAATCTATATCAAATCACTTTGGAATGTAAATTTTTTAAATGAATGCTTAAAATTTTTTACATGTAACTGGAAAAAAATATAATATTAATTAAAAAAATAAAGATAAGTTTTTATTCCATGATTAAGCTAGTAGACATTAGAAAAGCTATTAAATTTCCCAAATGCAAGATAATCAACTCCTTTTCTCCTATTTTGCAGATCTGTACAAGTTGTCCCCAAAAATCTGACTGGAGTTTTAAGCATATTAAATCTTAAACTGCACTAAGACTCATGGGATACCCCATAAAAGCATTTTCTTTAAAAACAAATTCAAAAGGACCATTTAGGTAGGTTGGCAGTCTTCAACCTAGAAACAAGTGATGTTCCAATGATTTATAAGGTTGGTTTTTGTTTTAGGAGGTGGTGATGACTGGTAAGGAGACTTGAAATATATTTCTCCATAAAAGCAATGTTACAAAATAGGAATTGGGTTTCCAAGCTAGACCACAAAAGTCTATTTAACCCATAACATGGTTTACCTACGGGTACCACTATTAAACATTTGAGTTCTGGGAACTGGGAGCAGGAGGATATATAGAACATGAGGGCTAAAGAAAGGAAAGAGGTTTTTCTTCTGTCCATCCTGGGCATACCGCAGGTAACTTCCCTTTGGCATCTTCTCACTTCCTGTACACCCCAGGTGCCAAATCACAGCTACATATTCAAAGTTTTCTGATTATGCCTAAACTGTAAGTCCCATAGATGTCAGATAGTCCTATTTCCTTTTAAAGAATACTTACAAACCTAAATAAACCTGAAATTGGCTAAATTTCAGGCACTTGGAACAGGGGTATGAGGGAGCTGGGTTAGTTTGGCAAAAGAAGAAAAGGTAACTCGGGGTCATTAGTTTTTAAAGTAATTTTTCTTAAATATTTGGAGAACGAAGTCTTATATGCATTTTTAAGTTCAATTGCAAAATATATACACATTTTAGGATCCGGTCTTTATTTTCCTTTTAATTTAATAATCAAATTTGGAAGTGAAAACATATAGGAAAAATTATCTTAAATCTTCCAGCTCTTTTCTGTGAAACATTATGGCACTATATCCAAATACACTACAAAAGACTGGACTGCCTGAAATGTATATAAAAGAAAAGCAATTATCTGTTTGAAAAAAAAAGAGTTATTGGGAATATCCAATGCTAAATCAGTTTAATGTGTTATTGACAATGAAATCCTCAATTAAACGAAAGAAATTATATTTTCATTGATGTGTGAATCTACTTCCATTCTGGAAAGTTGTAAATGCATATACCCCTCACTTGCTAGTCTGGTAGTCACATTATCATATTATTCAAATGTATCATTTATATGTAAATAGACAAGATGAATGTCTTTTTCCATATGACAGTTTCCAAATGACAGACGTGAACATTATCCAGATAAACCATGTTACAAATATTCATTCTACTGCATATTTTTAGGTAAACTGAAGAACTATTTTACTTTTAAGAAAAAGTAGTAGGCGTGAGTAAGATGCCAGGTCTCAAAGCATTCACAATACCAACAGTTATTCATGTAAAGTAAAACCTCCACCAAAGTCACTTTTATCTTTAAAATTACATGCTCTCAAATCCATCTGTGAGAGAAGGGGATGTTAATTATCATGGTTACATTACATGATTCCACAGCTAAATGCTGAAGCACTTCTACACAAATACCATATGTTTGTCTACAGAAAACACAGAAAGATTAATTGAGTTTCAAGTCTCCATCTTTGGGAAGTAATACTCCTGAACAAAATAGGTTCAATGCATTGTGTACTACATAAACTGAAATCTTAATTAGCAGTTGAAATACCAAGTCAGAAAAAAAATTCTCTAAGTCTAAATTTTAAGTACTAAACTTTCTTCTTTGCACTGCTTCCTAATCAAAGAAGAAAACTGCTAAAAAGGAAGAGTGCCTTTTTTATGTCTTTCTTTGATGTCATTGCCATATGAAACTATCCTCTATTTTCCAACTCCATACCATTTCACTGATTCTCCATACCTGAAATACTCTCCCTCCTCATTTTCAATTCTTCTCTCTCTGTCTCTCTCTGTCTCTGTCTCTCTCTCTCCTGTCCATTGAGAGAATTTCCCTCAAGTATCTAATATGAGGTATATCAAAGTACACATCCCTTTTACAACGACAATCTTGGAAAGGAAGCCTATGTCACCATAAGAATGGCCTTCAACATGTGTAAGCTTGATTTCTTCTACTTACCACATATTCAAACACAAGTGTCAATGTCTCCTTGGTGTGGATGATGTCATGAAGTAATACTATATTGGCATGCTTTAGTCCTTTTAACAGAGAGGCTGCAAAACAAAACGAACAAAAAAGAAAGACAAAATTACCTTCCAAAAACCACGTCTAGAAAAGGCATGGACAAGGACAATTCAATGGTTTGGGTTTGCTTATTCACAGATAATGAATCAACTACACTAGTAAGTATATCTCCGTAAGTCAAGAACAAAGCAGTCTTGAAGTAATGGGAACTGAATAATTTGATTTCTGGAAAACCTCAGTGTTAATTCATGCATGAGATATATAAACATTAATGTGCCAAAAAAAATAGTATTTTCTTTTGAATCAAGTGTGATTTTATTTATATGATGATTTACTGGCATAAGGAAACTTCCTCTAGGCCTCTACCAAGGAAGATCAGCATTTCCTCTTCCACTTAAAGTTTAAGTTCTTAATCAGTAGTCCAGAGGTCCACCTGTGAATAAATTCAGGAAGCTTGGATTGGATGGGAAAAATATAGCTTTATATTCACTAAACTCTTACTAAAAATTAGCATTTCCTTTAATACTTAGAATCATTATTCTGAGAAGGTTCAGGGGCTTCACTGGATTGCAACCAGGGTTCACGGCAGAAAAAAGCCTAAGAACCCCTGCCTTGGCATTGCATAAGGGGCACAGAGAATTGAACAAGGCGCCATGTCCTCCTCACCCAAAGGCTAAGTCACAAAGTCACATCACAGTTGCCATTTTAAATTCAATTCACACACTCACCAAAAAATTTATGAGCTCAAGCGCTTACATACTAATCAAATTTTTGCCAATCAAGTTAGAGTATATTATCAGGTTCTGTGTAAAGATATCAGAACTGCTAAAGGCAGGGCAAAAGATAGGAAGAAGAATTTACGTAGACACAAAAGTTCTGAAAGTACATTTGCTATGTTCTTATAGTGTCATTTATCTGAAGAATGCTTTTTAAAAATAAAAATATTCTTTTTTTGTTAGTCACTTTCAACGCTACTCCCTACCTTGTTTCCTGCAATACAACTCTTCCTTCTAACAAATGAATATAATCAAGCAAAACAAGTCAATATATTGCCCATTTCTGAAAACTATGTCTCCTTCCTTATTGACAATTCACCACCTCTTGGCCAAGGTGCTTCCCCATCTATCCTTCAAAGTCTCAAACTGTTGCTACATTGATCAGTGACCTGAAATCTTTCTGCCTTGTTTTCTTTCGTAATACTGTGGTTACTGTATAAATTAAAGTCCTTGATCTCTGTTTCCCTGAGTCAGTTCATCCAGCTCTTCCCTCACTTCTCATAATTCTTTACAAGCATCGTTTCTTGCAAGGCAACACTTCTCTCCACTGCTGAAATATTCCTCAATTACCACAGACGTACTTTCCTTCCAATTCTTTGCTTCTACAAAATATGCTGTTGTCAACAAAAAGTCCCTTCTTTGTGTCATCAGTTTCCATAAAAGAGAAAACTAGACAAAAAGAGAAAACTAAACAGAATTCCTCCCATCTTCCATAGCATTAAGCATTTCAAGGGTAAAATCTAGGAGCTGCTTCAGGCTGCGATATTTATTTTAGGGAGGCCACTCATCTTCATGTTTTTCCCTTCGGTCAGGAACAGAAAATTTCAGGGGGAGTAAAACAAACAAACCCATCTCTGCAGTCTATCTACAATTTCTATACTGGTGAGGCTTCCCAGTATGGTGTTAAATAGCAGCGAGACCACACAGCTTGGAACAGGCACTTACTCACAATCTCTTACATTCCAAGGAAAAGAAAAATGAGATCAACTAATCTCTCACAACTTAAAATTGATTTCCATTGTGAAAGTAATACATATATAAATAAACGATCACTGAACCAAAGTCAAGGTTTTGAGTCAATTCCTAACTACATGAGTTAATTTCTCCAGTTCTACAGACTTACATGCTTAATCACAAGAAGGCACTTCTCAAATAAACAGCTTTAGTCACAAGGAAGACCAGGAGAGTCCTAGGATCTCCACCTGGAAACAATTCAAAGGAAGTTTCCTGCAGTGCTGTATATTGATAGGAGTCCCAGATAGGAAGTCTTAATTTTGCCTCTCTTAGTACCCTTTGGACAATTAAGTTAATCCCTCTGGGCCTTTGTTTCTTCATCTGTAAAATAATGTGGTTGGATCAGAGAACCTTTAACCTTATAAATCTATGATTCTATGTACCAGAAGCATTATTTCCAAATACAAAAGGTAGAAAATCCATATATTCTCACTGGTAGAATCTAGAATTTCAATGTAAAAGATGAATTACTGAAGCTGTAAAAAGATCATTGATTCTTAGGAGCTTAAGATATTTTATGTCATTTCAATAAATAAATGATTATAAAGATAACTATATAATTATAATTTTATACTCAACCAAAATATTTTAATGAAAGCATTTACATGTGTGTTTCAACCATGGACTATATCTTAATACGGATTTTCAGAAAATGATTCATAGTGATACAGTATAGTGATACAATGAAAGCAAAACATATGACACCTTGAATGAAGGAAAAATTCTCAATGTCAGCTTAATTCACTTAGGGCTGTTCATTCCCATAATTATTCAGTCTCATTTCCTTTCATTATTAAAGGAATTCATAGCTCTTCACCAAGGAGGGATACAAGCAGCCAAGGGCTCCTGAGACAACAGCTCTGACGGTAATGAGGGGACAAAATTCAAAGGTGCCCTATGAAGAAAGGGCTGTCAGTGCTTCCAAAGTCTTTCTATATGGAGATCAGCAGCAGCATTCGTAACATCACCTTTGAAAACTATCCTAGAGGTTAAGATTCTTTTCTTCCACAACCAGCTAAGGCCTTGAACAATATCTATTTGCAAAGAAGAATACATAAGAGAGGGAAGTAGGTTATTCTTTGAAGACTCAGTGCTGCAAGCTTCTGATTCTCCAATGGAAAAGTAAAAAAATAACATGAGGTGTATACACACACACACACACACACACACACACACACACACACACACACACACACATATTTATCTCCAGCCTAATACAGGTTTATAAATACATTTTTTTACAGAACATCATTTGTGGTCAAGTCAAAAGTGGCAATGCAAATCTGTGACCTCAGGATAAATTCTGTAGCCAAGCTTACTTGCTACTTGTTATAGTAGCAAAGATCACCACTCCCCCATCCCACCCAGGACTCTTTCTCACGGATTTCTTTTTTCCCTATGATCACCTCTCTACCCTCACCACTTATCTCTAAAAGGTTTCTCACATCTCAGGGGTTTGTCTTCATAACCAACATCTCCCACAGTACATAAAGACTAGGTTTAGCCCTACTATTTCCTTAAAATTACTTTCTACCACCATTCATCTTAGAAGATAGAGGGTAGAGTGGGGTGGGGTGAGGTGTGGTGGGAGGGTGGGTCTTTCCTGAGATTGATATATGGTAAACACAAAGTTTTCTCTTTTATTCTAATGCTGGTGCTCAAGAAATGAAATGTCCAAGGCTATGATTTTTCTCTCAGATTCCTCAGTTAAACTATGTGTTTTTAACACAGATTTTAGGCTTTGGAAGATTATCAATGCACACATTTGCACACACAAATACACACACATAGGGCCATATTTGGATCTGAAAGCGTGCCCATTTCCTTTGAGATTAACAGAATGCATTCTTATTCGGAAATGGGTGAAGCCACTAATTTAAAAGCTGACACCGGGAAAATGGCACTCAAGGGCAGAAAACAGCCCAGAAAAAAATCTATCAACATCAGAGTATGTGACAGACCTGACTGACTTTGAAGCTGCCAAAGCAGCTGCCATTGGAGCTCAGTAAGGAAGGAGCCAGATATTTCAGCTCCTGCTCATCTCAATGCAAGTTAGTCTCCAGTGGACTGCCAAGTCAGTCCAATGATTATCACTTAGAAGCATGTTTGCCTCTTCAAGACAAATACTGTCAAAATAATATTTAAAGCAATCATAACAGTATCAGATACGCACGCAAAAGTCACTTTTGTTGTTTATACTGAATGCAAATTATGCAGTATTAATTTTCCAGCACTTTTGGACCTGCCATGAAATTTTACGTAAACAGATGGTTAGCATTTTTAATTCGTTTCCCTGGCGAGTTTTGAAAAGTTCTAATAGTACACGGATGTAAGAGACTGGTAATTAGGGTTTGGGATCAATACCACTGCTTTGGCTTTCAGGCATTAATGTCAATCCAGTACAAAAACTCTTACAAAGACAAATAAATCCCAGGACACTGCTGGCAATGGGCTACTGCAGACTGGCCCTGTGCGCATCTGGTGACTTCCCTCAAGCCAGTAGCCAAGCTGAAGGAGCCATCTCTGTTTGGGGAGCCATCTTCTGATCCACTTTCAATTCAGAGAGGGAAAGAAAGTTGAAATCATTTCCGACTGGACTTGGAAGAAATGAGTAACACTAATATCAATGCATTCTCCCTTTTGCACCTGCAGCTCTGATTCCTTTCAATGTCCCTCCCCGGAGAAAGTGATGGCTAAAATCCCTATGTTACAGCTTCCCTGGGCTGGGACACTCAACACCACCCTACCCCTCAGGCTCTTCTCCCCTCTGATAGGGGGGGCGTTGCTACTATTATTCAATGCTGTCCAACTCTTGGGGATCTCTTTTGAGGTGCTTTTTCCTTCTCCAGCTCATTTTACAGATGGGAAAACTGAAGCAACAGGGTTAAGTGACTTGCGCAGGGTCATACAACTAATAAATGTCTGAGGGTAGATTTGAACTCAGAAAAATCAGTCTTTCCCGACTTGAGGCTTGGCACTCTCCCCTACTATAGCTACCTATCTGCCCCAAAAGGGGGTCACAGAGAGTCAGACAGGTTTGAAATGACTACACAACAAATGACAACAACAAAGAAAGAGGTGTGAAACACGATTCCATCCCTGGTCCGCTGGGTCTGTGCTCTGTTGTTGTGCTAACCAAAGTCCTACAATCTTCCAAAGGTTTTCTCCTAATTTTGCTCACTTTTTCTGTATCAGAATGGAAGGATCTTCTCAGGTTCTTTTGAAAATGTCTATTTTATCATTTTTTAATGGTCCAGCAGAACATGTACACATCCCACAAAAGGCGGGTCTCCCCTGTGCTTCTAGTTTGAAGCTACCATGAAAAGAGCTGCTACAATATTTCTGTGCACACGGGGCATTCTCATCTTCCTTTTGTCTCTTTGCTGTGTAAGTCTAGGAGTCACACGGCTGCATCGAAATACACACAGTGACTCACTCAGAGCACTTCCATAAGCGCCTGTTCTCCAGCAGACCCTGCAGCTTTTACATTTTCTTCTTTTGTCCCCTTTGTCAATCTACGGGATATAAAGCAGAATCTCAGAGTGGCCTTACCTTGCATTTCTCTATTATTAGTTATTTGGACTATATTTTTATATTATTATGGATAGTTCATATTTCTTTCTTTCAAAACTGTCTATTCATATACTTTGATTAACTATGGGAGAAATCTTTTTACTCCAAAAAATTTTAATCAAATACACACACACACACATACACACACACATACACACCCCTTGAATATAATAACACCTTTGTTAGAAAAATTTTCAGCCAAGACTCCACCCCACCCCCACCGGTTACAGACTTGTCTTCTAATTTTAACTATATTGGATTTGTGTAAAAGCTTTTCAATTTTATATAATTAAAATTGTACATTTTTTTCTGTAATCCTCTCATTTGCTAAGTCTTCCCTTCTCCATTCTTGATTCCTCTCATTTATTTATTATGTTACTACATTTTATGTCTAAGTCACATACCCATTTGTAGTACAAGTTGGTATATGGTGTGAGATATTGGTCTAAACCCAATGCCTGTCCATCTGCCTTCCAGTTTCCCCAATAGTTTTTTGTGAGGTAGTGAGTCCTTATCCCCCAAGAACTGGGGTCTTTGTCTTCAAGATTTCAATTTCAATTTCATTGTCTTCAATAATTCAATTATTCAACAACATGCCATAATAACACTTCATTTTTGTACCTCTAATATACCTGCATTTTATTTTATCTAATAGTTGAATTGTGAGCTTCATGAGGGCAGGCACTGTCTTATCTCAATTTTAGATATCCTCCAGCGTCTAGGGATTAGTACTCAAGTGCTTCAGAAATGTCTGAATGAATGAATCCACCTAGAAGCTAAATGGAGAAATCTGGGCATCAAAAAAGATCCAAGTTCACATCTCTCCTCAAATTCTTACTAGTTATGTGACTTTGAACAATTCAATTCTCTTTTTCCTTGCTTGTAAACTGGAGGTAATAATATTACCTGCTCCACAAGGTTATTTATTGTGAGGATCAACTGACAGCAAACACAGAGAGTACTCTCCTTCACAAACTTTAAATCAAAGATTAAATGTTTATTATTAATGTTTGTATTTTACTGATAGGAAAACTGAGGCCCAGAGGGATGGAGGGAGGGAGAGAGAGAGAGAGACAGAGAGAGAGAGAGAGAGACAGAGAGACAGAGAGACAAAGAGAGAGAGAGACAGAGAGACAGAGAGACAGAGAGAGAAATGGACAGACACGCCTAAAGTGACGCAGTTATGGAGTCTAGCACATAGCTCCAGTAGCTTGGCAGTGATCTTTCTACTGCACTATCATGCCTCTAGAAAAATCCCAAGACAGTTTCTGCTACTATCAGAAAAGCTTGGAGATTCATGACAGTGCAAAACAGAGTATCATCTTAGCACTGGACAACTTCCTAACCTGTTTTTCTCATTTTTTAATCTTATGTTTTTACATCACAATCACGCCCACCCAACCGCACCTCTTGGGATGAAGCCTGATTTTACACATGAACCTCCAGCTCTCTCCTGAAAAGAGGAACGTGTGATGACAAGGACCAAAACTGGTCACAATAATTAAAGTCCACCTTACTTCAGGGATTCTTTTCATTTACATTACTGCAGTCATGGAGGACATTATTTTGGTTCTCTTTCCTTCCCTCTGCATCAATCAGTTGCAGTCTTCTCAGGTTTCTTATACTCATTATTTCTCGTGGAAAAAGTATATTTAGTAAATAGAATGCGGGGCCTCATCTTTCTGAGTTCAAATCTGGTCTCAGACACCTGCAAGCTGTATGACCCTTGGGCAGTCAACTTCACCCTTTTTGCCTCAGTTTCCTCATCTACAAAACAAGCTGGAGAAGGAAATGGCAAATCACCCCAGTGACTTTGCCAAGAAAACCCTAAATAGGATCACAAAGAGTTAGACATGACAGAAACAACTCAACGTTATATCTAGGCACAAAAATTTGTTCAGCCATTACCCAACTGATGGATGACCTAACCTCCTTTTTGAAAGGAGTGCAAAGTTATTTATTGTCTTTATTTTTCCCCCATATTTGGGAGCATTTTTATTAAGAAAAATCAGAAATTTTCCAGATGCAAAGAATGTATTCTTTTAAAAGGGTTGTAATACATTGCTTCTTTTTATCTTTAGCTTACGAACCAGAACAGGCACTTAATAAATGTTTCCAAAGGTGAATTGGCAAGTAATAGATGCATATTTAAATATATATTTATTTATTCCAGCTGCTGAAAGCTTCGGTACCACTTATGTATTCTCCATTGGCCTGAAACAAGCAAGTCAAACATCATTCATTTGTCCCTCTTCCCAATGGTCAGCTCAGTCCGACCATAATCATGATCAGAATGAGAATATTTTCATTTTTCTTCCTACAGAGTAATATTGTTGATTCTCCCAGAATGAAAAATCTTATGAGAAGAAAAAATTATGTCAGCAGGTGGCATATTTCTGCATGTCACAGAAAACATCGTTATGTTTATCCTTGCCCTTGATTTCTTAAAAAAAAAGGAAAATAAAACTCTATAGGATGCCACAGAAAACAGTTAGGTGGTGTTTTTTTGTTTTTTTTAATGGATCTGGAAGACATGGTGGAAATACTAGAAAATTATAATGTAAGTAAAGCATCATTATTTTTATTCACTGAATGTTTTAGACATTGATGACATTGGGAGATTTTATATATTTAAATGGTCATTTTTTTCTGAAGTATCTTTGATGAAATTGATGTCTAAACAGAGAAACGAGTAGGAGAGAACAGCGACAAAATATGTGAGTTTCAAACGATGACCTCATAACTGAATGTCATGTCAAAACAAAACATATGACCTAAAGGAGACAGATGGGAACTGGCCAATGGTCTCTAAGGTCTCTTACAGCTGCAAATCTTATAATTTGATATTTGAAAGAAGGCAAATTACATTATACATTTACAAGCAAAGCCCTGGAGCAAAGGACAGAAAGAAGGTACAATGACTACAGTGACAAGAAAGTCAAAAGTATTCTGAAAGCAAGAACACTTAAGAACACAATCACTTCCATTTCAAAGATTTCATCCAGGAATTCCAATAAAGTCCATGAGACAGAATAATATCATTTAGCATTTAATATACCAGATAATTTTCGAAAGTTTTTCCAAGCACAGAATAACTGAAATTTGAGTTGGAAGGAACCTCAGAGGTCATCTAATAAAAATAATAATAATAAATAAGAAGACCTAGCAATTATATAGCATTTTATAATAATATAATGTTTTTAAAACATAGTGTTTTCACATATACTAATTCATTTGATCCTAACAAAACCCTTGTGAGATAGGTCCCCATTTTGTAGATGAAAAAAGTAAGGCACAGTGAGGTTAGGCTAATTAATTACACACCATTACATAGTGTCTCAGGCAGGATTTGAACTTAGGTCTTCCAGTCTCTAGGTCCAGGGTTCTATCCACAGTACCACCTAGCTACCCACACTATAATGGAAAATGAACACCAAATACAACACACTCAACAAATAGCGTTTTTAGCTTCTACAAAAAGAGTACTTGTACACAGAATTCTGAGACAAATATTCCACCTGAAAGCTTTTTTCCCCCTCATATCAAGACCAAATCCAGTTTTCTGCGACTTCCACCCACTCCTTCTGGTCTTGTCAGTAGCACAAATAGAAAAATGTATGATCCCTCCTACATTTCAACAATGAGAGCTAAAGTCCCAAATGCAAAGCTGGTCAGAAATGAAGGTACAAGAAAATAATTCTTTTTGACTGTATTCACCTAATCACAAATACTATACTGAAGACTGCTCTTAAAAGTTCATGTTTCAAGACAGACCCACAAGGAATAAGCACCTACTAGCTGGACTTGACTGACATCTACAAAATGCTCGCAGTTTATTCAGCTAAAAAGCTGACATTCTACAGTAGAAGAGAACACCAAACCCATGAGTTCCAGCTCAGTGTACCACTTCTCTGTACATAATCTCACAAACCACCCATTGTTAAAGTCTAGGTAAATGTTACCTAGGGATTTAAGTAACATGTGTTAGTAATATAGCACTTCACAGCCAACCTGAGATCCAAATGTCCTAACTCTAATGCATGGCTTTAAGCTTTAGGATGACAAAAGTTAAAGAAACAGAATGATCAGGCAATTTTTATAACTACCTGAGGGTCCAATGACAAGAGGGTGTATAAAAAGGTCCTGTTCAGATCATATGAAAAAAAATCAGAATCTCTTCCAATCACAATCTGCAAAAATGTTAGCATTTGTTTGTAGTTTTACCATGTTCAACTCTTCATGACCCCATTTGGAGTTTTCTTGGCAAGGATACTGGAGTAGTTTGCCATTTCCTTCTCCAGCTCATTTTACAGATGAGGAAACTGAGGCAAACAGGGTTAAGTGACTTTCCCAGGGTCACACAGCTGCTAGTAAGTATCTGAGGCTGGATTCGAATTCAGGAATATGAGTCTTTCTGATCCCAGCCCTGGCACTTTATCCACTGTGCCACCAAACTGCCCCCAAGGAGGTTGATACTTTTATACTCCATCATCTGTGATCTTATGATCACCCATGGGTGCCACAGTTTAATAAGGTAGAGACAACAGGAAAGATAATCAAAATAGTCAAAGACTATGAATCCTTGGCATATGACGATTGGTTGAGGGAACCAAAGATGTTTATCTTGGAGAAGAGACAGAGGACGGATTATCTAATGCATGGTAGAGGGGTTGAATTTTTTTTCTGCTTAGTACCAGAAGGTAGAACCAGGAAGAATGGACAGAAATTGGAAAGGGGTAAAATTAGGTTCAAGGTCAGAATGAGAGTGATCTCCAAGTGGAAGGGGTAGCCTCAGGACCCCTTTCTTAGTGGTCTTTAAGCAGACATTCCAGGACAACTTGGTACCAAGTTCTGGTGCAAATTCCTTTCAGGTCTAGGTTAGCTGGGATGGCCCCCAAGTTTTTTTCTGACTCTCAAATTCTGTGATTCCGATTCTACTAGAAAACTATCCTGCTTTACAAGTATACTTTGGGAGAGACAATATGGTAGGCTACATAGACAGGTGAATTTGAAGTCAGGTACCCAGAGATTCAAGTCTCACCTCTGAGATGTACTGACTCTGTGATCATGTCCAAGCCTCAACCTTCACTTCATTTGTAAAATGGTTTGCTGATATCTGTAGTAGTTATCTCAGAGGGCTCTTGTGAGGCACAAATAATACAATCCACACAAAACACATGGCAAGGCTTATAGTACATTGGAAATGTCAGCTACGGTGAACAGGTGAGAGAAATGGCAGAAAAACTGGGTATCAACGAACAAAATTTCTTTTGAGAAAAAAATCCTTCAATTCTAGGATTTTCAAAACTTGTCTAATTATGTTCCTCAAAATATATTTTTGTGCAGCCTTTGCTCATTGTGATGAAAAAGCCACTCATCCACCCAAAGGTGGACCTCAAGTGGTGCCTTCAAAATGTCTTTGGTACGTAATCAGAAGAGAAATAATGAGTCATTCATAAGGTAGGTGGTGCAATGGATAAAGTACCCAATAAAGGACTTGGACTCATCTTCCTGAGTTCAAACCCACCTCAGATACTTAACAGCTGTGTGACCCTGAACAAGTCCCTTAACCCTGCCTGCCTCAGTTTGCTCATCTGTAAAATGAGCTGGATAAAGAAATGACAAACTGACAAACCACTCCAGCACTGCTGCTATGAAAACCCCCAATGGAGTCAGGTAGGGTCAGACAGGACTGACAAATGATCGTAGAACAACAATTTAAAAGTCTGACCGTGAATAGAAACCAATATCTCCACATTCAATGAATTGAAAGGGAATGAACAAGGAGCAGAATTCTCTAAACACTATTTTGAAATTTTTTACCGATGTTGTTGAGTTGTTTTGGTCACATCCAATGCTTTGTGACCCCAATTTGGGTGTTTTGGGCAAAGATACTGGAGTGATTTGCCATTTCCTTCTCCAGCTCATTTTACGGATGAGGAAACTAAGGCAAACAGAGGTTAAGTGACTTGCCCAGTATTACGTAGCTAGTAAGTGACTGAGGCCGGATTTGAACTCATGAAGATGAGTCTTCTTGATTCTAAGCACAGTGCTTTATCCAGTGTTCCACCTAGCTGCCTATTTTAAAAACTAATGATGTTCAAAAGCATTTCTAGATATCTTTAGTTAAATAAATTTTGGGTTTTTAATTACTTAAATATGTAGTTTGAGATTAAATTTTTCAGCTTTTATGTGCCTCAGTTTCTTAATCTATAAAATCAGGAGGTAAGACTCAATGACCTCTACTTTTCCTTCCAGTTCTATGTTCTATGGTTTTCACTTAAGATGAACTCAAAAATATGATAACTAATCATTATTTAGTATTTGTGAAAATATATTACTTTTCTCTATTTGGAAAAGTATTAGAAACAGCCACAACAGATAATGGATTACATGACAGGAATCATATGATTCCCAAAGAGTACTGCTACAGATCATTTAGGAAAACGAGAAAAAGTCCCACCCCAAGGCAATCTACAAGATACTATACAGGTTTGGTTCTCCAGATGTAAATACTTATTAAGAACATAAAATCATAAGAAATAAAAATGAGATTCATGATTTCTTTGTGAGTTTGTAAGCAAGTATGAAACTCATTTATTTCACAATAGAGAGCTGGAAGGAAGCATCGAGATCACATAGGCCAACACTTAATCATTTTTAAAATGAAGACACTGAGACCCAAAAAAGGTTAATGGAATTTCCCAAGGTAATATGACAGGTTGGTGGAGAAGTAAGAAATAGAATCTCCACGCTCAAACTTTCTAATTCATCTGCTCAATTCAATAGGCATTTTAAAGTGCTTACTATGTGCTAAGTGCTGGAGATACAACCATAAAGGCAGTTCTTCAAGGACGCTACCGTCAGCTAGGACAGAAAATATACATGTCTAAGCATATATAAAACAGACTCAAAGTAGAAAGAGAAGCCAACTGTACCAAAGAAAGATGTCATTTCATGGACAAGCCTTTTTCTGGTCTATGCCCCTTCAATTGACTTTTGACTCTTTTTCTGGATATGCTCTTCCCTGTAGGTTTTTCAGAATACTGCCCTTTCCTGGTTTCCTGGTTACCTGTTTCATGGTTCCTTGTCAGCCTCCTAAACAGGCATTAAAGTTCAGGATAAAAATTAAATATTAATTGAAAAAATAAGTTCATGGGACCCTCTAAGGAATGGTAGAGACACTAGCAATCCACGGTTCTTTCCATTGCACAACACTCTTGTTTGAATTTACTGGCCAATTTCCCCCCAACTTTAAGAAATCTTTTTGGCTAGAAGTGGCTAAATTGTTCAATTAAATGTAGACATAATTCTTTATAAAAAAAAGTTTTTGACATAGAGAGGTAGGAAGAATTGGATTTCCTTTATTTTTTTTTTTCAGAAAAGAAAAAAGCAAGAAAGAAAGAAAACCTTTTCCCCTGATTTATCGGAGGCAGATGCAGCATTTGGCTCTCCAGAAATGAAGGGATGTTGTACCAGCTAGTTTTTTTTTCCCTTTATCTTATTCCTTGACAGGTCCTGCCTTCTAATGTCAGAAGGCAAATTAATGATTGGTAAAGTGAGAGAGAGAAGAGTTTTTAAGGGAAGAGAGAGAAGGCGTTCTGGTCAGCTCAGGGACCTCCAAGAAGTGGAAGGTCAGGAAGCATGTGATACCAAGTGAACACTGGGAGGGGGCGTGAATCAGACCAGTAGGAAAGATTAGGGAGCCAACGAGATGTTAAAAGAAAAGGTGAAAAAAAATACATATGTAATTTAGGCTTCTAAATTGATTTTTAAATGTATTTAAGCTTAAGTTTAGCAGCTGCAATAGAGAGGTGTTAGGTTTTGGGGTTTGTTTTTTTTTTAAGCAATGGAAATTATGGTTTTGTGTTTGAATGGGCTTAGGCAGCAGAAGTCTCTCTGTGACATAAAGCAGTAGAGCTAAAAAGTAAAAACAGTTGACAGCAACATTTGGTGCAGATTTGAAAGAAATCCAAAGTCGATGTTGGAAGTCGTCAGTCAGAGCAGAGTCGGAGGGTACATCCATGATCCCATCACAGCTAACCTGTAAGGTGGAGTGACGACTTCAGCCAAATTCTCAATTTTATCTGAAGGAATCTGCAACTTTTTTGGAGAATAAGAACTATATATTATATCTCATATACCTCCCACAATAAATAGACATTTAAGTTATTGTTTCACTGAATATATTTGTCCTTTGTTTAGTCAATTAAGTTGCTATTTCTTCACTGTCTTCTTAAACTCAAACCAGGAGATACATTTTATTTTCTTCTGAATTTTAAATCATATTGACATCTCTTGTTTTTATGCCACCTTTGTTCCCCAATAGATCCATCCATCTCTCTTTCTCTACCCAACAAGCCATTTTTAACAACAGAATTAAAACAAGAAAAGTAACTCAGAAAAGCTAATCGACATAACAACTGAATCTGATAGTAAGCACCATGTTTGACACCCATACTCCGATTCTGAGAAAGGAGATTTCATGTTAATTGTCATTACAAAAAAGATGTGATACTGAATTTCAGACTGATTACCAATTACACTGAGGATGGTAAGTCAAAAGATATACAGCCACCAGTTGCTCCCCAGGCCTATCTAAGAAGCACGAGGCTGTACTCATGAACAGCCTCAGTATATACTGGGAATATACCACTACTTCGGTATATACTGGGAATCTAATCCCTGAATATGTGGAAGGAAACTGGATGTTACTGTTGCTAATCTGGAATTCAGTGCAGAGAGTTATAGTGTATGAGTTTTGAGAGAAGTCTGTGCTAATAAAAATGTGTGTGTGTGAGTGTGTGTGCACATGTGTGTGCATGTGTGTGAGAGACAGTGTGTGTATGTGTATGTGTGAGAGAATGTGTGTGCATGTGTGAGTGTGTGTGCGTGTGCACATGTGTGCATGTATGTGTGCATGTGAGAAAGAGAGAGAGTATGGGTGTGTGTGTGCGTGGGTGTGTATATGTGTGTGTTGTCACAGTCTAGGAGTCCCAAAGGAGTAAAGTGAATGACAGTAAATGTGGCAAGAGACTAGGTTGTGTTATAAGTCAAGGACTGTTACCATGTTATGAAAAGCCTTCGCTGTTTCAGTCATGTCTGACTTTTTGTGACCGCCTTTGGGGGTTTTCTTGGCAAAGACACTGGAGTGCTTTGCCATTTCCTTCTTCAGCTCATTTTACAAGACGAGAAAACAGAGGTAAACAGGAATAAGAGACTTGCTCAGGGTCACATAGCTAGTAAGTGCCTGAGAGCAGGTTTGAATTCAGGAACCCTGATTCAAAAACCTACTGCTCTATCCCCTGCGCTGCCTAACCACCTATGAGAAGCCTGGTCAGATTCTACACTGTGTAGCACATATGAATGATAACTTGTCAGTCAGAACCCTGCAGCAGTTTTGGAGAAACAAGGAGATGGAAAACATGAGATTTGGGGGACTAGGAATAAGAGGTCCCTAATCAGTTTTAAAATTAACTTTTTTCCATTTAACAAAAACCTATTTCCTCTCCCTCCCACCTTCCTCCCCCAGTGATGAAAAGCAAAACTAAATGCTTACAACAAATATGCATAATCAAGCAAAAGCAAAGCCCCAAATTGGCTGTGTCCAAAAAAGTTTGACTTATTCTATCTAAATCTGGAGCCCAGAGTTTTTTGGTGAGGCGATGGGTTCACAGTACAGCACTGGTTCTCAGGAATCAGTTTGTAAGGCTTAAGTCTTAAGTCTTTTAGAGTTGTCTCTACAATGCTGTTATTGTGTAAACTGTTCTCCTGGTTCTGCACTTCACTCTGTATCAGTTCATACAGGTCTTCCCAAGTTACACTCAAAACATTCCTTTTATTTCTGACAGCACAATAGCATTCCATTACATTCATATACCATAATTTATTCAAACATTACCCTTAGTCTCTGGTTCCTTGCTCCCACAAAAATATCTGTTCTTATTCTTTTTGTACACATGAAGCTTTTTTCTTTTTCTACAATCTTTGGGGTCCCTAATAAATCAAATGACACATACACGCACAAAAAGCTAGTTCAAGTGAATGAACAGAAATAAATAAATTCAGCATTTTAAAAAATATTCTAATCTTCAAATAATTTTCTTTTAAAATATGCATGAAGATCAAATCTTGTTTCATGCAATGATATCCTGCGTCTCAATTGTCTTGGTGCTTTCTCTCAAGGATATCTAATTGCAGGCAGAATGTTAAATTTTATGAAGTACTTATAATAGAAGACAGCATCTATTACCTAGCTTCTCTGACTTCGCAGGTGTGGGATTTCCACAGGCTAAGATTCGATAACTTAAGTGGTAAATCATAGAGAATTGTCTGAGGGTCAGAGAAACATATCCATTGTCACCTAGCTAGTAAGCGTCAGAGACAAGATTTGAACCAAAGCTTACCTGATTCAAAGTTTATACTGCTTCATAATTGGAGATATTCTAAGGAAAACACATAAGACCTAATGTTATGAAACAAATAATGTAAAGAACTTCAGTACTGGGCATGTATGTCTGTATATACATATGTCCTTATATATGTACATACATGCATTTATACATGTGTATTTGTTTATACTTGTTGGGTTGTATGTATATAAGATATGGCTGAACAATCACTGGCCTCTGGAAAGTGGAGGACACTCATCTCTTATTCCGGTTCTTTCTATCTCCCTCACATCTATATTCCCAAGCCCTCCCTTTTCTTGCTATATCTCAGCATCCTTCAACACTACTTTCTCATTATTAAATGAACAAATTTTCCCCTCAAGGCAAGTCTTTTCAGACCCTCCATGAAGCCTTATTTTGACTTCACAGCAACTCCATAAAATTAAGTAGCTGTGAGACTAGTCTGAAAGAAACAAAGAAAAGCAAGTCAGATGTCTCCAGGATGTTTGCTGTCTATAAATGGCAAATAATATGTGTGTCAGATCAAAATAGCATTTTATTTAGGGGAGGGGGAAGGAGTTAAAGCATATGATGTTAAATAATTAGAAATCAACGATTTTTAAAGTTAAGGCAATGGCAGTAGCTCTCAAATTGTGTGAATATATATGTATATATAAATATATATTCATAAGCAGCTGTCTAGTGCTGAGAGTTGGCATCAGTACCACTCTCTGCTGGCAGCCAGTGTGTCCATTATTCCTCTCTGTCTGTCTGTGGTTCACTGTGGGATAAGAAAAGGAGGATGGGGAGTAAGGAAGTACAATGACTGTAAAGCTGCAACAAAAACCCCCTTCTTTGGTGAGACACTTAATGTAGGTCTTATGGACAGAGCGGAAAGTCCAAAACTGGAAGACATCGACAACATCTTCAGTTACTAGGACAAACCTATTCACAATAAGCAATTTACTCTAAATGAGTGCAGGGCCATTTTAAATATAAAGGAAAACCTCTCAAAAATTAGAGTTAATGAAGTGCCGTACACTCTATTTCTGGGGAAAGCCCCTGATTACTAGTGAGAGCAGGTCTTTTATATAGAATTTACTTGATCAGAAAGCCAATTTCATTTCCTTTCTCAAAAGGTAAAGAGATTCTGGGCCAGCGTCACTGCATCTTTCCATGTCAGCAGGACCTCAGGGACATATCTGGCTTGCCTGGCTATAGGTTGCTGAATTAACATCATGTTCCCTAGCTGACTGCTGGCTGGAGGATTAGGGGCAGCGGGCAGGGATGGGCAGGCAGAGAGGTGAAGGAATAAGGAAGCGGGGGAGGCAATTCCACGTGTTTTGGTGATTTCCCTTCTGATCTCTTATTTCTGCACAGGACACTGTTCCTGAGATCTGCCCTTTCCGTCCTCTCCCATCCTCATTACTCTTCCCTGGGCCATTCTTCACACACCACTGATCCTCCACCAAAAGGCACAGGTTACAGAAGAGGGCACATGCCGCTGACAGGTTTAGGCAGTCACCCTACCTCCCTTCCTTCCCCAAACCTAACAAATGTTTCATCAACAATATAAAGAAAATCCCTCAAACAGGCAGCTAGATCTCATTCTTCACAGCCAGTGAACCTTCAAGGACACTGAATTAAAAGTCTTTCAAAAATAGTTTAAGATGGTGAACTTTCCAAACTTTATGATATGGACGACAGCTAGCCGTCTGATCCCCCGCAGGTTCACTTAAGTCACACAGCCATTCTCCCCAGCTGGGATAACACATCCTGCCATCCTTTTCTCTCTTTTTAAACAGAGCAAGCAGGGCTAAGGAAAGGACGATAGGGAGGTGTTAGGACAGAATAGACAGGAGAAAAGTCGGCTGCTGGGGCCGACAGTGACAAGGTGATAAGGCAGCTAAGTGTTTGTAGGGGGAAGAAAGATATAACTTGTCCCCCAAAGCAAGCTATTTCTGGTCTCTATTCTCAAAGTTCAAATGGTAGAAAGCTTAGCTCTCACCCTTTATAGCCACCCTCAGGCCTTTTCCGGATTTCCGACTAGCAAGCTCTAGGTTTAAGCTAACAAATAAATACCTTTCTTGAGAAATGTCTTTTAAGAGAAAAAAATATTAAACAATTCAAATATATTCACATATATTTGACAGAAATTGTCATGGGAAATTGTGACTGATATTCCCTTCTCAGAACAAGAATCGATAGAAGATTCACAGAATGAGTTATATCCATGGGCAGGCATGGTGTAAGGGTACAAGTTGCACCATTGGAAGAAATATACAAATTGACTGGGTTTAAAATCCATTTCAGAATCTGAATATGTAACATCCACCACAGTCATTTCAAGGAGTCACTGTTCTTGCCGTTCAATTCATGACCCATTTGGGATTTTCTTAGCAGAGATACCAGAGTGATCTGCCATTTCCAGCTCATTTGACAGATGAAGAAACTGAGGCAAGCAAGTTTAAGTGATTTGCACAGGGTCACACAGCTAGCAAGTGTCTGAGGCCGGATTTGAACTCAAGAAGATGGGTCTTCCTGTTTCCAAGCGCAGTGATCTGTGCCACTGAGCTGTTGTTAATATGCAAAATAATTTGTTAGGATTATATACTGGTTTACAGAAGATGTTTATGTATCACATACTTTTCTATGGTAGTTCTTACATGTTTTGTCAAAGGCTGCACCAGTCTTCTTGGTCTTAATAACCCCACCAAGACATTCATACCCTGTTATAGGATTTCCCAAGAAAAGCACAGAATAAGAGATTTAGAAATAAGTGCTTGTTCCTGCTTATAACCTAAGCCTTATGCCCATGAAAAGAAGTCAGGTCCAGGTTCCAACAGGCCACCAATTATACATCCGGTACACATCACAAATACTTCTTTTCCTCAAGGACAAAGAATATATTTGGGACTACCCCCCTACTGCCCCCAAATGTAATTCTAACAATCAAACTTGCCCTTAGAGAAGAAATTGAGAAAAGAGGTGTGTTCCTATTTATTTCACAGGCTGGAGAAGGGAGGAGAACTACAGAGAAGAGCTATTACCCATACTATCAGAGCCTACAGATTGGTAAGTTCTGTTGAACTGTATTTTTTTCTCTCTTTTTTTCAAATCTCTGTTACAAGTGAAGGCTGGATGGGGAGCTGGAGGGGTAGAGGGAGAATGTATTTGGAAATGAAGTTGTAAAAACAAGATGAACCAACACAAATAAGAATTTCTAGAAGATTACTGTTCCTGTAAGGCACAAACCAACTGAACCTGGGTCCTTTCTAGGCACTTTGCTGAGTACTGGGGACACTAATATAAGAAAACAAGATGGCCCCTGCTCTTGAGAAGGCTTTCTTCTAATAGAGATAGACAAAACATAAACCATGACTGAAGGACTGGGGTGGGGGGGGGGGACACCTGAACAGAGGTAAGGCAGCTGGTGGGGAAGTGGGATAGGCAAGAGAATGAATTAAAGCTAGGAAAGCAAGTGAGTGAGGTAACTGAATCCTCAAGAAAATGAGACTAACAGTGGCAATCTAAAGGAAGGGCAGACCAGGACAAAAAGAATCCCCAAAGGAGATCCTATATACCTTCCATCGGGATCCCAAACAGAATCTCTGGAGTCTCCTGCTTCTCTCCTCACGGCCTACATACATCACGGTGTAGAGAAGGCACAGCAGCTCAAACCTCACCTCCACCACTTAGAATCTTGGTGACTTTGGCCAAGTTACTGACACCCTCTGGACTTCAGCTCCCTCCCTATAAAATGACAGCCTCTAAGGTCCCTTCTGGCTCTGGAACTAAGATCCCATTCATACTCCCACACAGGAAAATACACATACACAGAGACACAGAGACTTCAGAACTAGAAGAGATGGGATAACAAAAGGGCAGGTATTTTCAGTAGTGAAGAGGGATTTGCAAGCTCTATTCATAGAATACTACAAAAGGGTAAGAATTCAAAGAAACCTCAGGGACCTTCTAGTCTAATCCATATATGAAGGAAAATTCCCTCTACAACGTCACCTATGTGAACCCCAAGTCAAACTAATTATGCATAAAGTGCTCTGCAAACATCAAAGCGCTATACAAATGCTAATGGTGCTGGAGGTACTGATGGTGGTGCTGGCGATGGTGGGGATGATGCCAATACTACTGGTGGTGCTGGTGATGGTGGGGATGATGCCAATACTAGTGGTGGTGCTAGCATTGGTGGGGATGATGCCAATAATACTGGTGGTGCTGGTGATGGTGGGGATGATGCCAATACTAGTGGTGGTGCTGGCATTGATGGGGATGCTGATGCTGGTGGGGATGGTGCTGGGGATGGTAGGGATGATACTGATACTAGTGGCGGTGCTGGTACCTCCTGAGGCAGCCCACTCCATCAGTGAACAGCTCTGCTTATTAAGAAGTTTCCCCTTAAATCAAAATTAAATGTCTCTGAAACTCCCACGTATCATTTCTCAAAATTCTGACTTATACGGCCAAGGAAAGCAATACTAATGCCTTTTCAATCTGAAACTCAAATATCTGAACATTTCTCTCCTGCCTAGCCTCTCCCCACTCTTCTCCACGTTAAGCACATCCAGCTGCTTCAATGAGCCTTAGATGGAATGGTTTCCAGTTCTCACCTGGATGGGGTTTCAGATTGCCTAGGTTCATCCTAAGACATAACACAGCCTTACTTGTTAAAGCCTTTCAATGCTCTAGAACTCTTCCGTGTTCTTCTGAATTCCTCATATTCACAATTTCTTAATGAACAATAGTATCCCATCACATTAATATGCCGTAATTTGTCCAGTCAGTCCCCTCACCATTAGGTTTCCATTTTGTTTCTCATTTTTTTGCAACCACACAAAACATTGTTTCTAAATATTTTGGTGCACATGGTCCCCTCCTTTCCTTTACATCAGCAGTGCAGTCACTGAGTCAAAGAGCAAGAACAATTCAGTCCTCTCACATTTTCCAGAGTGGTTGTCTAATTCACAGGCTCACCAATGGTGTATTATTGTGGACATTCCGATACCACTTTAATAACCACTTCTGAACTTATAAATAAACATCACTAAGTTCTTCTACATTGGGAGTCAGCATAATAGCAAGGAAGCATTTTCTCTGATTTATAAATTCTCATTGCTTATCTTAGGATGTAGCAATATTCCATTATCTTAATGTACCACAACTTATATAATCATTTTCCCAATCAAAGGGCATATACTTCATTCCCAGTTCTTTGCCACCACAAGAATGTCGGCTCGATTTACGTAAAGTGGAAAAGGAATAATGCTTAGTCCCAATTTGCTGTTGACCTCAGTACAAGGGAATGGGCATGGAGGGACAAAATTCAAAGAAGCAGAGATAGCAATTTGTTTTCTTTCCAGTACACTCTCCCTTGGGGGCAGCTAGGTGGCACAGTGGATAGAGCACTAGGTATGGAAGTTAGGAAGTCAGAAAGACTCCTCTTCCTGGGTTCACACCTGGCCTCAGACACATACTAGCTGTGTGACCCTGGGTATTTAACCCTGTTTGCCTGAGTTTCCCGATCTGTAAAAACAAGCTGGAGAAGGAAATGACAAACCACTCCAGTATTTTTGACAAAAACAAAAAACTCAGATGGGGTCACTGAACAATAGCTGTAATTCTTCTAGGATATCCATTTAACTTCCTCTCAGTCAGCAAGCATTTATTGAGTGTTTACTATGCACCCTGTTTAAGCACTAGGAATATTAAAAAAGTAGAAACAAAAACAAAATGGCCCTTGCTTCAAGGAGCTCACCTATGAACAGGGAAGAGATAGCAGTTTACTACCAGTCTCCATAATATAGGAAATCAGTTAACTAGAGAAACAGTCAACAGTTTGATGAAGATACCATTTGTAAAAAAACTGTGGAAGTTTTAAGGGCTAAGCAAATGCTAGCTATCATCACCATCACCATCATCGTTATCCATTATCAAATGGTCTCATTTTACATAAGAAACTGAAGGCAGAAAAAGCTAAGTGACCATCAGAGACACTGCTACACAGATGGTACCTACAAGGTACCAGGATTTGAACCCAAGACCTCTTGCCACACGGCTTTATGCTATACATCAGGATGAATGCAAGATTAAGGGTTTTAAACTTTATTCCATAACTAGAGTGGTTCAGGCCTTAAGTCCAGAGGACCTGAGTAGAAATCAACCTCAGATTCTAGTTGTGTGACCCTAGGCAACTCACTTGCTCCTGTTTGCCTTGGTTTCCTTATCTGTAAAATGAGCTGGAGAAGGAAGTGGCAAACCCCTCAATACCTTTGTCAAGAAAACTCCAAATGGGGTCATGGAGAATTGGACAGAAGTAATCAACTAAACAACATGATTAAAAACTGGGTGTAAGGAATATTAACTGCTAAGGAATAACAGTAGTAGATATATGGTATCCCTATTTAAATAGCACGCAGGCTGTATATGAATTATAAAATTTTATATGACAAAAATATGAATTTTCAAATAAAGCAAAAGAGAGTCAACCTATACCTTTACGGAAACTATGTTCTCAAAAAACTATCATAAAGGAAAAACAAGCTTCCACAACACATAAAGATATGATCTATTTGTTGGAACTAAGGAGATGCCAGCTCTTGGAGGACCTTAATGGTGTTTGTGATGGTTACCTCCCCCATGCACTGTTTCCAATGAATATTACAACAACTCAATGATGGAAAGAGTCCAAGTGTAATTAGATGCAGATAAGGATGAGTCGAAGAACCCATCGGTGAGAGCAATTCGACCATGGTCCCAGCATTGCCTACATATGATATGATATATTCCAAGTTACCACTTACTAGCATTGTTGGTTAATGATTCTTGGCATTATGGTTTGAAAGTAATTTTCAAATAAAAATAGCTCTTAAAAGGTAAATCAACTTGTTAAAAAAATGATTTTCAATTTATTTTTCCATCAATGTCAAAATATTAAGATCATCTCTTTTTTTTGTGATTTTCCTCCCTAAAAGGACACTACTTTAAAAGAGAAATTAGAGAAACCTGAGAATCTCAGGGTCTGAGAAGGATATGAATAACAGTGAGAAAGAAGAACACTAACAATTATCCCTTGCTGTTTCCATCACGACCAAGGGACCCAGTTAGTCGCTACCTTGGTATTCTTCCAATGAGAGACCACGTGTTGACCAATTCATTTTTTAAAGTATTGTCAATAACAGCATTAATAAGGCCTGCACATCATCCTTTTCCAGATGCCTAAAGTCTAAAAGGAAATGCAATTCCATTTTGAAAAGCTAACTTTTTCATTTTCCTAGCAACAAACAAATGTGGGTGAGCCAATGTTTAAGTCACCAAAGTTTCCTTAATAAAAATCTTACCAGCTTCAAGGGGTGAGCACACAACACATCTATTTAAAAAATCAAATACTCTTAGGGTACTTTGCTTGATAGGACTAGCACAAAACCATATCATACACTGATGAATATATAATCTTAATGATTAATTATCAATATTAAATCACTACCAAAAACTTTTTCACCAGAAACTATTCATGTGCCTATCTCAATTCCTTCTAGTTTATTCTCCAATCTATTCCTTGGGGTTAAAAAAAAAAAGCATTTTTTTTCCTGCTTTTGAGTAAGAAAAATGAGCCTTCTTCTGTCTACTTAGGTTGTAGATTCTAGTTTTTATCTCCTTGGCTAGACTAAGTATTCCAAGAAAGCATAACCAATATAATAACAGTCGAGGCTCACTTGATACTCAGAGGCTCCTCCTTACCTGTAAAGCAATGTCACTGTCTGATTCCAATGTCTGAAAAATGGTGGAGATCTCCATGAGGAGGTGGAGCCCATGTGCCTTATGATGAAGTCACCTAGGGCTCTGAGAAATTCATTATTTGTCAAAATGAACCCAAGTCTTCCCAAGTCCAAAGCTGACAACCTAGCCCTAAAGGAAATCGATATTCCAACAGAAATAGGAGATGCTCAGTATAGTTACAAGCTCCTTTAATCAAAACCTGTCTGGTGGGTACAAGGTGAAGGCACATTTTGTGTATTTTGTATTTTAGGGGGTCTTTAGTATTTAATGGGGCTTCACACTCATATCCACAAAGTTGCCAACACTGTAGAAAGGAATAAAAAGCATTATTTTGTACAGACATGGGCATCTCTTTGGACCCAGCCCAACGCTGTTTCGCATGGGAAACACCCTAAGGGACATCAGCCAAGAAAGGCCTTTCCAGCACGTCCTCACCTCTAGCTTGCAGTTGGGGAAAAGTTAACCAGCCTACCAGGATATCTGAATCCTTCATTCATCAGTCTTCTCCTTTCCTTTGTCTTTCTCTCACAAAGAGATCTACAATTCTCATGGACCTCCCTCTCCTCCATCACTACACCCAGTAATTTTACAACAAAGAGAGTAATCTCTTCGTCCCCTTAGGCAGAAAGGGATTAAGAAGCACTTCACTCACAAACTCACCTTCACAAACTCACCTTCACAATCAGTAAAAACTCACCAGAGACCCAAAATTGGGCCAAGCATGCTACATGCCGGGACCAGTGAATGAGGAGACCCTGATATTTTATTCTGGTGAGAAGGAAAATAAGGGAGCCTAATGATCGGTACCAAATCCCTCAGTAACACAATGAGAGGATTCATCCACATCTGATCCAACCACCACTCCAACAGCTGAAATTAATTGGCAGACTTTCCTCTTTATCTTAGGAAACAGAAAGAGCTGATTACACACACAGCAGAACTAGTTATCTTTATCCAGTTTAGACATTGATGACCTATGGGCAAGTTAAAGAAGATTACCTAAATTCCTACACTCAAATGACTAATAAAGTCTTTTACTTTAATAATAATGCAAAGGATTCCTAGCATTTTTGATTGAGGATTGCTTAAGGCTCAGCTGTACATTATCATTTAAGTGTGGACTGCCCTTGACTCTTAAAAAAAAGAATTGAAAGCAAAGTAAATCAAATTAAGGATGGACGACGAAATTCATCAGATGCTACCACAATGAAGTTAAGAGGACACTAGGGTACAAAGAGTAATTTACATCTGGCTCACTGAATCCCTGGTTTTGAGGTTCACGTTCCTTAAAAAACCACAAGTATTTAGGGCTATATATTTTGTTGGTAAAATCAATCATAAAAACAAGTTAACTTCAATGCTCTAATGGACTGGGGGCAGCGGGGGGGGGGGGGGGGGAAGTGGGGGGGTTGGGAGGGCAGGGGGGGATCTCATCAGAGTCAGTAATTCTTCCAAGTGTGGTCCTTACTCATGCTTTCCCATCCTCCTGGTTCTTTTATTTCATGGATACCAATACAAACTAAGCTGTACATCCATTACTACTCCATGTTGCTATGTTAACTGTATAACCTAATTTTCTTTCCCTACATGTCCTTTCTTATCTGTAAGTCATCAGCAGAAATATGGTAATGCTATCTCGTATTATGTGTGACTCCATTTCCTTTTTAGTCACCACCAGTTTTCATTCTTCTGAGACTGCCAAGTCCCATGATTCTCAGCCCTATACTATCTTCAGGAAAACACTTACTTTAAAAGGAAGTATCTTCATATTCTCAAAGCTTTGTTCCCCAAAGAAGCCAAATTCATGTTTATTTTTCCCCAGCTCATCAGCCTGCAGCAGTATCTGTCCAAGACACTAAGTACTGATGGATTATTTCAATGGGCTTTCATTCCAATTTTAGGACATAATCTGCACAATGTGAATTAAGTACTGAAATGACTTCTCCTGCATGCACAGTTACTTACACTATAATGAATCTTGCTAAGGACTCACTGTAATATTCTGGGACTTGTAATCAGTGAAATGACATTCACAAAAAGAAACATGTGGAGGGCCTAGCCATCTATAGAGAATGTCTCTCCAATCTGAACTCCATGAAAGCCCACATTTCATGAAATTGGTGAGCACCTTTGGTGGACGGAGATGTTCATGCTTTAAGTTTTGGTTAATATCAATAATCAGAGGATAGTTAAGCAAAGATAAATGTGGAATAGTATTATAAGGTATTAATGAGGCCATACGTGGGATTTTTTTTTTTGGAAGGAGGTTTTTTATGTCTGCATTTTGCTTTACTTACTCAAATGCCATTTTGTAATAAAATAATAATGATCATACACAGTGGGAATCATGTACAGGTTACCCTCAGATCACCAGGTCCCCTCCCTTCTCTTGACAATGAGCATCCACCACAGGAGCCAATCTCTACTTTGTCAGGCCACCTTCTATCTTTCTTTGTTATAAGCCTCTAACCTCTCTCCCAAGATGTCCTCAGACATACCATCCTCCCTTCCACTCCCTTTCTAACTCCTTATCTTCCTCCTTTAGAATGTAAGCTCCTTCTGAGCAGGCACATACAGTCTTCCTTGGTTGTTTTTGAATCCCCAGCACTTATCACAGTATTTGGCATATAGTAGGTGCTTATTAAGTGGACTATGGAATAAAAGAAAAAAACAGTTTACATGTATACATACATGTGTGTATAGACATATAAATATAGCTCCCCATTTGACAGATGAGAAAACTGAGACTAAGGGACTTTCCTCGGCTCACATAGCTAGGAGTTGTCAGAGGCTGGATTTATACTCCGGTCTTCAGACTCCAGATCCAGGGCACTGAGGCAAAGAGAAGACCAAACTCTCTTTATCTGCTGATGATATGACAGTTTACTTAGAAAATCCTAGAGAAGCGCAAATAAACTGATACTACTGATAGCTTCAGCAAAATAGCAGAACACAAAATGAACCTTCAGAATCCTTTGTTGCATTTCTATAGAACAATAACAAAATTCCGGAGGGAATACCAGAAAGGTGAAGTCTCATGTTCAAAATATCCATGGAATGAACAGAAGAGTGAGACTCAGTATTCCAAGGCACACTCACAACTGATACAGCCACATTACCAAAAACTCCTTAAAGAAATAAAGAACTTAAATAACTGAAGGCATGCTCAATGTTCTTGACTGGGTTAGGCAAATCTAATAAAAGCAACAAAACTACCTAAATTTATGAACAGGTTTGGTAACAAAATTTTCAAACAAGTTCTCCATGAGAAATGTGTCCCATTGAAACAACCATAAGGCATATGGCATCCTTTACTATGATGATCTTCACGAGGTGAGAAAGTAGCTTCGATCGAACAGAGAAAGTAGGAACAAAGAACTTCAGCACATCGAGAAAGCTAATCTTGGATTTATGATCCTGAATCTGACACATACACTATAGCTGACTCTGAGTAAGTCACACCCTCTCTGTCCCTACGCAAACTAAGACTATAAATTATAGACTAATTGTTGATTTGAACCAATACAGTCAATTTCCACAGCAGGAATTCCTACTGATAAATTCACTACAGTAGTTTTTTTAAATAATAAATTATATACACACACACACAAACACTCATGCAGGGACGTATATACATGCAAGTACATGTATGCATGCAAAAGTTTCTGAGAAATAAATTCGCTCATTTCATTTTAGTAAAAAACATTTAATACCTACTTAGAATTTTTGTGGCTTTAATTGCACAGATTACTTAAGGAGACAACTAGTGAATAACTAAAAAATGGCTATTACAGTGCCACTATACAAAGCCTCCCTGGGGAGGCCTTATGGAGAGCCTTACGAGGCTCAGTTACCAAAGTGGAGTCATCTTATGTAATGAGTAACTCCAAGGCTCAAGACACATGTTCCTTTGCATATCAGTATTACCATTGATCGCTACACTCTAACTTATGAATCAGGGCTACAAACTGTATCTGGGCTGCATTGTGAAGGCATTTTCTTAGTTATGTACAAAATCCTTTCAGTTATGAATAGGCTCAAGTGAGTCAAATGTTAATTCTTCTATGAATCTTGAAAGGAAGCCAAACACTCAGGAAAGAGGGCTGTTCAACTAAACCCAAACTTCCATGATTCCTGAGGAGAATTTAACTGTTTAATTGGGCCTGGAAGGCCACAGACCACAAAGGTTCCAAAACAAGTTAATCTGTAAATATCTAAAATATCTCCAAGGTGTCCAGGCAGTTCACTCCCTACGGCCATGATTACAAGCTAACCACTGTCCTCTGGGTAACTACTACCTCACTGCCCTTGAAACACAAAAGAAATGAATTTCTGATTTATAGTAACTGGTGTAAAGTTCTCCAAAACCCTGAGTAATTTTCACACTCAATTTGATTTTTAATTTTAAAAAATACATTTGTTAAGCACTTACTATGGGCAAAACAATGGGATAAGTGCTAAGACTACAAAAATAATTCATAGGACTATAGATTTAAGGAGGGAAAGGACCTTAGGATTTCATCTATCTGGTCCAACTCCCTTTTTTTAAAACAGATTTAGAAATGAATGGGGGAATCACTTATTAAACACCTACTATATAGTTCTAAAACAAAAGAAGTTCCTGCCTTAAAGAAGTTACACTTCAATAAAAGAAGATAAAACTCAATGGCAAGAAACAGCCATGATAGGAAACAGGGAGGGATGTTGTGCGAGCGAATGGGAGGGAAGTGGACACACCCCAACCAGACACAACAGCTTAGTTGGTGACCAGGGTTGCAGAAGAGAGGAGGGGGAGAGGAGTGGTCAGCAAGGCTATGGAGAAGATCTTCTCTAGGAGAGGGAGTGAAGGTAAAACATGACTTAAGGGCATTCCTAAAATGGAGGATCAATAGAGTTAGTCTCTGATTAGGTCATCTCCCAAGCAGGCACAAGACTACTTTTTCTCACTGTTCCTTTAGAGTTAAGCCTAAGAGTCTGGCGGGCCAGGGAAGAATGAGGACCATTATGGGGTTCGGACTCACAGAACCTCCCCAGGCAGGCTTCACCCTGTGACAAATCAGGTTTTATCAATCTGTCTGCCATATTTACTTCTTTTTCAGAAGAATAAGTGACTTGCCCAGGATCAAACACCCAGTGTTCAAGGCTAGCTTTAAACTCATGGAGATGGATCTTCCTCATTCCAAGTCCAGTGCTTTGCCCATTGGATTCCTCCTCCTCCTCTCCTCTGTTCTACCCAGAAGGAAGGGAAACTCCATGGCCAAAAGCTGCCTTTTTTCCTCTGGGTTTTACTGGCTACATTTCTTACTCAAAGATCAAGCCTTAAACCCGATTCGTTCTGGAGCTCATACACTGCACAACAGGTCCCCACTCATTGAGCACAGAGTGAATGGTGTGAATTTAGAATTACTAAATAATAACTGTTTCTCTTTTACCCAGGAACCCTCAGGGTCTTCCCCTCCCAGTTTGATTTTTTTTTTTTTTATTAAAGGGGCCATCCTGAGTAACTACTTAAAGAAACTTATTCACTGAATGGATGTATCTCACTCAAAGTGAGAATGCTCTAAGGCCTTAGCCTGAAAGGGCCAGGGTCTCCCACTGCATCCTGGGTCATCTCCAG